>VXBI01008997.1:18892-173747 GCA_013397375.1 Toxostoma redivivum
AAAAAAAAGGAGCTTCCTTCTGTTTGTTAGAGAATAGAGAAACAAACCCTCTGATGTGCTGATGTGTTTAAAGCCAGAACAAGTTTTGACTAAAGTGGTGAAACAACTTAATTGGTGGGAACTGGTAAGACAGTTAGAAGAGTTTGGTTGTTTCTCCTGACACTCCCTGAAAGGCAGCAGAGGTGACATAACAGCTATGTGATGTAAATGTAAACCAAACAGTGGTTAGCTAACACAATGGAGCATCCTGTTGTGCACTACAGGACTCACATGAGGCTTTAACTGCTACACTAATTAAATAACTCATGAATTGATATGTGATATATTGCAGCCTAAGAAGATTGTGGTATACATTATTTGGTTTCTGATTCAGGGATAAAAGTTATTGTGCTAACAAAGAAGCAGCTCCTTCCTCAAGATATAATTATAAAATCACAACTACTTTATGCCTGCTTTAGATTTTTATCTGTTGGGGCACAGTCTCTTTATGTGAGCTGTACTGGGAAAAGAAATTGTCACCAAAGTTTGTTTTTCCAGGTGTCAAATTTCACCTACCACTTAATAATCAGAAACAATCTTCTTTTATTTTTCCCCCAAATTCAGTTTCTAGCCAATAAGGTGTGCTCAAATACCAATATATAATGCAAGCTTTTGTGTAGACTCTTAGGGTATTTTTTTGAAATTAGTTTATAAACAGGCCATGACAGACCAGTTACTCTGACAAAGACAGGTGTTGTTATCAGAGGATGAGCATTGTCCTAAGTTTACCTGTAACATTTTTATGTCAATGTAGAGAAATGAAAAGCAGGGTAGAAACTTATCTTTCTTCACCATACAGTTATTGGAAGATGAAGAGATGAACTGGTGAATGAGAATTCAGAACAAATTCACTGGATGTTATGCTTTATGGAGACACACAGCTAACTGGCAGGTCGTAGCCAAATTACGATGAACTATGAGAACTGTGTGCTGAGGGCCAGGTTAGATGTGGCTTTGAGCAACCTGGTCTAGTGGGTGTCATCCCTGCCCATGGCAGGGGGGCTGGAACAAGATGATCCTTAAGGTGCCTTTCAACCCAAACCAATCTATATGTCTATTATAAAAAATAAGTAATTTTGAATGGTTTCCTGAGCTGTGGCTCAAGTGATGCTGTTCAGTCAGAGAACAATTCTTGTATCCCAACACGAAGTCCACAAGACCATGGTGAAGACAAGTGAATTGTCATTCTCCTTTCTATTTCTAGGGTATACATATGTATCCAGACTTATGTCTGGATTTGAGATTAAAGGAGAGGCAACGAGGCTGTTTAGGTTCAACACAACTTTGATTATAGAATATATATAAAAGATACACAGGGAAAATGTAGTTGGAAGAGCTCACCACACAAATAGGTAATTTCATGGCCACTGCACTGGGTTAAATTTGTTTCTCTTTTAACTAACCATATCTACAGTTAAATATGTATTTTATCAAAGCAAGTGAGGGATCACAAATGCTCAGGTCTTTCTAGAATGTTGGGAGTCAACATCTGTAACTGAAGAGCAAAGAAGAAATTAACCCTGAGTAGTAATAGGTCCAAGAGCAAAGACAATCACCTCATGCCCTCCTGTCCCTAGGCAGCTGGCTGGTGCCTGTAAAAGTGTGTGAAGAAAGGACCCAGATCCTTGACACTGGGTGGGTTAGGAATACACTGCATAAGAGAAATGGGAGAAAGGCTTTTTTAACAGAGAAGGATTCTGTTCCCTTTGCTTGAGTTGTCTCTGCTAATCAAGTGAGAGGGTGATAAAATCATAACTGTTAGGACAGGACGTGCTTAGCCTGAGCAATGTGGTCCTTTGGGAGCTGGGGTGGTGCATTACATACTTGTGAGTTCACCAGGACCAAAATAATTCTTTATTGTAGAAATGCCAAAATATAAATAAGTCTATGTTTAATCAGATAAATGAGGTTCCCCAAATACACTGTGTAATACATGACAGCAAATAAATATATATTTTAGTTACATCATCTATGTTGTAAAAGAACAAGTGCCTGGAGCGATTCTTTGGCATTTTCCCAAATACAATACCTTTAAAATATGACAGGTATATTGCCCTGCTAGGTCAAGAACGTTGCAGATTGGGAAGGGAGGACAAGCTGCTGCCTAAGGATTGCTTTATGAAAGTATTGTTTCAAACGTCAGTGATCGAGAGTGCTACTTTTACCTCCTGGGGTCTTGTGGTAAATTCAGAGTTAATAGCCAAAATTCGAAGCCTTGCAAAACAAAAGTGATAACTGGCTTCCATAATCTCAGTCCAGTCTGAGGCAGACAGGCAAAGTGGTCTGGGCTTTAGTTAAAATCCTTACACCTTTTTTTTTTTTTTGCTACCTGTTTTTCGGGGTTTTTTTTCTTAGATAAAATACCCCATAGAAGTCCCTGAGCTTGAATAGAAATCATGTTTATTTTTGTAGGAATCACACAGTTCTTATGTCTAGCACAAGACAAAGGATGCTGTGTGGGAAGAGCGGGAAGAGCGTGGTGCAATAAATGCACTTAATCAGTTGCCAATTATCTAATTAGCAAATGTAAAAACGGGTGGAGAGATTTAGAGAATGTAGAGGCGGTTGCCATTCACCTACCAGCATTTATTTGTGGAAGAAGGTCAAGATGCTCCTGTTTCTTTCCACAGCAAGTGTCCTTTTGCACTCTCAGATTAAATTATTCAAATTATTCATTTCAGAGAAGAAGAGGGCAGATGTGGACAGAAAAGAGCTGGTGCAGCACCCGTGAACAAGGATCTCTCTTACCTTTAGTCATCCAAAGACCATGCAGCTGCTTCAGTGGTACTACTGGAGAAAGGCTCTTCAGGTCCTCTCACCCTTGACTAAAACAGACAAACCAGGTTTTGGAGGTACTTGCTTGTCTCCTCTAACTTGAGAAAGCCCAGACGTTTTTCTTTGATTAGGTACAACCTCTTAAAAAGCTCAGTTAAATGAGAAAGAAGCCTGCTGATACCTTTTGACAGCTTGAGGTGGCTGAAAGAAATCCCATTTTATACATATGTTTATTGCTTTCTTTTCTTTAGGGTTGTGTAATTATTTGCTTCTCTTTATCCTTATCTATATATATCTGACATATGCTGAAAACTAGAATTTTGCTCCTACACGTACATAGCTAGAAAGCCATTAAGCATTACTCAGTTAATATTGAGCCTGCTGACAGCTGAATTACCAGAGCCAAAAGGCCTTACAGCTTCCTTCCTAGTATGGATGAACTCCAATGGCCTTACCATAACTGGGAAGAACAACAGGGAAAAAAATGAAAACCTTAAATGTACACCTTACATGGAAAGATCTCAGTGAAACACACGAGGTCAAACTTTTGACACATTTTAGAAAAACTATGGAAAACATCCTAAAAGCCTGGTGAAGTCAGTAGATATTGACTTAGGTTATTATAACGTTAGATTATTGTGATGTTAAATCAATATTTTGTATCTATGCATCGATGTTTTTTAAGTAACATGCACTGGGGATTTATCTTCTTCCCCTAGTATTCATTTCATGCTCTAGCAGAACTTATAGGCTTGAACAGGAGAGGACTCATACAAGTATTTATAAGTTACTTAAAAAGATGTAGAAGGACTGTAATTTTCCAATACATTCTCTCAGACATTTTTCTGTGTGTATTTTATCCTGAAAGCATTTTGCCTCTTGTTGCCAGAAAGTCTCTGGAAACACATGTATAACAAAATTTCTCCAGTTCAGTTGTCAACTCCCTTGAAATAGCTTCCTTTGTTTTACTGTCCTGCTCTTCTGGTTTCCAGAAACAGAGGAGTAGTCTTCTTTGGCATAAAGAAAGTCATTATTTGTAGAGACTTTCAGAGAAACTCTTAATGACTCCAAATAATTTGAGTCAATAGTTATGTGCTTAAACACTTAGGCTGTTGCCTTTTTTGTTTGTTTATTAGTTAAATTGTTTGTTTTCCCTAAATGAATTAAATTCCAGAATGACTGGTAAGAGTTTCAAAGTTCCCACATCAAAGCTTTTAGTCTCCCTTTTTTGCACCATGTTTTCATATTTGGAGGGAGACATGATAACCTGTGTTTATGTTTCTGCATTTCCTATTTCAATATTTGGTTCTAAGACTGTTTGAAGATATCAGGGTTTTTTTCCACATGATTTTGCAATAGAGCAGGTATTTGTGGCTCCTTACATGTTTAAAAATTGCAGTGTAGTCAAAAAACAGATAGGAAACTTCCTAAAAAGGGAAGGAAAATAAGGGAAGTACCACTCCTTGAGAAAAGGAATAATAGGAGCTGAAGAAGCCAAGGCAGGTAAATAATTGGGCTGCTAGTGTTTTGCTGGGGGAAGGTACTGATACTTAATGAACAGGCCCAGGAATGAGTCTTTGACTGCTCAGTGCACAGTGGTCAGGCTGCTGCCCTCCTTGTACCTAAGAAATGAGTAATTGCTGTGCTTGCCTTCTTTGAGAATGTTTGTCTTCTTGTCCCTTCTTCTGGGGTTGGGCAGGAGTCAGGAGATGTTTGTGCTTGAAAATCCTGGAGTGTATTCTTTCACGAAGTTCTCTATTAACAAGTGATTTTTTATCACTTTTCCCTTTTGGTTCATCCTCAGTTGAGCACCAAACTGGTTTGCAATTTGCCAGCTGTGCTGACCAGCAGGTGCTGTTTTCCAGCAACAAAACTGCTTGGCTTCTGCAGCCCTCGGTGTTGGATGCTATGCAGTTTTTATTTTTGTTTCCTGGCATGATTTGCCCTAGGAGCCTTTTAGTGGTGGCTGGGACTCTCATTCTCTTTCCTGGTCCAAGCATGACCCCACCCTCATGCAGCTCTTCATCCACATGCACTGCCCACAGAGGAGTTATGAAAACGAAGAAGCAAAAGGATATTTCATAGGCACTAATTACACTTGCAGACAATTCTTTCCTGAATTTTATCTTCTGCCCGCTGTTAAAATCAACAATCTCTTTATTATTATTTCAAAGCAGTGACTACTCCAGGAGAGAGTGTGCTAAAACTTTCACACTCCTAATTCTGATTAAAAACAAGAGCCCATTTCTTTGCAAGCAAAACAGGTAAGTAATAGAGAAAAAGGAATGAAAATATTATAATATCTTCTTCTGGTTCCCCAAGTCAAGTTTTTGTTACCATCTGAGCTCTTAACTTTTTCTGGTTTTCAGAAGCAAAAATGCAAAGTTTTATTCAGTTCTTATATCCCTGAAAGGAAGAACTGTCATGTTCCATGGCAGTGACTTGAGCTGCCGAGAGGGGTCTGGCTACCCCAGCCAGGAAGAACCACGTTGCAGCTGCTGGGAGGGGACAGGTTTTTCCTGCAGAAATTCACCCTATCAGAAGGCTGGCACATCCCCAGCCTTTAAGCTCTATGCAGACCATATTTCTTTGAACAGGGTTCCCTGATATAACCTTGGCAGCTGGCTGACCATCTCCTGTGCTTTCAGAAAGTCTTATGCAACACAGATACTGCGCCTTGAAGGAGAAGACTCTTTTTCTTTGGTCATTAAATATAAAAACACTGCTTGGATGTGATGGTGATAAAAGCCTCTAGAAAAAAACAGCACAATCCCCAAGTGACATTTTGGGATGATTCTTCTGTTACTTACACTGCTCTAATCCCTATCCAAATCATTCTATCTGGCTTCTTCCAAGCTATTTAATTAGAAATAAGCATTAAAAAATGATGACAAATGCTGCAGTCAGTTGTTACAGGGAATAGCAATTTTGTGAATTTTTAAAAAATTGGATGTTTTATACACTACAGTAACATTCAATTCTTTGTCCTTTGAACAAATATGAGGACACCACAAAGAAGATATTAATACCACCAGAAGTAAAAATACATACATTAATTTTACATAAAGAAAAAAAGTTCCTAAGTGTAAGCCCAATATAAGCAAATACATGTCATGCTGAGGTCAAATGAGATAGTGGATATGAGGAAGAAAGCAGTAGTTGGGAAAACACATAATTTCCCTTTTGTGTTACGTGTGGGAGGTGAAATTGTACCACCTTTCTATGGCAAATACATCTGCCACTGAACATCTGTTTCCATCCATAGGATTAGTCTCTGAATCTTACTAGCACCTTTCCTTCTCTTTTGTATTAAAAAGGAAAGACATATGCAGGTATGTTTGCATTTCTCTTTGGAGAATCTCCACGCTCTGGGGTGTTGGGGTTGTGCTCCCGCCACACTGAGATTCTTGGACATCCTTGCAGTAGCAATCACCTCATGCTGCTTCTCCCAAACTGATGCTAGCAGTTTTGGATAACATTTTTCCTATTTGAAATGATTGTCTATGTGTGTGGACAGAGTGGTAGGATCGGCACAGACAATCTGGACTGGATGAGGGCTGGGGTGGAGCCAGACACTGATGCTTTCCCCCTGGGGGTCTGCACTTGACCCTGAACTTTGCAGGGGCCGGAGCCACTACTATAAAGACTCACAGAAAGGAAGATGAGCATGTGAAGCTGTAGGACCACACCTGGGAAAAAAGTGTGTCCTGCAGCTATCCAAACTGGAAGCAATTAGAGAGAGACTGAGGACAGAGATAGGGAAAAACATGAGTGCATTTTAAACAATGTGGGAAACACTTTAGAAGCACAGCAATACCACTTCAGCCCCACAGCTGCTCTCTTTTACCAGTACTTCCTTATTCCTAGCCTAAGTTTTCAATATTTTGGGGCTAAATTCACTTCCTTCCCCATTGTTTTGGATTTCTCATGAGCCTGCATGAGTTAAAGCCTGTGTATCAGGTTGGAGGCAGGAGAAAGGAATCACTCCTCCTTTCAGACATTCTTTTCCACAAGCTATTCTCCCATTCTTGCACCAGATATCTGCTTGGGACACATCCCTGTGCCATGTGCAGACCCCCACATCCCCATTTGGAGCCCTGCTGCAGTGGCTCCCTGGGAGTGTACCCTGAAGCCACCCTGAGTACTTGGCATCCTGCAGGATTACTCATTCTCAATTCACATTTCTTTTGGGAAGCTCAGCCTCTCATTTTTCCTTCCACTAATTAACGTCAGAAATATTTTATTGTCATGCTCTCTTTATCCCAGTGTTCCTCTAATTAGCTCTCTGAGTTATTCAGTGTGCATTTGAGGCTGTTCAGTGTTAATGAGCCTGTCAGTCACAGTCTTCAGACTCACAGCTTCAGAAAAGCCAGAGATGGAGAGGACCTATTAAAGATGGTTAGTCCCTGTCTCTGAAAGCAAGTGTCCTCCAGGCTTAGTTTAACCACTTGTAAAATTGGCAATGTTTCTTCTTGGCTTTGAGGGTGGCATATGTGTTTTATTCAGCTCAGCAGTTTGACCAAAGCAAACTGCATACTGAAATGGAAAGGTGCTGCCATGTGTCAAAGGCACATGGAAAGATGATGTCTGATTTTCAATTACCCTGCTCTGCATTCTAGTCTTATCTTCACTGCATACCTATGCTGAAACTACATTTTATGTAAGTAAAATCCTTTCAGAGCTTCTGTAGGGACAGTATAGAAGACAGTGACCCCTCTGAAATGCACTGGGATTTTTGGAAACCAGCCACACTGGAGCCAGGATGGTACACTTGGCTTTTTACCAGGACCTGAGCTATCTTTTCAATTTAGATCTATTTCATACCTATCTCCTGAGCTGGATTCATCCTGTATGGCTGCTGCAAACTTATATTGAGCCACAGCTCCTCAGAGCTACCTTTGGCTGGCCCAACAAACCTTTCCCATTTTATTTATCTCAACATTTCAGAGGCTTTAGCCACTTGAATGACAGCTGGATGTCAGTTTCTGTGCACTGATGTCTCTGCTGCAGAAGGGGTGTAATTCTGTGGCTACTCCATCCATCCACAGTGCAGAGATCCAGCCTTTTGTGCAGGGAACTGATCTTGTCTGCTAAATATACAGCTTCACTGGCTGAGATGATTTGACAAGGCTGAAATTCAATAATCAGAGTTAAAATTTGGCACTAGCACATCACAACAAGGGCCTATTTCCATGGGGACCCTTGTGTAGCAGTTGATTCAGCTGCGTAGATATTTCTGACAAATTGCAAATGTCCATTTGCTTCTCCCATCTCCTGTCTCAGCATCAGCACCATACTCATGACAAATGAGAAAAGCAGTGGCAAGGTCTTTAGAGAGATTTATGCAAGTGTGGTTTTTATTTGGAAGCTGCCCAGAGTCACTGCTGTGATTGGAAAAAAAGCTGCAAAGCACTGGGGAGTTCAGTACATCTCAGCTCCAAGCCCCGAGCTGTGGGGCACAGGGTCCTTACCTAAAGATGCAGGGCTGGTTGCTTGTGTTGCATTGCCTCAGTGACATTGGTGTCTGCTAATGCTTCCAAGCAGCTGTACCAAAAAACCCTGCAAGACTTTTCAGCTTGTCACTGAAGTCATCAAACACAGCTCATCCTCAAGTGGTTGCAATGCTAGCAGGGACCCCTGAAGGTGAAAATGCTATTTTTTTTTGTCCAGCCCACCCAAACCCACACATACTGTTTCCATGGGGCTGTTTAGCTGCAAGATCTTTTGGACTGCAGTTCTTGCAGAGAATTGGAGGACTCAGAGTTGAAAGATAGACAGGATCTTCCCAGCCTGTAAGGGTCCTGGCAGGTCTCAGCTTCCTAGGAATACTGCGAGCCCATGACTTCCCATTAGCTCACACAAGGCAGAGATCAGCTTCTTTTCCTTTTGGCAGTCAGCTCACTTTGGTCTCATTCTTGCACACGAGCCTCCTCTGTGCAGACTAAACAACCCCAATTCATTTGATCTTTCCTCGCAAGCCGTATCTTTCTCCAATAATTTCATTTGGTCTGTCCAGCACCAAAAATTGGTCACAGAAGTCCAGAACTGACCATCCCATAGCTGAGAGAAGCAGACAACTCCTTTCCTTGTTGGTAGGCTATTTTCCTGCTGAGGGCTGATGTTTGTCTGCTTTACTTTTCAAAACCATGCAATTCCTGCCTCATATTCAGGGGTAGTTGTAGCTCAACCTGTCTTCTACCAAACTGTCTTGGGATATTTATTCCCAAGTAATCTCAGTAGACCCATGACATTTGATACATCTGGCTTTCTTCTAAGTGCCTCCAGAAAGCATTTTTGTTGCCGGATCTTTCTGAGACCCAAATGCTGGGATTTGCCTGGCTCTTCCCCGACATCTCACACAGGCTCAGCAGTGTTCCTGCCCTTCTTAGCCCCTCAGGAGCTCATATATTTCATGGCTCCACAGAACCCTGCAGCAGCTGTGATACAGTCTGAGGTGCATCTTGTCCCTTTGTCATGGGTATGAAATGATTAGTCAATTGATTGCAGCTAGCCATTTTACTAAGGGGTGCAAAAAACCCCAATTTAACAGTTGCAAGCAAAAGGCATTAAACACAGTCTTTTAATAGCTTCCATCTCTATTGACAAGGGGTTACACATTTTCTGTTTGTCTCCTCATTACTGGTGTTCCTATAGAAGCTAACAAGAAATTCTATGACCAGAGACAGAGGCATCTCATATCATGTCTTTCTTTCCCCAGTTTCCCTGTTTCAGAGTTGCACTCAGCAATCTTTTCTCTCTTGTCTATGTGCCCCTTGATCTTGGGTCAATGAAGAGCTCAGTAATCAGACACATTCACCTCTTTCTAGACTTTGCATACCTCTTACTCCCTGGGACAGTTGGCAGTTTTGTTTTTAAGAGCATTTCCTTCAAGAAAACAGCTATCTACTCCATTTTCAGTTTAATTGCCTCCCATGAGATCTTACTACCAGTTGCCTGAGTCTATCAAAATCTGCTTCTTCAAAGACCATCTTATCTTGCTGCTCTCCCTCATGAAGTGAGGCAGTTTCATCCTGCTATGGTCCTTTGAATCCCGTCCTTTCCTTGGCTGAAAACAAAGTCAATCTCCCCTCCCACGACTAGCTTTTGTATTAAAACTAAGTGCTGCATGTTCTATTACATTCATGGAAACAATCTGTGCTTTACTCAGTCTCTTTGGGATTGGTTACATTCTATTTTTTCTTAGCTCACAGCTCATGATTTTTTTGTCCTTGTATGCTGGTTTTAGGTGGGATAGAGCTGTTTTTATTCCTGGATACTATGTTTTGAATTTGTGATGAAAGCAGACATACTGATGCTTTAGTTATTGCTGAGCAGTGCTCACACAGTGTAAAGGTCTTTTCTGCTTCCCCTACTGTCCTGCCAGTGAGTGGGCTGGGGGTGCACAAGAGGTTGAGAGGAGAAACAGCTGGAACAGATGACCCCAGCTGACCAAAGAGTTATTCCAAACCATAAAGTGTCATGCTCAGCAGTAAAACAGGGCATGAGGGAGGTTGTTCAGAGCTGCTATTTCTCCATTTCTTGGGTTCTAGCTCAGCAGCAGTTGGTTGGTGGTGAGCAACTGGGATTTTTTTTTTTTGCATCACTTGCTTTTCTTAGTTAAGTTTTGTTTTCTCCCTTTTATTTTTTTGTTGGGTTGTTGGTATTTCTTTGGGGGAGAATGGGGGGGGGAGTTGTGTGCTATGGTTGGTTGTTTGGTTTGCTGGTTTGTTTGGTTTCTAACTATTATACCGTCTTTATCTTGAAGTAAGGTTTTTCTTACCCTTCTAATTCACTCCCCCATCCCACTGGAGACAGGAGTGAATGAGTGACTGTGTGATATTTAGCTGCCTGCCAGGGTTAAGCCATGATACCTTACCAACCAAATTTTCATTCATCTCATGCTTTGCTGCTGAACCTTTAGTTTGCTCACGTGTCTGAAGTCAAACATGATTTGATGTAATTAGTCCTGAAAAATTTATGCTCAAGCAGTGAATTGAATTGGAAGCAGCAGAATGACTGTGATGGAAATGCTTGTTTAATGTATCAGGAGCAATGTCACAGACAGTGCTAACTTGTCTTTGTAGATAGATACAGACAGGGCCTCTTTGCAGGTTCTGTGGCAGGGTTAATGAATCCCTAGAGCTGGCTCACAGTTTGGAATTGCGTGTGGGAAGGGTGTGCACAAGTCTTTCTGTACCTTTCAGGATCTTCATGCAGATGAATGTGCTTCTCTTGCTGTTGACCATGAGGTGCAGGGTGCAGCTGTCAAGGAAGAGGATGAGAACAAAATCTGGTTTTCAGGTCTGCTGAAAGTGTCCAGGTACAACTGCAGTCCCTGCAATCCATCCTGGCAGATGTGAGGGACAAGTCATTTCAGAGACACAGAAGAAGAACATGGACCTTAGGTGGTGCCTTTGGCATGGCAGCAACCAGACTGTCCCTCTTGTAGCAGAAAGGCTCAGCCTTGCAGATCCTAACCTAAAAACCAAGCCAACCTTCAGGCTTCCTCCACTGAGGAAGGAGGTGTTAGCTGGCCAGTTGTTATCAACTCTCTGTCCAGTGGCTCACAGAAGAGCCTGGCTCCAGATCAGGTTTTAAATTCTGTACCTGAGGTTCTTCAGTAACCTTTAGAGGATCAGAGATTTCAGAAACAGATGCTTTGTCTTCTTGGTTAGCATAAGTTAGCAAGAAGCCCCTTTGCAGAGGGTGCTTTTCAGCTGAGGTTTCGTTACTCAGAGCCTTAATATTTATTGAGACCTTTCTTCTGCCACCAGAGGTCATGCCATGTTTTCTAGCATGTTGAAATCTTTGCTGTTCATTTTCTGATCCTCTAGCACCAGAGGACATGTAGTGCTGGTATCCATCTTCAGACAATTTTTATGGTTTGACTTAATAGATTATTCTATTTAGACAGATGAGCTTCTGTGATGGGCCAGGTGTATACATTGGAAAGGCTTCTGGAGGAAAGAGGATTTAAGAGGAGTTTCAGTAGGTCTGACCCATTCTCACCTTTTTCCTGAAGGGCTTGATTTGTGCAGCCTGACATGCACAAAGAAAGTGGATATAAATTAAAATGTGATTACTGGTTTGTAAATGCACAGAGTGATTTTCTTCATTAACTCAAAATACATTAATAAACAGAAATATATTTGTCATTTAAGTATTAACTAAAGCTCATCTAGCCAGTAGAATTTTTCTGCAACAGTAATTTGTTGTGAGATACTTCCAATCTTGACTTAAATTGCCAGTGAGTTTCAGCTTGTTCCATGGAAATTTATCCAATAGTGCAAGCTGCTGGATCCATTTACTTTGTTTTGCTCTAGCATTCTCTCACATTAGAGAATACAATCTTAGACAAAGCATCCTTAAAATCAATTCATAGTTTTAATAAAAGTGGTCTTAACCAAAGATTTTTGTCCTTTGCTTGCAAAATTATTTGACTTTAGCAGTTAATCCTAGCCCACACCACTCTCTGCTGTAGCAGAATATGACCCAGTAGTTTTGCCACAGCTTATAAAGTCGTAAAAAAAAAATGAAATTCAGATGCTTATGTGATACATATTAAAACCTGCAAAGCACCATTGTAATTGTAAAATGCTAAAAAAATCTCAAGAACACAAATGAATTTACAGTAGAAGGAAACATTAAGTTTAAATTTCTATCATGGGAGGAATTAACAAGTTAACTTTGAATTAACTACTGCTTCCTCAATGGTTATAGTCTCCTAGGAATAACCTACTTATCTTAGCACTACAGACTTGACTTTGTTGAAAGAATACATACACACACACTTACTTGCATGTCAATCATACAACCCTAAGGTGTTTTTTAGCCTTTCTAAATATTAAAAAAACGCAGTGAGTTTTGCCTCCATAACTGAAGAGGTTCTACTATTTAACTTATCAAGAAGACATATAATAAAGATGAGTTCAGTGAACCTCTGTTTAGCATCATGAAAATTAAACTTTCTGAGTCCTTTAGATAGTAAAAATGAATAAATAGAAAAATAAAATTACATTTCCTCCTTCTCTAGGCTGTACCTCCTACATTCATGGCGCATATATTTAGATGTAATCACATAATTCCAGGACTTTAATCAAGAATAATTAGCAGTAATTATATCAATTGTCAAGAACTTATTTGAATAACAGATTTCACATATAGGAGGAGTGAGGCCTTCTGTAGAACCAGATTGTAAATCAAATTTTTTCCTTTGCTTTATCTGATGAGTCGGGTTTTTTTTGCTTGTTTTGTTTTTTTCACTTCTGGTTTTAGGGATTTTTACTAGATCCAAAATTGTGATAACAAAAGATTTAGCAGTATGAAACCGTAGGGGAAAAAAGAAGCATAAGAGTAGGAGAAAAAAAACTCTGTTTCTTAATATTTCTCTGTACAAGTTTGTCAAATCCCTTTTTTGCGAATATTTGCTGAAGAAAATGACAAGAAATCCCTGGTTTCACTATGTGAAATCCTGCACTCCAGAAATGAAAACAGTGGTATCAATACTCCAGGAGCAGAATTTTGTAGACTGAATTACCATATTAAGAGATTCCAAGTTTGTTTCTCAATAAGACTGAACTCCTGCAAGCTTGCTTTCAAGGACCCAGAAACTGTGGAACAGAGATAGATTCTGCTAGATTCAGCTAGATTCCAGCCTGTCTCACAGAGTTTGCACAATTCAGCTTTGCAGTTTGGATTCAAATCCATATGCAATGGGAGGTATATCTTTGTTACAGTGGGTTTGTTTGGGTTGTGTATTTTATTGGGGCTTTTCTTTGTCATTTTTGTTTTGTCAGGTTTTTTTTTGTTTGTTTTCACTTCCAACAGATAATTCAAAAAACATGACATTTCCCATTGGAATGCATTTCTCAGAGTACGCCTGAAGAGCTGAGTAAAGGCCTTTGAAGAACTTTTTCCAGGAAAATACAACATAATTTTTTGTATTTCCAACTTCAGCACACAGTATGATTAACATGTGGAATTCATTGAAACAGAAGATGAGAGGCCAAGGTCTCACCTATGTGGACTGTAAGAACATCTGTAGTTATAAATAAACCATCCTCCCCAAAATGACCCTCAATGATATTTTCTATAATTTTGATACTGACTGACAGATATCAGGGAGAAGCTTCCATGGGGAAGAAGAAATCCTATATGTGGCACCAGTCTCTGAAGCACCTGCTACACAGCTGTGTGAGAGAGCAGCTACAGGGTTAAATGGACCACTTGGGCAAATGTTAAGTTTACAAGGCTAGGTCCAATTCCTTTGCAAGTGCATGTGAAACACCTGCAGCTTCTCCTTACTTCTTGGCTGTTAGCAAAGATGAGGGTTAGGCAGATTTATGCCACAGTGATGTGAAAGGAGACTATTCTACTCTCTCCCCCTTCCCCTGCAAACAAACCCAGAGGTTTAAGAAGTTGTTCTTCCATTATTGTAATATTTTCACATTCACCCTCTGTGACTTTCCTACAGGAGAGTCAACTTTGCAGAGTTCATTGTATAAGCCAATGCTCTTTAAAAACAGATGCCAGAAGTTAGACCCTGAAAAGGCAGTCTGCATTGCAAACATCTGAGCTCCTACTGTTTCTCTTGCCTTCAGGAGCACTCAAATCCTCTCAAACTTGAATAATTCAGTGAGATGTTTACTGCTGACCCTGTAAAGTTACAATAGGTACTTTAGTTTAGAAACCTGGGTTGTTTTCCAACTGATATTCAGCAAATTACTACTAACAAAATTAGTTTACATTGTCAGCAATCAGATAGCACTTTTCATTTATGAGTATAGCATTTTATAATAGCATTATATTTACCAAAGTAGAATTGCACCCAGTATATTAAGATTGCACACAGAGTACAAGAAATTCTTCCTTATTCCAGTAGTGCCTCTATTAGTGCTGGCTTGTATCCCTGCTGAGAATTGATGGAATAACAGACTCACTCTTTGTTTTCCCAACCTACCATGGGAGATGGAATTGTTATGGTTAGTGGCTTAAACACGGTTGTGAAGGACTTTTTGCCCCTTATGGAAAAATTGTATAAAGAAGTTGCAACCACCTAAAGCCATCCCTCTCTGAAGATGCCTCCTGACTGGAACTTTGGACTGAGTTAAGCTATCTATTGGCTGTTACAATTTGAGTCAAGATACTTATAAAAATAATCCTTCTTTTAAAAACCCCAATGCAGTAAATTGATTAATAATAAAAACTTCTGAAGTTCAGATTTAAAGAAAATTTAAACTAAATTTAAAAGTAAGTGTAATGATTCACCTCACAAATAGAAAGAAGGTCTTCAAGATATTTGCCCTCAACTTTTTGTCTTTCCTTTATTAAATTCTGTTACAAGTTCTCTTATTATATTCATCAGCAACAATTAAAGAAGATGTATTTTCATCAGAATTCTATTCCGTCTTAAATCCATTGTTTAGAAATGGTGTTTGCATCCTCACTGAATTCCTGCTGAGGGAAAGTAACCCAGAATCAGTACTTGTACTATACTGCCTTTCATCCTGAAGAGTTGAGGTCTTCAGGTTCTCAGTTTTCGTTTCTACCACTAACTGCAATGACTATTGCTGCAGTGGCCTGAATGCAAAATACCAAATATTTCTGAAGGTTAAAACTGACATTCTCATCTCACAGTTTGTTTCTGTAAAGTGAACTTTCTCTCCCTTGAGACGTGCTAAGAAAAAGCCTCTTTAAAAGTATGTGCTGTAGCAACTACTTGAACCTTACCTTGGGAACCCAATAGAAGGTGAATGCTGGTATAATAATAGAGAACTAAGAGCAGAAGCTTGGTCAGAAACTTTGGCAAGAGCTGTGATAATAGACTGGATTTTTTTTCTTCAAGTTTGTGCCAGCAGAGAGTAATTTGATTAAAATACCTCCAAATTTCATCCCAGTTCTGTTACCTTTACTCATAATGGCAGCACTTACTGGAAGACTGACAACCTCATCCAGCATAAGCAGAGTTGAAATTTTGGTCACGTCCTGCTTTTCTCCCCTTCACTGTATTTCATTTTAAAATAAACTGTGACAGTTATATAAGAAAATAATTTCATTAATTGGACTAAAGTGCTAAAAGAAAAGTAACAAAAGCATCTGAGGTTCTTTTAAATGCTTTTGGCTGTGCAGTGATCACTGAAGGTAGGAGTCTGCCATGACAGGGTCAAGGAGTCACATATCTTCTCTCACACAAGAAAACTATCTGTCAGAGCATCTATAGTTCAAGAAAGTTGGACTTATAGAAGATTGTTATGAATTGTAAGATGCAAGCACCTGAAAAGTGGTTCCAGGGAAGTGTAAAGGCCTTTCCATGCAGATCTGTAACAAGCCATTAGTGAACTAATGGTTCTTAGGCACTCTTAGGCACTTTTCATTGGGATTCTGAAGTCCAATTCAGTATTACTGTGTATTACTGCAAAACGAAATGCAGAAGGAAGTTCAACACTACATCTTGATTATTCAAACACAGCAAACCTAGAAAAAGAGTTTGGTTACTGCATTAACATGGTTTTATTTTCAGGACTGATGCTGATTTAGATGTATCAGAGTGGGCTTATCAATCTGCTTTATGCTTAAGGCTTCAATTCTCCTAAAGCCAAATAGGGCAGAACAAAAACAAATGCTGACTTCTTTTTCTCATCAAATGTATGGAGTCTAATCCTCCATGATGGAGGGTTGTCACTAGAAGTGGAAGATGCTGTTGTGTTGTGAGACATCACATACCACATTCTTAAATACCAAGAAAAAAAGACACTTGGGAGCCAAAAGGCTGCTGCATGGTCACTTGGTCTTGCGTCTCCTGACGTAAATCTCACAGAAGGAAGAAGGCAAAAGGAAATCTCCTGCTGCGATTCTCTGTGTGATGGTAGTTGCCTCCTTGCAGGATGAGGGATAGATAATTCCATAAACTCTGTGGATCACCAGGAGCTCATAGGAGACCTGAAAATCTAGAGACAATAATTACATTAACACTGCTAATGAGAACAAACCTGGAATGAAGCTTGAGCAGCACACCTTGGCTGGCCACAGTGCTTAAGTAATAGTTCATTTCCTGCTGGGCTTTGCATCACTTCACCCAGTTTTCTCCCGGGCAAAATAGGAGTGTACTTTACTCCAGGAAGAGCCCCAAAAACATTATGGATGAGACTGCAACAGGTTTGGCTCCTTGTGCCCCACACAGTCCTCTGATGCCATCCCAGCTGCCTATACTCCCTCAAGCACTCTTGCTTGTCCTTCTGCCCCATGCAAATCTATGCAACACATTCTCAGTTCCAGCTTATAGAAACAGTATTCTGGTGACCTACAACACCAATATAAGGTACTTTGAACTGTAAAAAAAAAAGTAAAAAAGAGTGTAGTCAGGTATTAAAGCCACGAGACATTGCATAGGACCTAGGAAATGCTTCAAGCCAAAGGCTTGTAGATAGAGCCAGCTCTGTTTTGCTCTGCTCTGCACTGTGGTGAGCCCTAAGCCATGTAGGCAAGATTCAGTTGATGCTCCTTGGCCTCAGGACCATATGTTTCCTCTCTGGCTGTCTTCCACGTGGTAGTGTACACACAGATTGTGAAACCTAGAACTGCCACAAAGGAACCATCACGTCAGCTCTACCCACTGGCCACAGTTTGAATGAGACTCTGCCCTCCAAAATAGCAGGGATTATCCTACTTTCCTATTTGTGGCCCTACCTGAAACAAATAAAAGCTTTTCCTAGTTAAATTCACAAGCTGGCAGAGGCATCAAGTGACACCAGCCATTTTCCTCCCATGTGAAACCAAGAAGCTTTGTGATCCAGAGTCCAGACTTCCAGACTCTCTTTCCTATGACACCAAAATGGCATCCTGTAGTAAATACCAGTGCAGAATTCTGTTGTGCAAGAAGTTCTCACATATCCATAACAAAATTAAAATGGGTAAAACCTCACTGACATTATGTCAGCAGGGTTAGAATAAAATGGAATTACATGCAGAAATTGCAGAGCAAATATTACAGAGGTTCACTACTTCTTTTTAAAGTTTCAGTTATGGTGATGGTGAGGCAATAGCATTCCTGTGGAGACAACACCAAATTCCTCACAACCCTCCATTTGCAGTCTCTTTCCTCCAGAGATAGCTGAACATTATTCCTAGAAAGCAGTGTATGTAGTTTTTATCCATACTTCTACAGAAAAGTAAAGCAAAAAAATGGAAGGTAGAATTTCTTCTTTGTTTCTCAAGATTTTTTTTTTCCTTTTAACTCTTTATGGTATTTTTAAACATGTTTTACCACCTTCATGGTAAAGACACCCACTGCATGGAGGACAGGAACAAGGTGGGGAGCTGCAATACAGACCTGCCTCACTATTCAAGCAACTTTGACTGCTGGAATCACCTCTGGGCACATGTGCAAGCTCCCTGTGCAAACTCCAGCTCAGCACTCACCTCTGTTCTTCCAGCCACACACATGGACATCACACTGAAATACTTGTGTGCTGAGCAGCCTCCTCCTTTGAAGGTAGCTCGGGTGCTGGGAAGTCTTGCTATGCCAGCAAGCTGTGGGAAGAACCCATGCCCAACACTGCTGATGCTCAAGCAACTTCATTTCAGACTGCAGCAAGTTCCACAAAACTCTGTGTATGTTTCACAAAGCAGATATATATGATAGAGAACTGGAGACAAGGGCTCTGTGCTGAGAATACCAGAACATCTCACCTCAGCTGCTGAAACAGATAGAAGCAATTTTCAGCAAATACCAACCTGGACAGGGATTTAACCTTCATTATGATAAGTCTCGTATCTTCTCAGCAAGCCTCTGAATAATTTAGTGCCCTGGTTCTTTCTGTCATTTCACATAAGATATTCAACTTTTATGGAATACAGAAATGAGAAACTAAGTTTTCAGTTCAAAGATGTTACTTTTTTTTTCTGAAATGAAAGTGAATGAGAAACCAAGAAAGTATAACTGAAGAAGCTTTTTTGAGTGAGGTATTTTATGTTGTCTTTTTAGGCCTCCCACAGACAGCTGCCTGTGACTCACAAAGATGCCCAGATGTTCGCTTCATGGACAGAGTAAAAGATAAAACAATATTTTCTCTTGCAAATATGAGGTCTTTTGCTATTTGGTAGCAAGTATTGATTCATTTGAGGTTTAGTGTCCCCCAGATGCCAAAGAAAAAAGAAAAAAACAGTTCCCAGTGAGTGACTGTTTCTCTGTGAAGTATTTAGGGCTGTATATCAGAATGTTCAGAGGATTATTAATACAGAAAATTAGAAAGCAGAGTGTCAGGAGAAGTGAACATTTCAATAGAGCCAGTGAACCAGACCAGCAGAGCACTCAGCAGAGTAATTTTGTCTTTATCAAAGCATTTGGTGTCAACAGCAATCTATTTTTCAAAAGCAATTAAGCAGTATCCAAAATATCTCTTATTAGAAAAACAAATTTTTGTTTCTGAGAAGCAAGAATCCCCTGGCTTTTTTCAGTTCTAATGTGTATGACTGTATTTCCTCTTTACTGATTGATAGCTCACAGAACCAAGAGAAGTGGGGAGAAGGAAGGTGAATTTTTAGCAATTAGAGAAGGACTATGAGTCTGTAACTCCTAAAAAGAGGGGAAGAAGAGATACAGAAACACTTCAGAGCACAGTGAGAAATCTATCATATACAGATTTTACTTAAGTCCTCTACTAGTTTGGCAAGTGTTCTAATAGATGATAGCTTAAGGCCACAGATATTCTGCATTCTGTTTGATTGGAAGTGCTGAAAAAGAAAACCAAACTGGATTATACCCAGCATTCCTGAGAGTAACTGGAGACGTGGGCCAAATTCAAAACCACACATATATATGTGCATAAATATACACAGAAATTATATCTCTCTGGTTGATTTTAAAAGCTTTTCTCCAAGAGCATGAAGAGTCAGTGAAAGACTCTTAAAACCTTATAAATCTCCTGGACTTGAAAAACCTGACTTTTCAGCATCTCAGTGCTTATAATACAATTTTCAATTCTGAGTTTAATGAAAATGTTCCCTCTGGTTCAATACACTGTCAGAAAACATGAATTTCATTCTGTGTCTTAACAGCAGAGAAGAGGAGAACAAAGCAAATGACCAGAAGAGAGAGTGAAATCTGTGAGACAGTCTGGAGATGGCAAGTTGAAATTAATCACAAATAGAAAGGGTTCACGGTTTTTCTACCAGGCATTGAGCATCTGACAGTTTGTACAAAATGCTAATACACTTCAAGTGGGCATTGATGGGATTCCCAGGGTCCCTAGGAGCCTATAGGCAGACATTTACCCTGGCTTGAGGATGCCTTCATATTTTGTGATCATAATCCACCAAATTGTCATAGCACAGCTGCACACCTGCAAATAATGCAATGCCCAAAGCAGAGTCTTGTGAACCCTTAAAATATTTTCAGTGCTTCAGCAGTATTAGGTACTTAAATACCTTTTCAAATAGCCATGTCTCATTAACAGCATTAAGCATGTGACCACCTCTCCTGATTTGTTCTCTGGTTTGGGTCCTTCCCTTGGGCCCAAGAGAAAGGTGGCAACCATAGCTGAGGTTGGTGTAGCCAGAGCCAGTTGTAAAATCAGAGTAGCTTGTGTTGTAAGGGACCTTTAAAGGTCATATAATTCCAAACCCCTGGCAATGAGTAGGGGCATCTTCAACTAGATCAGGTTGCCCAGAGCTCCATCCATCCTTCAGTGTTTCCAGGGATGGAGCATTCCACAACTTCATGTGCAACTTGTTCAAGTGTTCTACCCTCCTTCTTGTGAAAAAATTATTGCTTATATCTAGTCTAAATCTAATCACTTTTCATTTAAAACCTTTACTCCTTGTCATGTTACAACAGCCCCTACTAAGATATCCGTCCCATCTTTTTCATAGCCTCTTTAGGTACTGGAAGGCTGCAATAAACTCACCCCAGAGTTGTCTGTTCTCCAGGCTGTGCAGCCCCAACTCAGCCTAGCTTCACAGATATGCATTTTTGTGTCCCTCCTCTGGATCCCTTCCAACATGTCCATGTCTTTCCTATGCTGAGGTTTCTAGAGGTGGATGCAGTTCTCCATATGGGGTCTCATGAGAGCAGAGGTGAGGAGACTCATTAGAGGGTGGAGAGCTGTTTCCCTGACATTGTATTTGTTTGGCTCATCTCTGCTTTTCCTGGGAATGTTCTTTGAATGACAACATGAGAGGATGTATCTAGCCCTCTATTAAAGATGCTGCTGTCAGAAGTGCAAACAAATCTACAAAAAGGCTCACTTGGGGTGTCTGACATTATTGAACAGATTCCTTTTTATGCTGCTTTTTTATGCTCTTTGGAGCAGGACTTTGTTGAATTGGATCAGCCAGAAACAGAAGTCCTAATGGCAGACAGATCTGTAAGAATGGAGGGGGCAATACAGCATTGATTGGGAGCATACATTTTGCAGGAAGATAACAAAGAAAATAATAAACTCCATGTGTCCATGTGTCCAGTTTGATCCCAGAGACACGTACAGGTGCTAACCAGCCGAAAAGAGTGTGATTTCCGAATCTGAGAACATTTTTTCAATGGTAGGTGAAATATAGGTGTTTAAGATCCACCTCCACTTGGTAAAGACCTCAGCTTGAATCCTTCAACTTCCAGACATCAGTGTTTACTAAAATGAGAATTAAATGCTATAGATATCTGCTACACATGCTCTTCTCTGCTTGTGGTGCTTGCCATACTTGTCTCTTCAGTTTTAAAAGATGATTACCTAAACCTTTTCTCTGTGTTCATTCTCACGGCAAGTATCTGCTGAACAATGCCTTATACTGTTAACAAGATTAAAAATAGTAATCAAAGAACCAGAACAAGAAAACAATTGCTAGTTGTGGACTTATATTTCATCAGCTCTGCCCTGTCAGTGTGGGACAATTCTGACCACAGAAGCACTCAGGCAGCTATTGATGAGCAAAAATGTCAAATTTAGCACATTTACTGCAAATGTGAGGTGGTTTTAAAAGGTTTATTGAAAAAACTACATAAACTGGGACATGAAAATGAAATAAACAGGGACATGACTCTTTCCCTCACTCTTCATGCATCTAGATCATGACCGTGGGACATCTAAACTGCAGCAATCAAACCTTGTCACAGATCCATGGGTGATGATATCTTTTCCTACTCTTATTCTTCCTTTCTTTTCCCTCATACGTGTTCTTCTATCACTCACTTGAGTGATATTGTTATGCCTTCATATTGCCACATTAGTATAGATAAATAATAGCCAAAATGGCTACATGCTTTCAATTGCAACCAAATTGTTTTAAAATAAGCTTTATATTTATATATCATTCAGTGTTGTTTCAGTCTAATCCACCCCAAGGAGTCTATTTACCAGAAGCTGGGTTACCCTCTCCTTCAGGGGCAGGTTGTAAGAAAGTGTATGTCTGCATTTTGTGTGTGTATTAACAGGGAGCACATACTGAGCCTTGCTGCCAGCTGGACCTGGAGATGTAGTGCTGCAGCAGCCTCCCATATTCAACAATGGCTGTCAGATCTTAACATCAGCATGAAGGATTTCTTGGTCATGTCTTTTTGGGCACTAGAAGAAGGATCATGACTGTGATAAATTCTCTGGTCTGCCAGGCAGGACTGCAGTACCTGGCAGGTGAGGTTTTGGTGTTCTCCCTTGTCACCAGTGCAGAGGCTGCTCTTCTCCCTGTGTTTCAGTGCAGACTCTCCAAGAAGGAGGCTCCTGCAATTCAGAGGTCTCAACCTCTGAAGTGCCAGTTTGGCTCCTAAATTGCTCAAAACAGCACAACAACAGTGAGTAACCGCTTGCCAGAATATTTGTCTTGTGTTAGATTGCAAAAGCTGAAGAATTACTTTGCCCTTTGGGAGTGGAGAGGAAGTTGTCATCATTTAGCACTGTTCTGCAGCAGCTGCTGGTGTTCAGTCATCCTAATGTGTCTTTATGTTCAAATGTTGGTATCAGTGCCCCCACCGTGAGAAGCAGTTCCATCTCTCCACTGGGACTTGTTCCTCCATGTTACACCACTTCTAACTTGGTCAAATCTCAGTTGAACAATGTCAGAGTTAAATCATCTTATCTGCCAATTAACTGAGAGAGATTTGCAGTAAGGGTATTAGTGAGAACTTGGAGCTTGGCAAATTGGAAGCATTAAGGGAAAAAAATCCGAATTGAGAAAACTAATACAAAACAGTCTCAAACCCCTCTTTTCTGAAAAAATATACCTAAATTGTTATCTCAAGTAGAAATTAAATAAAATTTCTCTTTTCTTCTGTCCAATTCAAGCACTTTTGGTCACTGAAATAATTGAGAACGAAATCAGCAGAGGAAGGTCTCTCTCCCTCCCCCTCTGTCCCTCCCTCCTCCCAAGTTATCAAGAGCAGACTAAAACAACCTTTCAATAGATTCCTTTGATTTTTAAAGCATTGGTCTTGCTTTTAGCAATCTTTCAGCACATTTACAGTCAGGATGATTAACAGCACAATTTGTTTCAGACCGACTAGTGAATTCAAGAACTTAGTCATCAAAAGTTTTGGGTTGCACCAGATAATAGATCAAGAGAGTTGCAGTCAATTTGCTTCCATCACTGAGCAGTACTAAATCACACACAGAAATCCATCCCAATTTAGAAGAGTGCTTTCGCTGAACGAAAAGTTTTGATTCAATTGCCTCGGCCATCAAGGACAGAAACCATACAGAATGATCATTCTAACCAGCATAGCTCAGAATTCAAATGGGTGCAATGAACTGCTTAAGAACAAATTAGGCTGCAAATTATTTGTGTGAATTATTGAGGAAATAATTATGAATGGCAATTACACTGGGAAGAATTAGGCTTTGTTCACAGAGAACTCCTGAATAGAAAGAATATTCATAAGCTGCTTGTTAGAAATTGTTTACCCTACTCCAATGTAAACAAGTGAAATTAAATAAAATAATTACCAAATAAGTGAAATTAAATTATTTTGAAAACATAATCTGAATTGTATTGATCTTAGTCATAATTAGTAAAAAGAGAAGCATATTATACACATGCACACATATATATACATGTCTATAATGTACATATAAACAAGATAGAGGACAGGACATAAATATACATTTTGTTTTGCCTTGGTAAAAAAAAATATTTTTTTTTAGAAAGCCAAAAGAATAAACACACTCATTTTGTTTGTGGATTTGATCAAGACAGCTTTCAAAGGCAGATCTTGAACAGACTATATTTACTTAATTTGCTTAATCTTTGGGCAATTTATCCTTAATCTTCAGGCAATTTTCTAAATTTAACCCAATGATTTGTTTATTATTTTTCACAATTGCCTTTGTAAGAATTTGAGAATTTTTTGTAAAGCAAAATTTTTCTGCTGCAGAAGTTATTTTATTGGATTTTTTTTCACTGAACTGAAATCCATAGAAGCTGCTTTGAAATCAAAGCATTTCTTCAGGGCAATAAAGCTTCATTTATTGTTTGAGACATGCAACTCTGAATAACTTTGATCATCTCAAAAACACACGGGGAAAAAACTTTGCAACAATAGTAGAAGGAGAGAAAACCAGAAACAGTAAATGGAAATAGGTAGCTCACTACAGATCATCTGGTTTCATGCATCAGTACTCTTGGCAGGGGAGGCTGAACCTAAACAATACCTTTTTCCCATCTCTCCACCCCTATTGCTTCCAACCTAACTCAAAATCTCCTAAACTTGTGTCAATGTAAACTCATGGGACCAATGAACTCAGCTAAAAATAAAATCTCTCTTTTGGAGATTAATTAATAAAAAATATTTAATTAGGTTAAATTTACAGACTCAAGTTAGAGAAAAAGATTGGCAGAGACTGAATCCAGGAGAGGTGGGAGGATGGGAGGTCCTGGTGCTGAGCAGCTGGAAACACAAAGGTTTGCCAGGAGGAGAGTCACTTGGGCAAAGCAGATGCTCAGTGAGCTCATTCCGCTTTGTGCTTGTGGGGGCACTTCAGAAAACTTGGCAATTCCTCAGGAAAAGAAAATGGCCATGAAAGGATTCCCTGATAGGCTTCAGTGAAACACAAACTAAGGCTCAATTGTGATGCAATGACTGAAGAGGAAAGTCGAGATTATTAATTTTCTGACCCACAGAGTAGAAGACATGAATGATTTGATCACAGCATGAC
Organism: Toxostoma redivivum; assembly: GCA_013397375.1. Classification (NCBI taxonomy): domain Eukaryota; kingdom Metazoa; phylum Chordata; class Aves; order Passeriformes; family Mimidae; genus Toxostoma; species Toxostoma redivivum. The sequence goes on from VXBI01008997.1 coordinate 43,840, forward strand.
CCCCTCCCATATTCCCTCATTAAGCAATGATATATAGGCTTGCACACTACTGGAAGATCACAAATACTGCTATTCCACAGACAGAAAACCAAATAAAACACTCATTCCCTGACACTTTGGAAGGCTAGTCAGAAGATTTATGACCACTATTAAGTTTAGAACTGCTAAATAGAATAGTTCCTTCATTAGCATGCAAAAAAAAAAAAATTGCTAAGTGTATTTTTGTTGGGGCGCCAGCAATGAAAAAGCTTTTTTTCCATAAAACAAATACAATGTGGCTGAAGTGCTACTATTTATTTTATAGACATGGGGTATGTAAAGATTATCCTAATTCTGGTCTTGTTCTCAGGAGGGGTTTAATAAGATAATATAGCATCCCTGGACCAGAGGAGAATTGATACCTGGCAAAATCTTAGAGGACTACCTCTCTATGTCAGTTGATAGAGTCACTTTTCTAGTGCTGCTTTTTCTGTTAGCAAAAAAAAAAAACCACAAAAAAACCAAAAAAAACCCACAAAAACTATTTATTGTTAATTTTGTTTATTTAGATGCTGATGAGAATCTAAGGGAGAAACAATGAGCAGTTCATTATAAATAGGCAATTCTCATTGTAAATATAAAGGCCTAAAGAATGACAAGCCAGTAGAAACTTTTCCAAAGAAGGAAAGGAAACATAGGTATTTCACCAGCTTCAGGAGATCCAGTGCCTCACAGCTGTCCCTCTAGGATGTTTATTAAAGGGATAGCATTCTGAGAGCTGCCTGGATTTGCCAGCATGTTCTGGTTCTTGGCATTTCCAGCAACTTGAATGAAGCTGATATAGCACTTACTGATCATCAAAGTGTCACCACAGCTTTAGAGTGAACTAACTTGTGATCAATACTTTGTCAAGAAAGAACATGGCAATTACTCTGCCAGAGAAGAAACTTCTAGGAGATGTCTGAGAAGTGTAAATCATGTACAGCAAAACATATTTTCGGACAAAAATAGAAAGCATCTGTAAGGACAAGAAGTGGTGAAGTGATGGATGTCCAGACATACATATGTACAATGCTGCAGCAAAGATAGGCATTAAGAACCTTGTCCTTGTCAGGTGCAAGATGATGAACTAACTGTGGATGAGTTGTGGCTTTTTCCCCAATCTACATCAAAGGTCATCGTGCCAGCTTCTGTTGTGTGCTTCAAGCTGGTAAAAAATCACTGTGAGAAAATCAAGCTTCAGCCCCCATCTCAAAGGAAGGCAGATGTCATTTGCATGGACTCTGGTACCTGCAGGAATAACCAAAATTATCAGGGGGAACAGTTTCTGCAGTACTGATAAGGTAAGGTGGCCGTGGGGATTGAGATGGGCATTGATACCGACCACCTCCCACTCCTTTTCAAGGTTAGTGCCTTTGCAGGCAAGCAAAAGCTTAGGGAAATGAAGCCTTTCTTTCACAAAACAGAATCTTTGCAAATTTGACAACCACAGGAGCTTTTGCAAGATCAGTTTCTGCAACTGCAGAAATCCGTGTGTTCTTTGCAAGTCCCTAAAAGGACATGAAATGCCATATTTGAAGCATAGTTGTTGGAATCTACTTTTTTATGCTAAAAGGTGAAAGATACTCAGGCCAGATACCATAAATAATTATCTCTTTTGACAAGTATTGCATGTAAGCTATCATGCAAAACAAGTTGAAGATGATCTTTGTGGTGTGAATCCCCCGGGCTGAATCTAAAGTATTTGGACTGACAACTAAAGTAGAAAAGAATTTGTACAGTAGTAAGGCAATTCATTCCCTAAGACCCAAAGCAGTGTTGCAGCTTAGGAAAGCAGCTTTCTCTGTTCCTGCCAAATCACTGAACACATATTAGTATTACATTCAAGGGCATAGAGATCAACAAGACAAAAATCTTTGTGAGCCAGAACTGCTATCATGTAGGGACAAATTGTGTGCAAGATTGCTTTAGTGAGGATTTGGAGGAATGGGAAGAGAATTGCATGAATATTGAAAGAGACCAGGATAGGATTGGTGGGGCTAAACATACACATGTGAAAATGCAGCTCTCTATGCCTGAACTTGTCACCTAGGTGCATCCAGGGTGTAATTAATTTGTCCTAAAGGACCTATCTAAACCAGACTACTTGACACATGTCCTCTAAGTGACTTTTTCCCTGCTGCCCCAAGGGTAACCAAAGCTATCAAATTCAGGTATAGATGACTACACTGCAGACATTTAACCAGCCTTGTTCCTGTCTTAAGATAACTTATATTTTCATCAAAGGAAAGTGTTGTATTATTTGTCTGGTATACTTTGAGAAAGCTTATGTTTCACTGCTACCAAGAATTTTTAAATATTTAAATATTAAAAGTTTTGGTGGTAGTGTTATAATAATTTTCTCTCATCACCAAAAGAGAGTATTCTGTCATTCTAAGGACAGTTAACAAACTACAATTTGTTCTCTCTAAGGATGGCTTCAGCTCTAAATGTTTTTTAAAAATACACCATTATGGTTTGCAAAATTAGATAATGCCAATTCCTGAAAATTTTTACTTTTAAAATTTTTTTTTGCTATCTCCTAATAGCATCCACAGACATTCAGAGAGGGAGACTTTCTTTCCTGTTCAGACTACATTTTTTGTAAAGGAACGTATTATTCCTTCTTCCTTTTCTGCCTGGAATGGGAAACAGCAGATCAGTACCAAAATGCTAAAAAAATATAGTTAACCACCTGCATGATTAAAAGCAAAGGATACCCTTTATTTATAAAACACAACAGAAACTTTACTCACTTTTCAAAACTCATTGTTGTTGGGAGTCTGCAGGAAGCCCAGAGCATACCTGTCCATTAACAGGTACTAAAAAATAAAAAAAAATACCTGTTCTCTGTCTCTCACTTTTCAGCATGGAGTTTGTCTTGCTACCTCCTTAGAGGCACAAACGGGGATTGGCTGAGAAATCAGGCATATGGAGCCTACTACATATAGATATAAAATGTAAGCTTTTTTTCTAAGACCTTTGGGGATCAGAGAAAAGGCTTTGCAGTGAGAAACTTGACAGGATCAGATTGTTTAGTGTGTCACAAATAGCATGACTGGTGGCTTGATGCCTGTGCCTAAGTACCTTTACAGGTAATAAAATCTGGATGCACAAGAAATTTTAAATCTAGCGGAGAAAGGCGTATTTGGAAGAGTATGTAGACATATTTGGGAGCTGAAGTTATACACATTACAATGGGAAATTATACACACATGTTTAAATGTAAGGACAATTTTCCCATTAAAATAAATAAACAAGAGGGCATTAAGATCCTCCATCTCTTGAGGTTTTCAATCTCATCCTTATTCTAAAAGCTGTGCTTTAGCCAAACAAATTGTCTTCATGGATGGATGACTGCATGAAATGCAATAGCTTGTGAAAATGGTCAGACCTGATGATTTAAAGCTCTTTGTTCTTACATGTAATGAGCGTAGGAAGTTACTAATTTATGTAAAGTTGTGGTACATTATTACTGCACAGGAAGGTTAACCTTCACCTTGGATAGCCTCTGGAATTCCATTCAGTCTTTGTAAGTTAGAGACAGTGATTTTTTTCCTTTCTTCTCAAGGAAAATGTATTTGTCTAAGATCAAGCTGTTTGATAACCTCAGAATTTCTGTTCCCTTGCTGCTTATTATGTATTGAAAAGTACTTCACACAACTTTTTATGAAGATGCTATCTCCTAGCCCTGGAAGAAAGTCAGGTATCATTATTTCACTTTTTGGTCCAATAAACCCAGAGATGAGCAGTCACTTGCAACTGGTAGGGAATGGATTGGAAATCTCTGGTACAGGTGACTTAAATCCTACTTACAAACACAGGTGCTTTCCAGACCCCTGTACCCAGCTTTCCTTTGTGTGATGCTGGCTCTGTGCTCTGTAGAGAAAGCTAGAATTTCTTACCTTTGGGATGTTTCTGCTCTCTACAAACAGCAGGGTAGGTAATATACCTTCTTTGGGGTACTCACTCTTATAGGAATTTTCATCTCAAATTAGGGATAAACCTCCAATAAGCTTAATAAACAAGGAGAGATAAGACTAACTGTGCCCACTACAGGAAGGACATATCAGAAGTGGAGAGGGGAAAGAGAAAACAAAAAGGGAAAAAAGAGCCTTTTTGTCTGAAGAGGCCACCTGCATTTTTTCAGTGCTTACAATCTGCCCCAGCAGGAAGCACTTCAGCATGAATCACAGCTGTCAGTCTTTTGGTTGATGCTGCTGTGTCTGCTCCCCTCTATGAGCTGAGGAGGGATTCAGGCATTTGCAAACTACAGAAGAGGACCTGCTCAGCAGCAATGCTGCCAAATAGCCTGGTACTGTAAGTGCTTTATTTCCACAGTTCTTGCAGGGTTTGGTAGGAGCAAAAAGCTTTCCCTGTCGTATCAGATTTTGGCCTGTGCCCCCAGATGACGGTCAGTAGGTGAAAGCCCATGTGGGGATGCTTGCAGTCAGTCACACCTCCTCCACTCCCTGGAAGCAAAGCCTAAGGGGTAACCTGAAAATGTAGCCAAGAATGATCCCATGAGAAAAAAAGCAGGATTCCTGTCAGTGTCAGGCATTTAGTCAATGTAGCAATGTACTAATGTTTTTAAATTCCATTGTCCTTCTTATAACACATGAGAAGTTGATTAAAGCTTAAGCAGATTTGATTTTTCATTACAGGACTGGAACAAGGAAACTCCTAGACATATAAATAAATAGATGAGAATAGATGATACTGCTAAAATCTGAAATGTTCTTATTTCTGCAGTATTAACATAAGATTATATAAAATCTTTGTCTTTTTAAAATAACTGGAGAGATTTTAATATTTCTATCTAAATTCAAGTCCTAGGGTCTTTAAAAAGATCAATTGGTATCACAGGCTTTGGAACACAAAAAATGCTCACCAGGAACAAAACACCTCAGTTAGCTGAAAAATTCTGCATAAATTAAATTCTTGTTATCTACATTAATTCGGTACTAAGAGCCAAGTGCTCAAGAAGTTGCAGATTTAATGAGTAACATGGATACCAATCTGAAGCAAAGGGGCATATCACTAATGTGATGGTCTCAGAAGCCCTTGTGAGTTCCTTCAGCTGATGGTGAAGGTGGCTGAAGTATTTTCCTATATTAAAATATGTAACAGGACATGCATCATAAGGGGCTGTGTTACCAATAAACATATTATGAACCTCATCAAAGACAGCTGCTGTTTTCCACACAAATTTCCCCTGCCTGATGGACACAGCTACAGATCTAAAACTTGCTGGCTCTCAACTCCCAGCAGAAACAGCAATTCATTTAATGCTAAAGGCACAGAATGTAATTAGATATATGCGTGTAAGTCAGAATGAGAACCCTTTCCTTTTTTATATATTTTCTTTTTTCCCTGTATTTTGTGTTTCAGCTCAGAAAAATATATGAAGACAAGCTATAAGCCATAGCAATGTTAGTGGATAGTAAACCCTTTAGCAGGTACTCAGCTACTGTGATGCAAGTGGTGCTGGTCTAGCAAATTTACATGTTACTAATAACAAATATCTCTTGTTAAAGGAATCTTACAGGAGAGGAAGAGAATGCAGGTTTATAACATGAGAGCAAAAAGGCTGGAGACTCACATTGCAGAATCTGAGATAATATTTAGATGTTTCCCTTCACAGTTGTTAGAGGACCACTAGCTCTATCATTATAACTTGTCTGTGCACAATATCCTCTGCAGACAGAAGTACATTACAGGCTATGACACAATTCCCTTACTGCAGACGCTCATATACAGAGATTGTTGTCTTGGGAAGAATTTTTATTTTCAACATAATTAAAGTTATTCACTTGAAAATAGGTACTTGTTTCTTTTCTTGCTTTACATCAATATCCTAAAATCTTCTTTCTCCTATTTTGTCTGTTTACTTTTCTTACGTGGTCCAGTCATCTATCTTGATTTTTCCACAACAGGATAGAATCATAGTATCAAATAATCACAGAATAGTTTGGGTTGGAAGGGACCATCTAGTTCCAACACGAAACTTTGCCATGATTAGGAAATCTTCCACTAAGCCCTGAATTACTCAGGGTCCCAATCCAGCCTGACCTTGAACACTTTCAGGGATGGGGAGTATACAACATCTCACTGTTCCAGTGACTCACCACCCTTATAGCAAAGAATATCTTCCTAATATCTAATCTAAAGCCATTTCCCTGAAGACCATCACCTTGAAGCCATTTCCCCTTGATCAGTCACTACATGCCCTCCTGAAAAGTCCCTCTTCAGTCTTTCCTTCTTTAGACACTAGAAAGCTGCTATAATGTCTTCCTAGAGGGGTTTGGGTGAGATCCTTTGCTACCATTTGCTCAATTCTTTCCCCAAAGGCAAAATGGGAAATCATTCCCAGCAGGAAGTTATTTACACCTTGGCCTGTGAGCCTCTGGGAGGATGTGGTGAGGCTGTTGATGAGGCATTATTGCTTCCTACAGACAGTGTTTTGGAATCACAGGGTAACGTTATGATACATTATTTTTCTTATCTATATTGTGTTTTTCTCCTTTCATTGGTACTTTCTCACTTCCTTTTACTGTCTCTACCCTGTGATAATGCCTGCACCCAGGGTGACTATGCAGCAGAAACAAATTATTAGATAATTGGAAAGGCAGGTACTTAGATTTGAACTATATGCTGAAACACTCTCTTGGGTGACTTAACATAGAGGTCTTCACAACAAAAGGTCTCCAAGCTAAAAATTTCTGTTTCACTAATAATTCATTTTCAAAACAGGTAATTAAGCAGGGAGACATTCCAAAGCATTTATTATTGTTCAATAATGCATGGCACAATACAGAAGAATTTTGGTGCTAATTAGTTCTTGATAACCTTTCTGATTCTACAGCCTCTGCTGAATTATTATTTGTCTTTTTTTTCTTTTGTTCAAAATGCCTTTAAAATGCAGACTGCAGTGCAACACATGAATAATATAAAGCACAGAGTATACACATATGTTTTGTGAAAAGTACATGCCTGTGGTTCAGCTGTGAAAACCTGAGGCTTGTAGGTTTTCTTTCAAGAATGAAACCAAACCCAGCAAGGTTTAATTGGATATCTATGGGACCTAGTCCCTGTGTTGAACTTCTTATTCTCCCTGATTTATTTACATGGATGCATATATGAATAGAGAAAAGCAGATTGTGATTCCAACCCATTAATGAAACTCTTCTGAAAACATAACAGGGAAGAAAAAACATCAAGGGTTTTGTTCTGATTACTCATGTGTAATTTTCTGAAAGCTGTGAAGGAAAAAAGGCAGTGTTGCTAATTGTTAAATGGGATATAATCCAAAAGCCATAGCCAGCAGCCATTGGAGAAAGGTATATGTTGGGGGTTTGGAGGATGTTTTAATAATCCAGGCACAGCTGGGAGGCAGGTAAGGCCACTGGTGGTGCCATTTCCTATACAAAGCTGATAGTATGGCATGTTTTCCAGTTGTTTCTCTTTGCAAGAGTTATGTCATTATGTGTCCATTTCTCATCCCTAGGAGACTTGAGGGTTTCAGATCGATACTTCAAGTAGGTGATTAGTGGATATCAAGGATTAGGGTTTGCAATTATCTAATTCAAATATGAAGAAGTAATTGGAAGCAGGTGGCTTAATGGGCTAAAATAACCAGATCACATAATTCTTCTGATATCAAGCACATATATGCTGAAAGACAGAAGAGAAAGAATTAAGTACTCACTCATTTCTAGAACTGCAGACAATCAGCAACACAGAATCAAATATCACTCTGATTAAAATTATTGTCAAAAGATAGAAGAGGAAAGCACTAGTTTATAAGCCTGCATGTTAAACATTTTTATTCTGTCACTGTAAGTAGCATTTGAATGTAGGTGTCACAGTAGGTTAAATCCCTTTGCAGGCCTTGCAGACCCTTCAGTGTAATCATCACTGGAGATCAGCCACTGTCCTGCCCCGCCCCACCATGTGAAGGTCATCCAAAATTTTTGCCATGGATGAGTGTGCTGTGATTGTGTCAGGTGCACTGATTCTGACAGCAGGTGAATCTGGAGAGAAAGCAAGAAATGTATTTAAGTTCTCATCTTCTCATCTGATTTTCTATAGGACACAAAGAGCATTTTGGAAATTGAATAGTCTTCTGCATGATCTTGCCGGTCCCCTGCAATAGGAAAAATGTGTGGAAAAAGACCTAAAGTAGTAAGTGTTAATGTCAACAAAAGGCATTTACCCAAACACCTGAAATTACTCCAAAACAGCTATAATCTTTTAGAGGGGGAACAATAAAATTCTCTCAATGAATGTTATTGATTCCTCATGTAAAAAGATAACCTTGAACCAAATTTGTAATCGTTAATGTAAACTCTGAGCTGATTCCTTACATTAATAGTATCCACAAAACCCTTCATATCACTAGTAGGTATGTAACCAAACAGCTCTGTGGAACTGTAAAGTAAAAAAAAAAAAAAAAGATAAAACTTCTTTTCTATTTTTTTTTAACATGGCAATACAATATTGGGAGAAGCTTTTAACTAGTGTCGGGTTAAAAGTGTGTCCTGAAGATGTGCACTTGCAGTTCTGTGGGCTGTGGCCATACAGTGTCATGAAAACTATGCCAGCTGTGCCTGTAGACTCTCCAGCACTTCAGTTTTAGTATCTGACCCCAAACTTTAAATAAAAAAATATGGTATAATAGGTGTTTTTTTCTTTTACTTCCAGTTTCTTTATTTCTGTTTCATTAAAATGTTATATATTTACTGTTATTATATATTTAATATTCTTTATTAGAAAATACAACAGAATCCCTCTGGTACAACTGGTCATAGCATTAGAGTTCTAGAGATAGATTTAAGGACATTGAAAGGTCACTAGCAAGGGAATTTAAAAAATTGATCTCCATAAATCTCAGAGGGATAAAAGGATGTAAATTTTGCATGTAGCTAAGAGGAGTTTTGTACTCTCAGTAGAAGAGCCAGTGTTCATGGGTTAATTGTAATCACACAATATTGTCATCCTCTTGTGAAGTTTCATCTTCCCTGTCATCATGGACACTGAGTCCTGTGTGACTTAGCGTTGCACCAAAAAAATTATTTGTGAATATGAACCACCTTAGCAAGACTGTGAAAATGCCCTGTTCTCCAAGGTCTTGGGAAGGTCTTCCATTGTGTAGAGTGCTATGAAATGGGTATGTAGGTTTTATTAAACTTGTATAATTTTCGTATGGGTTTAAATTTGCTATTCTTCTCATTCTTCCTCCATATGTCTCATCTGGTTATCTATATCTTTTATTTACCGTATTGGCTATAATGAGAGGTCAGGAGTTAAAGGATTGTGCTGCACATAAATAAAATGCAATGGATCTACACTGTGTGCTGCCACCTTGAACGTGCTCTAAAGGTGAAGGCTGAAGCTTTTATGCTTTTGCATCTTCCTTGTGACAGTAAGTTAAAAAAAGTCATGGCCCAGATTTTTAAATGTCTAACTGGAGTGATTTTGGTTTCAGCAAAGAACATGATAGATGGAATCCAAAAAATCTGCCGCAGCAGTGATGCCTCTGTCCAGTATGAGAAACCCAAGTTGTTGCTGAGTGCTCCTTTAGAGGTTTTGGCCTGTAAAATAAATCTTTATTCGTCTTACTTCAGTTTACCATATAAATAATTTTGACAAGTATTTTTCAGGTTTCTGGTGGGCTACTATCATAAAAGGGAATTAATAGTATCAATTCTACTATCTCTTGCTGGAGCATAAATGAATCTGTCTCTAATGTGCTTTGTGGAGTTACCATGGATACAGAATCTGGCCCCTTGTCCCTGGTGGAAAGTAACATCTTAATTGGAGGGGTTTAGTGGGTATAATTACTCAAGATCTCCACTGACATTTCATAAGACATTTCAGTTATTTAATAGTAGTAAACTTATAGCTGGGTCTCTGTGCAAGTCCCTGTTAAAGAAATTCCAGAGCACAAGCACCTTTCATTTAAAAATTACCCTGTCATCTAGTCTAGCTGTGCACTTCATTACCAGAAGCAGGGGGATGTGGATTTTGCCAGCTTGTGGAGAGGAAATGACAGTAGTTCAAATAAGCAACAAAAACAAACTAGCGAGAGGCAACCTGCAAATGCAGGTGAATCAGTGTTGTTGTGTTGCATTCATTCACAGCGGCTTATTAGATTCTGGGACTTTGTCTTCATGGAAACAAAAGGGTTGGTTTTAGAGCAGAGGCTGCTGTGCAGTGTGGGAAGGCTGATAAGCACTGAGGAGGAGCTGGTCCTGCTCAGTCTGGGCGCTGGGAGCCTTGCAGGCTGCAGGGAGGTCTGGTGTCCCTGGCTCTGGGAGCAGAAGGTCTCTGTGCTGCCCAGGCAGCAGCCAGAGCAAGGCTGTTTGCTTCTCCAACAGAGGCCAGTTATCCCTTTTAATCTGCATGCAGAATTAATTACCTGTCCTTCCACACATATGGCTTCAGAATAAAATTCAGTACTCAGCTTTCATTTAAAGCTCCTTTCATACCAAAGCAGTGGCTGGCAAGACCCTGTATAAAAAACCCTGACAGTCAAGTAATATCAGCTAAGGCTCCAGTTAGAGAAGATGAATTAGAAAAAATGGATCTTGAAGCTGTCCACCAAAAGATACATCTCAAGGTTACCACCAGCCTGTGCATATGGAACAGAACAGGGGACACGAAACCCAGCTCTCTGAGGTACACTCCTCTGTCATCCTTGTATACAGGCAGAGAAATGGATGAATAAACCACACTGTTTTACATTTAAATATATGAAAACACACTTTTTTGCTGAAGATATTTCATCTCATTCTTAATTTCATCAGTTTCTGGTTTCATATTACAGAACAGATCACTGTTTTTTTTGTGGGTTCTTTTGTTTTGTTTTTGTTTCGTTTCGTTTTTTTTTTCTTTGTCTTTTTTGTTAAAGCAACTGTGATATTTCATTAAAATGTTGGCAGTGTGAGGTTCTGACTTTCTTACAAAAATTAATGCATTTTATATAACCTACCAAGTGTACTGACTGTTGCTTTTGCCCTTACCACTGACCTTAGAACATAAGGGCTGTAAAATATTTGAAGTGTATAGCAGACATTCACTAGCTTCAGAAAGAGGTTGCCTTTTCTTGAAAAAATCACACGAGAACCATTCAGACATATTGCCCTTCAATATTAATGGCACCTTCTCTCTTTGTACATTGTAAAAAAATCAATTTGGTCACTTGAGGGATAAGAAGTAAAATCACTGAATTTATTTATGGACTTAAATCCTTCGTGCCCTAATGGAAGAACACTCCTACCATTATTAGCATTACAGAAACACAGGCACTGAAAGAGAGTACTGGGAACTTTATTCATATCTTCCTTACAATGAAGGAACACAAGCAAAGCCTTGATTTGTGTCTTTGTACCTAAAAAGACAATCAGTTTTGATAGGTGAAGAGATACATCATAATCATACAACTGACAACTCTTCTATTTTTTTGTAATGAGAAGAAATTTAATCTTTATTTTTTGCAATTCACCCCTCCTTGGACAATGTCCAGCCATGCCAACTTTTATTTTTAGTTAATTTTTTTAAGTTCTGAAAATACTGTCTTCATTGAAGGAGGAAGGTATTTCTTCCAAAACAAACTCTTTCATAAGCCATACAACAAACATTGGGAACATTTCAGCAAGTCTTAAATCTTATTAAAGCGATTGCGAGTTTATCTCTTTTAGCCTACTCTTAGAAGCCACCCAACAGAACCCCATTCAGTTTTAACATTTTCCAATTCCTGAATATACTGAGGAAAGACAGAAGCCCAGTCTTAGTCCAAGAGCAGTGTCCAGACCTCAGAGTGCCATTGCAATAATCCCATCTCAAGAATTTGTGTTTCTTAGGAAAAATTATCCTCCCTCCTGCAAAGAGGAAAAGCTGTGGCTGATAACCATGTACAACCACAAAGGATTTCCACATTACAAAAGGACATAAGCCACAGCACTTTTCCCCAGTCTTAGTACTTAGATGACAAATGTCTGGACTGCACATGACTCCTCTCTGCTGCCTCTGATCCCGAGACTTGCCACTTAATTCCTTCTAGCTCCCTTGTGGCTTCAGTTCAAAGCTTTCCAAGCTTTGCAAAGGTAAAGACAGAGAGAGAAAGCCAGTGTTGCATGCCTCATCAGTACAGACTATTCTCTCTGCTATCACATATTCACACAGTTAAGTGAAAGTTAGTCTAAGAATCAATGTTTGATTAATTCTGCCAAGCAGACTAATTCAGCCTCAAGTCAGTAACTCAACATAATAAGATTTCTTTTTTCCTCCAGAAAACAACTGACTGCAATAGCTTATTTTCCAGAGTGCTACAGAAGAAAATGTACTTCCATGCTTCAGCTCATTTCACCCATACATCAAAATGCAATGATTTTAAAATAACACAAATGGCGCCTCATTTCATTTATACAGCAGAAAGGGCACAGGTTAAAAAGTACTTTTCTATTCAGATAACTTTATTTTTCAAATTTTGACTTTTTCTCCTTTGAGGCAAAGGCAACAAATGTAACTCTGAAGACTGGAGAACCTGTAGCATAACACTGATGATATTAAGAATTTTTTTCCAGTGTAAGTGATTTTCTGATATCTGTGTCATATTCATTAACTGTGTCTCAACTTAACTGACCTTATCTGAGTTTATGGGATACACCAAGATGACAGGACAAAATATTTTCAATTTTGTACAACTACTGCTTGCAGCTCTAAGGCCTTTAAAGTGTGCTTCACTTGGCTCAGCAATTAAGAAAATACATTTGTTTTACTTACCCTTGGGTCTATTATTTCTGAAGATCAAAAGATAATGTTGTGCTTCTTTGATGATAGAAAGTGTTTGATAGCATTTAATACCTTTAGTATGATTCATAAAATACCAAGCAAAGTTCTTATATCTTAACTAGCTCAGAGTGTGACTTGCATAATACGCACAGATACATCAAACACTGTCTCTGGCTCATCACTGAAGCAATTTCACCAGAGGGCTGATGGCAGCCTTTCTCACAGTCAGGGCACATATACAAGAATGAAGAATGCATCTGCTTTTTTAATCAGTCTGCTGCTCACAGGAGGAGGAGGAAAGCCCCACCCTGCACCTCTGGGACCAACTCAACTTTTTTCTCAACTTTATGATTAAATGTTTTATCTAAGAAATTAATATGCAAGATTGGATCTTACTAAAGCTCATTCCTTGGGGAATATATTATTATGCAGACATGAACAGAACTTACACATTTCACATTTCACATTTCCACAGCTGAATATGGACTGAGAGCCAGATTTCCTTGTCATTCTAGTAACTGACTACTTCTAAGAATCTGGTCTAAAATATGCACATTTTTCCCCCTAAGCAAAATATAAATGTTTCAGTTAAACCAATTTTAATAGAAAATTAATTTATGCTGTTTAAAGGACTAACTGCAGATACATGTGTGCACAGTATTTCTTTTTTCTAGTTGTCAGTTAATTATTGCAACAGCACACCCCAAGGATTGTGTTCATGTGAGATAACACTTCTCTCAGGCCACTGACAATGGTTGGAACTCTGAAGCTGGGAGTTTTGAATTTTCTGTGCTGTCAGGCACTGATCCCCGGAGGAACACTGCTTTTGACTTGAGGCCTTGGAGAAGGCTTCCAGAATTGAGTGATGGAACTGGAATCACTGGTGTGTAGTTTCAACAGAAGTGTGTAATATCACATGATGAAGGGTTTGGAATTTGAGGTTTTGGAATACAGTATAGGTATGGGACAAGACGGAGGCTTTGGGGAGGTGGTTTTTCTTCCTTCTTCTTGGGTTTAGGTAGTATTTTTTAATTGGATAGAAAATGCCACACTGCAGGTTATGAGTGTTTGGTCATTGGGTTAAAAGTAAAAATAATGTTAGAATTAGCTTTTAATTGGACTGTTTAGTCTTAAAAGACATTGCAACAAGTGAGATAGACCTCCATTTTTTCATTTTTAGCTTGTTAGCCAGAAGTGCTGTAGCACTCACTGCACTATAAATAAGAATTAATAAACATCTGAGTCCAAACATGAAATCCCGTATCTCATGCTTTCAATCCTGACTCGGACTGAAGAAGAAAAAAGAAAAAAAAAAATTTTCAGTTAAACCAATTTTAATAGAAAATTAATTTATGCTGTTTAATAGACTAACTGCAGATGGATCTGTACACAATATTTTTTTTCTAGTTGTCAGTTAATTATTGCAACAGCACACCCCAAGGATTGTGTTCATGTGAGATAACACTTCTCTCAGGTCACCGACAATTGGTTCACAAACCACCTTTGAGGTCTGTGTTATCTCAGCACAACATGCAATTTCAAGGAATCTTACTTCTTAATTCTAATCCGTTTTTTACCTAGAGATAATTTTCTTGAACATGGAGGTTTAAATTTTAAAGCCTTACATATTACAAAATACAAAAAAACAGCCAAGGCAGTTCCAAGGTCATAGAACCACAGAACATCCTGAGTTGGAAGGGAAACTCAAGGACCATCAAATCCAGCTCCTATCCCTGCACAGGACAACCCCAAGAGTCACAACATTTGCCCAAAAGCATTGTTCAAGCACTTCTTGAACTCTCTCAGGCTGGTGCTGTGCCCACTTCCCTGGGGAGCTGTTCCAGTGCCTGACCAGCCTGTGGGTGAAGAACCTTTTCCTGATTCCTAACCTAAACCTCCTGACTCAGCTTCAGGCCGTTCCCTCGGGTCCTGTCACTGGGCACCCCATGGAAGAGATCAGTGCCTGTCCTTCCTCTTCTCCTCACAGGGAAGCCATAGACTGCAGTGAGGTGTGCCCTCAGGATGGTCACAGTATTAAAATACCAGCAAGCCTGAGTTTTGTTATGTCTCCCTTACATAGACACCAAAATTTAACTAGAGTCAGAAATAATGAAAAAAATTAGTTACCTCTAAATTAGTAATTGTGGTTGTTCTGAGCTTCTGAATTAAGATTAATATTCAAAAAGGTGCAGGAAAAAACCTGCAGAAGAAAAATCCAAATGTAGAGATGTTTATAGGAGAAAATAACTTCTATAAAATGCCATCACTTCGGGGCTCTCAGCATCAGAAGTGGCATAAAACACCATATAATTAATTTGTTAACAACTTTTAATTGCTTCTTTTGTATCAATAAATGACATCTTTTGCTTACATTCCGGAGTGAGTTGTAGTTTCCATGAATCCTCCTGGATTCAGAGAGTCAGAGGGAAGAGCAACTCACCACTGGTAACATAACAGTCACCAATTCAAGATCTATGGATAGCGTCTTATGAAACTAAATAGGTGCAGAAAGTCAGCTTGCAAAGCCAGGTGAGGAGAGGTTACTTACTGGAACCCACTCTGGCACACTGGAAAAGATGACATTTCTTTCTTTTCCACATAAATGAGGAAGGCAGAGAAACTGTTTCTGCAGTCTTGCACTGCCTGCCCGGCAGTTCTAAAGAACAAAGACTTCAGGTACTAAAGTGCATTAATGATCCTAAAAATATAAAGATTAAAAAAGAAAAACAACCCAAACCTGTCAAAAAACCTTTCTTTGAGATAGCAAGTGTTTTTCTGAAGTGTGAAGAACTGCAAAAATCAGTGTCTTGGGCAGGTAGGAGGAAGAACACAGGTTCCACCAAGGCAGACAGCAGTGTTGATGAGTGTTGTAGGAGGTGTGGGCACAGCTTTGCCACACACCACAGGAGATGGCTGAAGTACTGACACAGCCTGTGAACAAAAGCTTTTTCCTCCTTAGAATGTCACTGACTCAGGCCAACATGCTCAAATATAATATTTCAGTTCAAGCATAATTTTCCAAACTAATGAGAATCTGGGGTCTGACATGTCAAGTCCCCCTCAGCTCTGTTGGGGGCTAGAGTAATTTCCCTCTCCTCCATCAGAGATATAAAGCATATGCTCTTCCCTCTGTGACATGATCAGAGTAGCCTGGCTCTGTGAAAGCCTATTTTGAGTCAGATTATGTCAGTTCCCCAGGTGCATTGCACTGGATGATCAATTGTGAATGGTTGTATGAAGCTGAGGTCCCTCAATGCCTCACAGAGCTCTTAGAGCACTCCAGAGGCTTGCTTTCCAGCAGAATAATTAAATTTAACTTCTCAGAAACTATGAGCAAGGATGGACTATGAGAGTTAAGAGAAACAAGTCACTTTAATAGAGGCAGGTGGCTTTCAGTAGGCACAGTTACAAAAATAAGAGAAGATCTGAGACAGAAACTGGGGAATCACATGCAGTCTTTGGAGATGACAGCAGGGAGATAAAAGATCATTCTAGGGAAGATAGAAAAGAGCCATCCTAGTTACTAAAGATGAAAGATTCTTAAGAATGTGGAGCTCTTTGGTCTTGAGACCAAACCACATTGATATCTTAAGCATATCAAGAGAACACAAGGGAGGAGCTGGAGGATAGAAAGTACCCTAAAATAACTAAATATTACCATTTATTCTGTGCCTTGCTACCTCTTTCAGCAGAAAAAACAATTAATGCCTTTCAGGACCACTGCTATTTGTATCCTCTGTTTCACTTCAATGTTTTGTTTATTGTCTGTAGAAAAATTGTCACTGTTTTCTCCCCATGCCTTTTTCTCATTTCCCTATTCTGCATGTGTTTTTCTGCAGAAATTACATCATCAATGCTACCTATGATGCTAATAAAAGTGAAGGAAAACGCTTCTGGGATCACTGTGCATGTTTAAGATTAGATGTGGAAGGTTAGCTTCCTGTAGCATCAACAGAAAGAATTTGGTGCCTTGAGAGAGTCATTCATCTCCTCTTAAAGTGGGAGTGGGAGGCACAGGGGGTAACACCTTTTGAAGGCACCTTCCTCCCCCTATGGACTGTAGGGAATCCAAGCTCAGGCAGCTGGTTTTGGCAGGACATTTGAATTTTAGATCAAATGAATGAAATTCCCCTTGATACTGAAAAAGTTTTGCTGACTATGGGAAAAAAAAAGTATAAAAAGGCCTGTATACTGTGCCTATATACAGATTTATTATGCATTAGAGGAATATTTGTATGGAAGTTTAGATTTTTGAGGATCTTTGGTCCATCTAAAAATCTCAGTAGGGCGAAAGCCCTGTTGACACACCCAGTAGGTGTGTCAAAATATGCAGGGTCCAGGAAGAAAGATCATTGAACATGTTTGAGAAAAACATTTACCAGTTACCCTTGGGAAGCTGGCTCATCAAGACATTGCTGAAGGGGTCAGTGATGTGTGAGATACTATTGCAGAGGCATGGTTTGGCTTATAAAATGCTGCTTGTATTCATCTCCTCTCAGAGAGACCTGGTTCGCCACAGAGGATCTGTTTCTCCAGTGAATTTTCCAAGACCAAAATTCACTGCTGCTTCCCACAAGGATAGGACTGAGCCTGCATGTTTGTGTGGCTACAGACACTGCAAATAAGTCTCTGGACTCTGAGATTTGGTCCTCATAACCTCTTGAGAAAAATTATAATGTTACTGGCTAAGAAATATAAGACAAAATTATAATTGTGTGCCTTTCATATTAGCAGAAAATAAATGCAACATTTAAAATGTTTTTTTGTGTATGGAATCTCCAAGTCATTTGATTAAAAAATAAATTAAAGCAGGAGAAGTGAATTTAAATGTAATCAAATGGCAAGGGAGGGGACTTAGCTACTGCATTACACCTGGGAGTACAGATAAGAAAATATTTCTTTTCTGGTCGAGTAGGATTAAAATCCAAGAAGATCTTCTCTGTAAAATCCCCAAATCAATAAATTAATCATTGGCTTGTGTATATAAGGTACATTACTTGGACAAATAGACAAAGTATCCCAAAGACAAATGAAAAAATTACAGGGTTTTCAGAGTTCTTGATTATTAAAAAAGAAAGCAAGTTGGTACTCTTTTTTCTGTGAATAAATTCTGCAGTAAATGAAAAATAATTCTCAAGGATCTTATTATATAAATTCATACTGAGTATCCTGACTTATGGAAGAGTTTTAGCAGGGTAGACATGGCTTTGGTTTTATTTTTGCTTGAAAGCACAATATTTCCCTCTAACCCCCTTAAAATCCTTACCACTTCAAAATAAATAAAAACAGAATTTCAGACACGAATTTAAAATGCATTTATCTATGGCATAAATTTTCACCTAAATAGAATAACCTGTACCATTTCATAAGGAAAACTTCTTAATGTAAAATAGGAGTGAGGAGAAGGGAAGCATGAAGGACCTTAGAAGGACTGTGAGCTGTAAACCTTTAGTTTTTCAAACACATGGATAAGAAATCAGGAGTAGATATAAAGATAGCATTAAAATCTTACAGTTAAATCTAACCCAGTTTATTTCTAGATCTGTATTAAACACAAATCACAAGAGACTCACATTCCCTCTCCAGAATATCAGATGATCCAACCACTATTTCAATCCCAAAGGAGGTACCTACAAGATGTCCACTCTCCCTGTGCAACCTATATAAAGCAATGTACATATAGAACAGAATAGTTCATTACTCGTAATTTTCATTAATAAGCTTATTTCCTGACTTTACCTGACATCACTAAAAATATTCTGTTTCAGGTATCTGATGCCTGGGCTAGTTAAACTACATATCTTATTAGTTTGTTTGAAGAAAAAAGGGCAGAAGACAGTCGTCTTTATTTCTGTTTCTGTTTTTCTCAGTCAAAAACTGAGCTTGATGAAATTAGTAAATAGAAAATACTGGGTTTAGCATAGTGTAAAAAGGAAGAAAAACTTGGAAAATATTCTAGAACAAGCTTCAGCCTTTGAAAAAGAGACTTATAAATGTCACAACCTTATATAAATCTTAATGGCACACAAACTGCTCAAAAATTAAATTCAGTAGTACATCTTCCTCAGCTGCATATGACCATGGTAACAATTGATCCTGAAAGGTAGCAGTGGAACAATGGAACAGCTTCAGATATTCACTGTTTTATGTTTCAGAGCCAGAAGCTCTGAGAAAAATTCCAAACTCAGGCTGCACTGTTGTTTTAACTCTTAGGCAGACAATAAAGTGTGAGTCTATGCCCTTCCCAAATGCAGAGGTTAATGGAGCCTTTTCCCTGTGGGAAGGCCTTACAATTGCTCTCCTATTGATGTTAATGGGAAACCCTGCAAGGATTTCCTTCTCTCTGAGCTGAGTGCCTCTGGGCTTCCACACAGGTCCATGAGTGCGATTCATCAACATGGGCTGTGGCTAAGCACTAATGAAGGGGGAAAAAAGAAAATTGAGGGTTTCAAGATGCTTTCCCATAGTTCATTGTCCATCAGTTCTCATCTACTATCCATGAGCTGGCCACTAGCCCTCCAGCTCTGTCTTTGCCTGAGCCACAGAGAAATCCAGGGGCTTGTTGCACTTTGGAAGAGCTTACCTGCAAGGGTAGGAAAATCATTGCCCTCCAGAGCTAAAAAGGGTAAAAGAGAGATACCATTTTTTAAAATGGAATAAAATACAAGATCTCCACCTAATACACTCTTCCTGTTGTTGGACACATTGAATGACTAACAAATACACCACATAAATTTAGGTCTTTTCCTCTGAAAGACATCTTAAGAATTTCATGTCAATGACTAGAACCAGTATATTACTAAGTTTCATTGTCTTAGAGAAGCATGTTTGAAGATATTATTTTCCTACTAATAATCATACAAGAATAAATATTGTATCTGTAGAGTAGAATACCAGTCTGGGATAAACTAGAAAAGTTGGGTTTGCTTTCCCTTTGGAATATAGATTCATCAGAAAGGATCAGCCATCCTAATAACCCTTTCTTGCTCACTGGATTTCAATCTAGTAGATTGTCAGTGTGAACAACTAAAACTGTACATAGACGAAATCACTGCAGCACTAAGCACATTGCAGATATCTAGCCTTATGCATATTAAGATTTCAATATTTTTTGGCTTTTCCATTTCAGAATTTTTGTCATAAATGACAAGTAGAAATAGAAACCAAAATGGGAGGCATGGGTCTTCTAGAAGTAATGAAGAAATGATAGAATTACTAGGTTTGATTATTAAAATTTTACAGTTTTAAGTATTCTCATTTTTCATAATTCTGCTATCTTTATCTTCCCAGGAAACTAAATAGGTAAAACAAAATTTTGTCTTCTCTCCCCACACTTATAGAAGACTCATTGACTCCTTATAGCTTTCCTTTAAAAGTAATTTAGAACCATCTAAACTCCAAAACCAGAGGTTTTTTCAAACAGCAATAATCACACTGACCACTAGCAAAACCCAGTGTCGTCCTGTGTTCATGTCCAGTTGATTATTTGTAATTTTCCTGGCCTGGTTATACAAAAATTCTCATCCTGAAAGACAGAGGCTTGTTGGGATATTACCCAAACCATCAGTGTCAGACAGGTCCTGGGGAATGCCTGAGGAGCTAGAGAACAGGAAGACATCAATGTACAGATTAATGCCACAAAGCAAAATCCTCTGAACAGCAAGGATATTTTGCACCTCTGTCAGTATTTTCTCATTTCATGTATTTAATAGTGTACTCTCATCACAGTAACCACAAAACGAATTAGAATTCTAAGGCTTTTCATGATCAGAGCAACTATTCTTTCCTCAGAAGTGTTAAATTATTTCAACTGTCACTCTACTTTCATGTGCATTGAACTCGCCTCTGTAGCAGGCATTAATTTTACTCAATATTGAATCCACTGTCATTTCCACATCTCAGTCCAAAAGGAGGCTGTCAAAGTTATTCAAACTTATTCAAAGTTATCTCAATTACTTGAGATAATAAATCACAGTGTTTAGTCCCAATGCCACTGAACTGGAAACCACAGAGAACGTGTTGCAGAACTGTCAAACAAAGCTCTGTACATAAAGAAACGTGCTCACCATCTCTCTAAGCTGCTCCCAAGAAACTGTGCCTCTCTGTTCTCTGATATTCACAGAACAAAGTCACACAGCTCTTCCAAAACAAAACATTTCTTCCAGTGTGTAGGACATGGAGCATGCACTTGAGATGCAAATTCAAATTATGCTCTGCTGCTGACTTTATCAATTTTAGCCATTTTCTCCTCGTGGAATTCAGATCTCTGCAGTACAGGAGGCTGTCTGGGACCCAGGGCCACTATAGCCAGTAGAATCCCAAGAACCACACAGCTAAGCAGAGGTGTGAGACAAACAACCTCTTCACTCTGATGGCAGCTTTGACTTCAGCTCCACTGAGTATAATGGGAGCTTTCACACTTCGAGTGAAAGCATGCACAGTTCGGATGCCTAAACTTATGGGTCTAAATCTAAACTTATGGGGAGATGAGTTAGACCTTACTGTCAGATCAACAGGACATAGAAATAAGCTAATGAGTTTACTTGGCTGGGATTTGTTGTCTACCTGGGAAAATGGACGTATTAATAATTTCCTGACACTGAAGGACAAACATATGAGAAAAAACTGAAAAAAAAAAATACTAATAGAAGTGATTGAAAAAAAGGGCTGTGCAATATCTATGAGGAGCTTATCAAAGAGAACAGAGCTGGGCTCTTCACAATGCTGCATATTGGGAGGAAGAGATACAATCATCAGTTGAAGAAAAGGATACTCTAGCTGGCTATATAAACTTTTGGACTGTGAGGATAGTGAACAGCAGAAGAGGTTTCCCAGAGAGATTGTGCCATTTCTGCCCTTAAAGGTTTTCAAGAACAGGTGGAATAGTTCTGAGCAGACAGTTGGTTGCTCATGGCTGACTACTACATGCTACAGGTTGGACTAGACACCTTTTGAATTATTCTGGCAGAGAAATCTGTCATCTCTATTCTATTATGGAAATTCAGAATTCATTTTCTGCATTCTTTCTCCACATGGGAAAGGCTTCAGCTGAGCAGTCTTGAAAGACAAAAGTCACCTTCTCCTTTTCTGCCATTTCCTCTTTTCAAAACAAAAACAAATAAAAAAACAAACACAAAAAACCCCCAAAAAACAAAACAACAACAAAAAAAACCAAACCAAACAAAAAAAAAGTAACCAAACCAAATTAGAAACATGGAACCATTCTGACATTTGAATTGGAAAAGACTTCTCAGATCATCGAGTTCACTGTAAGGGGAAAACGTGAGGGGGATGTGTAATATTCTAAATATTGTGCTCTATTGATACTTCCAAGAAAGCATATCTTAGATGTCTTTGGACCTTTCATGTGTCAAAAGCCTGGGAGACATGTTATCACTGCTGCCAGCACAGAAAAGCAAGGCACCAGGTGGTACACAGTTAGGTTTATTGAAGGACAGATCACATTCTTCCCCGAAAAAGTACAAAGACAAACCACCTGCCCTTTTAAACAGTGATTTCATATCAGCATTTTAATTTCCACTTGATACTGATCTCCATAAGCATTAAGGCATAACCTTTGTCTGATGCCCATGTTTACCCACCACAGTCTCATTATTAATATAATTTTATTTAATATGGAGCATTTGATGTACAAGTACAACTGGGACAAGTCCCTATGGCTAATATTCATTTTAGCTGTATGGCTATTATATTGCTGAGGGCTATCTGCAGCTGCATCAAAGACAGTATGAATACACAGAACAGTGCTGAGTCCACAGAGCCATGAGAGCGTGAGCTGGCTTTTATTCTCTTCTCTTGTGTCAGCAGCATTTCCAAACCATGTTTTAATGAGCACCATCATGAGCAAAAACAATTGATTGGATAGTCAGCAAGCCCTCCAGCTATATCCTGATTAGGCAGAAATGGTAGGTAAAGAGTCATATTTTTACTCATATCCTGGGAAAATGTGTAAAAAACAATATGAGTTCTGCCCTAGCAGTTCTACAGTGTTTCATAAAAATCATACTATTGCATCTTCTCATGCACTTATCGGCCCTTCCCATTTCTGAGGCAGCAGAATCCACACCTGTATTGCTCAACAGATACTTACCCTTATTTCCCTTACTTAGGTGTCATTATACACAACAGCCTTACTAAAGAAATAAAATAAAAATAGTGTATCAAAATGACGTATTAAAGCAAAACACCCACACAAACCTAAATTTTCATTTTACAGTTTTCTTTAACATACTCGCCTTCCTGTTCTGGAAGAGGATTGCTAATGACTCACTCTTTCTACATTGTATCTATCATAGCTCTACTTCTCATGTAACAGTCCAACTACAACCACAAAAGGGTGAAGGTTAAAGTAGAAAAGACATTTAACACTTCTGCCTTCCCAGCCCCAGAAGTGGTTAAATTGGTTTTTCTTTCTTTTGGGCACCCATAGAAATGTTCTCATGTTCATACTCTTACAACTAACATTATTTTCTTATAGCATATACATTTTTACACCTGCTAATTGTTCAGGAAAAAGCCTCAGAATATCTACAAAAAGCTATGCTGAAATAGGTTTACCTTTACAGGTGAAAAAAAAAGGCACAGAAGAGCAGAAGGCAACATTCTTAGCTTCAGGACTTCCATTTATCAACCACCCACACAGAAAGCTCGATTTTCAGACGAAATTAGCTGAGCCCCCAGGATTCCCATTTGTCACAATTACCATGAAAAAAAGGCTTAACCTGCCCTACTAGGAACACAATTGAATCCAGGAGCTCCTGAGCATGTAAACCATCAAAAGCAGGTGTCTCTGACCCACAGCTTTTATGCAGAGATGCCCCGGGGCAAAGCAGTGCTGTACGACAGGCTGGAAACAGTGTCTTTTAAACCTCCTCTTTTTCTTCGGAGGAGCCTTACTCCTGATAGGGCTGGCATCAAGCCCAAAAGACTGAGAAGGTTTTACTTTATTTCTGGGTTTGGTTTATTGATTTTTTGTTTTTTTCCCCTTTTTCTTTTTTCCTCCCCCTCCCTCACTGCTTTCTTCCTCTCCTGGTTGTGTAAGCAGTTTTGAATGCTCTAACTCACATGAGTGAAGGCTTCTGGAGAAGGGAAGATTACACAGATTATTTAATGAGAGTCAGACTCATCCTCCCCTTGTTCCCTCCTTCTAGCTTTGCAATCCCTCATTCTTGGCAAGCTGCAAACAACAACTATCCCTGCACCTCATCTATTGCATGTACTAGCTGTCTTTGTTCTTGACCAGATCTCTTCTCTGAACAGATGCC
Organism: Toxostoma redivivum; assembly: GCA_013397375.1. Classification (NCBI taxonomy): domain Eukaryota; kingdom Metazoa; phylum Chordata; class Aves; order Passeriformes; family Mimidae; genus Toxostoma; species Toxostoma redivivum. The sequence continues at coordinate 67,938 of VXBI01008997.1, forward strand.
ACCAGTCCCAGATGCCTGCTCAGTTACCCTGTTCCCTGTTTCTGTTTTTTGCAGAAGAAGGGAGGCAAACTTAGATCATTTAAACACCAAACCAGAAAAATCTGAGTCACAAATATACAAGTTTTCCTGCTATGTGACACTTTAACAGGCTTTTTTGTTCTTCTTACTAGACATCAACTGACATGGCTGTGAGGGATTATTATTACCTTCATTTTTGCAGGCAGAGAAACTAAGAAAATGATGTTTCACATCATTCCTTCAAGCAGGCCTAGAAGTTCTGACACTCCCACCTACTTCAATGGGAATACAGATTAGCTCAACACCGAGTGCCTTTGATAACCCTACTCAACATTTCTGCCTCAAAGCAGCTCAAAGCCTAACTCCCAAGCTCCTTTTAGTCAGTAAACACTGCATCTGTTTCTAGGAAGCTATAAACACAGCATTTTGCAAAACAACTGTGCAAAATCTCCGGCAAAAAAATGCATAAAGCTACTGCACTTAGGTAATACCAATGTGGACATCAAGCCATTTCCCATAAAATACATGAAAGGGCAAAAGAGCATAAACACTGCAGCTGCTGATCTGCTCAACACATCTAATGCAATATGCAGTCTTTTCCAGAAATGGAAATCAATTTTGCCTAGAATTATTAATGCAGAGGCAATATGTAAATATGCAGAACTGCCAGCCCTGGAGCGAACAGAATACATGCTTCTCGTTGGATTACAGCTGAGACATTTTTACAGCATTGGTTCCTATGGAAGTTTGAGTAAATGTGTTTGCATAGTCATTTCAAAATGCAAAAACTATTTTAAGTTACTGCCATAACCAAGATCAATGGTACAACTTTTAGCAAAGTGTCACACAACCAAAAACATTGCAGTATATGTTAGAGATGGAGCTTGGCACTACTTTGAAAATCCAAAACCTTCACTGAGGTTCTAGATAGCCACATCTCTGCTCTTGGTACCTTATAACACTTCAATTCCTGCAATACTAATAAGCTTTTCCCTAAATAACGTCGCAGAAACATTGCTACAGTTTGCAACAACCCATTTCTGTATTAGTAGTGAAATTAGTTCAAATAAATTAGAGATGAGCAACTTAGTTTATGATCTTCTTACTGCACTTCAAAATGAGGACATGCTGCTCAGTGAACTTTGGAGAAACATTACCACTGATTCTGACAGTTTTTAAGCGCTTAAATAATTCAGGAGTGTCTCTAAAACTTCAGAAGTCCTTGGCTGCTTAGTCATTGAGGCACTCCTCAAAGCCTTCTCCAGGTCCTCAACTGAAACCTGTCACACCCAACATCAAATTCAGCTTTAGCCCATGATTGTTTCTAATAAAGTTACAGGATAACATGGATTGGGTTGTTTTCATTTAATATTCTACGTTACAAAGATCAAAGCTACCAAATAGCTTTCAGTTCATCGTGGTAGCAGATGGCATAAAGGATCAAATGGGCATGAAAAAAGTTTTGAACACTGCTGTGGTGACATTTTGTCGTCAGTAATGACAGAGATGTCTGTAACAGAACAGAGGCCACAGGTGATAGATCAAACACTGGAGCTCAGTGCAGCATCTCAAAATTTATGAATCGTGTTGGCACACAGGTGACCAAGAACAAGTTCAAACCTGTCAGAGGATGAGTGCACAGACACATACAAAGCAACCAAAAGTAGAAAACCCCCCTCTAAACACCATATCTCCACAGCGGGTAGAAAATTTTACTATTCTATTTCCTACCTTGTACTTTGAACTTCTGAGGATCAAGCCACCAAATCAGAGAAGGCAGCAGACTTCAAATCAAATAAATCAAATAAAGTCGGTTGAAGAAGATATTGCCTTCTGCTTTCTGAAAAGTCAGCTTATCCTTTTTTTTTATTTTTAATTCTCCTGGCATATATGATTCCCAATTATGAGAACTATATACTCCTGACGTATGGCAGCAAAGCACCATATCTGTAATTCCAAGCTACAGCAACAGAACTTCTGTATCAGCTTGGGCTCTGCAGAATATCTCCCAAGTTGTATTATGCATCCCAAGGTTCAACACTGTGAAGATTGCTTACTGTTGAGGATTAATTTGCCCCAGACTGCTTCTCAGTGACAAAATCTCCTAATTTTGTGCAGATGTCAGAAAGAGGTGACCAAAACTGTCAGCATTTTCTCAGCCTTTGAGATCACATGTTTGGGTTAGGAGCAGCTGCTCATCATTTTTCCTCCATGTGTGTGTATATATATAGTTATGTATATATATATACATAAAAACCCCAAATTCACACAGAACATACTAAAAGGCAGACACTCTCTTGCACAGTAGCTCAGGAGACTACTACACACTTTTTACAGAATGTTGTTCATCATCCTTCACTGTCATTTTATGTCATTTTAATTAACATTTAGCTGATCAGCACAGCTATCGAACATAGGGAAAAACTAGCCCCTCTACACTTAAGTTTGCCCATTCCATCTGTGCATTCTGTGGGATGACAGAAAAATCCAGGTTCCACCTCTCCTTTGAAAGCCCCCAGCTCAGCACAGAGCTAAATTCACAGCCACAGTAGGTGTTCCAGGTTTGTTCCAGTGACTTCTAGACACCTCCAAGGGAAGAGATTCCATCATATTTCTTCTTAAGACCAGTTTCATAATGAAGTATTTTTCCTCAAGTGTAGACAGAGTTTCCTTTGTTGCTGTTGCAGCTGCTGCATCCCAGCCTCAGCTATGTGCTCGGACAAACTCCATGCTTGCTTTCTAACAACCTTCTTTAAATGGTTGAAAGCAATTTTCCTTGACCATCCTTAGGCTAAACAAACCCTGCTTCCACTCTTGTGGGAAAAACAGACTTGAGTTGGGGAAAATGAACTTAATTTATTGCCAATTAAAATAAATATTTAACTACTGATTTGATTAGTAGGAAAGAAAGAGGCAAACTTTGAAGCAGTTTTGTTCCCAAGGCCTGGCCTCCCTCCAGACTGCAGCACACTGGGATGCAGTCAGTCTATAATGGCTCTCTGTCTGTGACACTCCACCTCTCTCACTCTTCCCTCTCCTCTGGTGTGGGACCCTTTCCCAGTGCTGCAGAGGAATCCTGTGCCTCGGGTTGCCTCCTGTCAGGTATTCTCCTCCTTTCTCAAACACAGTTTCCCTGAGGAACTCTCTCTTGACTGCAGGGCTCAGCTGTGCCCTGCAATGCACAGGTCAGAGGTAACTGGAACCATCTGTGTCCTGCATGGGGCAGTTCCCCCACTGCCAGCACCTCACCACACACACCCAGCAGAGCTGTATAATTAGATGTCCCCTAACTCAATCCTCTTTCACTGCAGATGGAAGACATCAGCATGACACTGCCAGGAAAGATTAGGAGAAAGTCACCATTGCACACCTCAGGCTTTGTTGTGTCCTTCACCACTAAGTTGCCTGCTCCTTTCAGAGTTTTAACTTCATAAACTGTTTATCCTCCTTTAACTTAATTATCTGCTTCTGGCTCACTTTGAAAAAAGGAGAGTTAAGAAGTCCAAGCCATGTCCAACCATCCAAGCAAGACGGAGGTGAGCATTACTGAAAAAAAAATAGGGGTCAAAATCCACTCTATTACCTCTGAAATTTAAAAAAATGCTGGAAGACCTTGAAGTCTTTTAGTGACATTGATTGCAGATAAAAAACAGAAGGTGATATTTAATACTAGCATATTAATTACAGTTAGGATACCTTAGCAGTGCTTTTCCGCATGGAAGACATCTGGCCAAATCCTAATCTACCCAAGCCTAACTGATGGCTTGGGTAGCTTGCCAGGAGGCAGAGAGATTGCCTCTGATTTGTATACACTGGGAAAAAAATTGGTGAATCAGCTTTTATTACAAGCAGGCTTCAGCTAGAGCCATATCTCCAGCTGCGTGATGCTGCCAGCAGTTACTCTCAGTACTCATTAGGAAATTACTGTTCCGGGGACTGTGGACCTTGCAGACCTGCAGCTTACACCTACTGCCTTCACAAGACCATGATAAGAGCTGCATCCATCCATCCATCCACCTGATGCCCATGTTTTTAGAGGATGTTCAGTAAATGGGAAGGACTGCTGCAAAACACATGAGATACAGAAATAACTTATTACCATAAAAAGAACCCCAAACAAACCCAAGCATAGAAAACTCAGTCCATTTTATTTACAAGAGGAAAAACCATAGGGTAACTTAATTGCTGTGGTTAAATTTTCACATGAGAAGAAAATGCAGTTAGTGAAGGGCTCTTTAGCCTAGCTGGTGAAAGGAAAACTAAAGGACTTGAAATTAAGAGTCAGATATATAGAAGTTAAAAATAGAAGGGTTCTACTATCAACAGCAATTTAGCAGCACCCAAACATGGTTAAAGGCATTAAAAAGTCTGATAATTGCTTTTGACCTTAAAAAAAAAATCAATGCATCTATACAGTCAACAACAGTCAAGGCCTCTGTACACTTTGATTCAATATTGAGCAAAAAAAACCCATCACTTTTTGTTGCCAAAGCCTGAGCTGCAACAAGCCTTCTAATTAACCATCACCCACAACTATCCTAACACACCACTTATTTCAAATTATACACACAGGTTTCTTCTACAGCTGAAGCACAATTTGAGACTGTTCATACACAGTAGCCTAAAAGGTTCACTGGTGAAACAAATGAAAAGCAGTCTGCTCAGCAGGATCCTACAAAGCATTTATTAAAGACAGAACAAATGAGACAATGAATTTTAGCAAAAGAGCAATCATGTTCTCTGAACAGAAGCCATGATCCTGTTCAGCCCCTGAACAATGGGATCAGCCACAATAAGACTACCCCCTCATTTCAGTCCAAATGTTTACTGATGAGCAGTGTAGGCTTCATGTGTTTCCTTGGCTTTCTACAGTGGCAACAGATCTTTCCTTAGGAGAAAGTCAGAGCTGAACTCTTCATCAAAAAATGGAGGGTTCTAGCCAGAAATTATCATCTCTAGATGCAGAGTATGACAAAAATACTTGCAGAATATGTTCCTATCCTAAACTCTGATCATGAAATGCAGGACCCATTTGATGACTATGCAAGATTCCATGAAGATTTCACTAGGTGAAGATAGGGGCAATCAATAAGGTTAGAAAACAAAAATCTAGCGATAGCCTTTAATCTCTACCCATTTATAGATCAAGGCCAGATGGATTAATTACATTCAATATTGTAATGAGCTTTTTTCTTTGGCTTTAATGTTACATTGAATCTTATACCATTACACTTAATGTCACTCTTGAATTTTTAGCTCCTATGAGTTATCACAAAGAAATTCCCACAATTCCTTGAACACCCTTAGAATGATCACTCCTGTCACACATACCAAGAAAACCAGCAAGTGTTCTATTATTTTTTCAGACACTTACCAACGAACCTTGTGGAAGCTTTTCCCATCCAAAAGCATCTACAAATTTCTCCAGATGGAGGAAATAGCAAATTTTGATTAACGTTGTGTTGTGCTAGAGACAATTCAGTACAGCATTGATATGATACTGACAGCATAGTCTTTGTGATAGTTTGATTAGTGAATATAAGTTTGGTGGGTGTTGAGTTTTCTATAACTTTTTTTGTGTTTGTTTCTTTAGCTTTAAAAAAATTGCTTCCCTCTTTACAATACAGCTATGAAAGGTTCTGGAGGTTCCATCTGAAAATACAATAAAGGATTTTTCCCCAGTTAAGTGCAGTCAGCATTTGCTTTAACACAAGTGGGAGTTACAGAGATCAGCAGTTCCCATATAGTAACCAGAGAATGATATTCAACAGCAGAACACACTCGTACATCACTAACTTACTGCCCAGCACAGTGATCTGGGAGCATGAGCAGTGGTTACGCTATGAGTGCCATGATGGCCTAAAGTCCATGCACTAAAACAAGAAGCTGTTTACAGAAAGTTTTGTGAGGCAAAATCTGGCAAACTGCAGCAGAGCTTTCTGCACTGATTACTTGCAGAAAAAATAGGGCCTTCAGAGCCTGTTTACTCCCTGTTGGGCTTGTCTTTCCACCAGGTGATACAGGACAAGTAGCCAACAACAGATTAAGAGCCAGCTTCATGTTTAAGACTGGATGCAGGGAGATACTTTTAAAAGTAGGTGTGCTCTATTCAACACTAGTGTGTCAGTCCTGCCCTGTGGGATATTTATTACTTACTGTGTCTGGGCCAAGAGCCCTGCACAGTATTATCCTGCTGCTAAAGGAGCTTCTTCAGGGGCCACATCATCCTTCCACTTCATTTGAAAGTTGTGAGCAGTCAACAAATGACAACAAAAGAGAGAGAGGAAGGAGTGCAATGTCCAGCTAGCAGTGCACAGGCATATGTGGAAAATTGCATTTGTTCATGGGTGATCAAGTGCCTACTGAAGACATTCCTGTATGCTGTGAACACACTCTGCTCTCCCTAGTACCTCTTTCATTCAGAAACAACACCACCTCCTGAAAGCTGCTACTGCTAGCCAGAACAAAACATTTGTTTGCCTCTAGCCAAGGTCCAAAGAGTACCTGAGGCAACCCACACCTCTGCGCACATGACATGTAGTTCAGCAACTGTCTTAAAATAAATCTGTACAAATACCTGCAAAAGCTCAAAGAGAGTAAGGAACACAGGCTCAGCAACATAACTGTCCATGGAGAAGACATTTCCCTTCGACTTAAAAAGCTCCACTGACAAGTTTTTTATTGAACTGTTAGACACCACTGCAGCACTCCGATGACAACCCTGGATAGATGTTTTCCACTGACTCTGACAGTGCAGCTTCTGCATCCTATTTAACAAGTTAAAAATGAGAGCAAAAACATTTTAGTATTAGCTGAAGAAAAAGACAAGTACAAATTTGAATGGGTAAACAGCTTGTGAAAGTAACACTCAATTCAAATTGGGACAGGACAAGGACAAAATGACCAAGATAAAAAGATTACACTTAAACACCTTGTACTGGTTTGAAAAAGCAAAACCAGTGAGACTTCAAGTCAGTAATACAACTTTAATAGGAAAAAATAGAATACATGCAATAATACAAAATAAAACCACTGACAGAGTCAGAATACAATCTGACACCCTGCCAGTCAGGATGTTGGTGCAGTCCAATTAAATGGTGGCTGCAGTCCTCCTGGATGACAGATGTGGTTCTGTTGAAGCAGTGCTCCTGTAGAAGGTGCAGTTTTCCTCTGAAGGTCCAGAGATGATGTGGAAAAGCCTGGTTTTCTCCTCTGGAATCCAGGGGAAAAGGCTGCTTTTGCTGTTTCAAATTTCGGTTTTTATTTAGGTAGGAAAGGCATGGCTCCTCCCCGTGGCTGGATCATCTCCCAATGGGATGATGTAATCTTATCAGTAAACCAGTAGGACTTAATGGCCCATTAACAGAAGATATCTCCCCCAGAGATAAGGATCAGCCCTTCTCTCGTTTCAACAGATGGTGAAAGAATACATTTTGAATTGTAAACCAGGACACACCTGAACTGGGCAACTATTGTTAAACACTCTCTATATATTTAGATTACCTTGGGAAAAAAAAAAAAAATCAGCACTCAAATTTTCAATGAGCAAGAGAAACACATTCAAACTTTAAAATTACAGCTAATTTTCCCCCTCTTTCCTGCACAAACCAATCAAGATCTGTAGTATTAGTAGTGCTTCATCTGCCTGACCTGCAACATAAGGAGATACTCCTACATCACACTTGCTTCCACAGAACACTTTTATGTCATGAATATTAGCAGAGCACTTTCCATCATACTTTTATCCTCTCCTAATCAAGCTTTCAGTCAACATCAGTTAGCTTGATTTTTATAGCCAGGGAGAAAAAAAAAAAAATCTTACAGAAAAAGTGTTGGACAGACTATTGCAAAGAGTCAAGCTTCATATACAAGACTAGAGCTGTTCTGAAAACATTATTTTTTTTAACTACCCCTGGATCACCAGATGTGAGAGCTAGGCAGCACAGCTGACAACCTTACATAGCAACTTTGCTAAACTTGGTTACATTTCAGGAAACATTAATTGAACAAAGCTGTGTTGCCGTGATCATGCATGTTGCTGGTCTACATGTAAACCATGTAAAAAGAAACCCAAGACCAAACACCTGGTTGGGCTGTGACCCTTTTGGGGAAGGCTGCGGTTGGTTTTCTCATCAAGCCCCAGACCAAGGATGCTGGTGCCCTCTTCTGGACCTGTCCTTCGGAGACCATCAGGATACAGCATCTTCCTAGTTCAACAAAACAAAAGGCTCGAGATCTTTTCCTGTGCCGGCTGAACCCAACTGTGCCTCTTCAGTAAAAGAGGTGACAGTACACCCCACACTGGGTGTTTGAAACCATGTGCTATGCAAATGTGCTTCAGAGAGAAGCTGCTTCTGCCACCTCAATGCCTCACTCCATTGTCACATGGAGGAACAGCCCTGCTGTTGCTGCTCATCTGCACTCTGTTTTGCCATCCATTTCGTTCACATATTCACATATTTCTTCCCTCTTTATGAGGGAAAAAATACCCAAATGGATTATTCTGTTTTGAGATACATCAGTGTCTGCCTAAACAGGGCAGTTTACATTATTCTACTGTAAGGAGCTCACATCATCTGTTGAATGCTGTGGGGTCTAGCACCCTCTCTTACTTCTTCAAGTTATTTACACATCAAAACACAAACAACAGTAAACAAGCAGAAAAGGCAGCTTGGCTGCAGATGGTGGAGGGAGGAGACTACTTCTTGCCAGAACTCAATGCTTCATCATGAGCCTGGTTTTTCAGCACTTGGCTCCAGTAAAGCTCTTCTGTGTTCAAATAAAGAAGATTTGAAAAACAAGGACCGAGGACTCTCTTATGGTTTAACTAGGTATTTACTGGTATTAATGGCAGGGACACTTGGTTATTCGAGACACATTGCTAAGACAAAAGAGGGGCAGACTGCAAGCACGAGCTCTGAGCACAGACACTGGCACAGCTTGTTAGCTCACACTGAGTATTTTGTCCTGCTCCAAAAGCTCTCTCCAAGACAAATCTCCTTTAAAAACTAGCCAGCCCTAAACATCATGGAAACAAGCCAAATGGAGACAGACATTTGGCCAGAAATCAAACCTTGCTCAGTCCACAATTATTTTTCAGTACCAGCACAGCCTAACTAGGCAAGCACTGTACAAAACTCCAAGACAGAGCCATAATTTCAGCATCTTCAGGGGGATTAGGGCTAGGACTGCCTGGTCTTTCTTGACCAAGACACAAGTTAGTTTGATGCAGGTAGGCATGTACTTTAGAACTGACTCTATTATGTGGTCAGTATCTGTAGGCTGTCCTGTCTGTGCTAATTCTCTTCAATGTTTGCAGGGCTGTCATCTACAGTGACAAGCCAAGGAGTGTACAGTAGAGCTGTAACTGGCTATATTAGACACTTATCGCACAGGCTGCCTAAACCACTGCCTCTTTACATCTGTGCAGTGCACATCCTCCATAAACTCATAGTCAGGGATGTTCATTATGGGTATTTCATCATGCAAAGCTTTTTTTCTGCTATTAAGTAGATGCAATACAAACAAGCATCCAAGAGAAAGTCAGAGCTTACCATACAAGAGAACTATGAAACAAATAACAGCTAAAAATAAGTATTCAGTGCATTTCTTGTCTTATGCAATGGGAAAATACATACATCCACTATAAGCACTAGAGAACCCAAGAAACTTCATAAATCAGCTTGACAGGGCTCTAGAACATCTGAATAGTAGGGGATGGGTCTGTACTGCCTCCAGTTCACATCTGCCTAGCACAGTCTGCACAGCTCTTCAGTATAGGAAGATGATCTTGCTCTGGGGAAGCAGGTGCTGAGGAAAATTGCAAGATAAAAAGCTTAAACTCAGGAAGCAATCACTGATGTTACTGGCTTGTTGTTCATACTCAAGAGCAGCCCTACAAGCTGTTACAAGGTCACCAGCTAAAACAAGTACCCACCTCAGCAATCAGGGCCAATTTGAGTAATTTGCAGAACTGACAACAAGCAGGTATGCACATAGACTAATAACACAGACAGATTTCCCAGCAAGGCAGACAACCTTCTGTTGCTTAACTGTTCTGAACACACTTAAAGTGTTCTCTCTAAATACCTAATTACCTCTCAGACATCCTTCACTCACCCCAGAGAAGAGGAAAACAAAAGCAGACCATAGTTTTTAAACCAGCACCTTCCCATAAAGTATTAAGTTGCATTTATCCCTTTTCTTCTTATGGGAACAATAGATCCACAATACATCTCCAGCTATAAGAACAGCTTTCTCAGGACACCAAAGATGACTAAAATATTGTTAGAAATTATTGGTTAAAAATGTTAACTACAACACAGAAAACCACGAGCATACAGCCAAGATTTTTGAAAGTCACAGCATGTCAATGCGGAAATTACTAGATTAAGATTAGGGATGTTCGTGTTTGTTCTAATACCAATGTTAAAGACCTCTTGAACTGAACATCAAGGGTCAAAGATAAAATCCTCAACACCTCTCAGTTTCAACCTACTCTGCTAGGAGTATTGAGTGATCCCTCAAACCTCCTTGGAGTGCTCAGCCTGCTATTTCATCAGTAGGTTTTGTCCCAGTAAATTTTAACTGGGTTAAAGATACTGTGACCACATAGAAGTCAATATTCAGCCTTTGAAATACACATGCTGACATGCAACAGGCTGATCTTCACAACAGAGATAACTGAGGATGATCAGCCTTGGAATTTCCAAAACTGCCACAGTTGAAGTATTTCCTGAACAAAAACAAACAAAAAACCAAACCAAACCAAACCAAAAACAACCACAAACCAAACCAACCAACCAAAAAAAAACCCCAAAAAACAAACAAAATTTAAAAAAACCACCATCCAAACAAACAACAGCAAAAAAAACTTTTGATTTGTGGCCATGGTCTAAAAGCCATTAAATTTGATGGTCAAGAATTGAGACTGTCTCAATTTAGGCTATAATGCTGATTTACCTTTATTTTTTTTGCAGGATATGGCTGTCTTCAAACGGTCTGGTTCTGTTTCAAGCACCACACAAGGATGTGAACTTTATACCTCTTAGTTTTTCCATATAGCACAGACACTATATCAATGAAAAATTAAAGCTTCCTATTGGGTTGCTTTCATCTCCCTCCTTATAAATCCATCTTCCTGTATATCTGATTTCCAGTACAACCTTTAGTACTCCTACATGTATTTGCATCTGTATTCAAGCACTTCATCTATTAAAACAGCATAATTTCACCTTCATTGCCACTTTATGCCAAACTGCAGCATCTTTTATCCCTTGATCTCAGGTATCATCTGCAGATAACAGCCTACAAGGGATAGGCCAGAGTTAAGTGTGATGATTCACACTGAAGGAGAGAGGAGATAGCACTCAGTTTTCACCTTGGAAGAGTCAAGGTTCACTCCTATAACAGCAGTAAGTCTTTTTTCCTTGCTCTGAATAAGACAAACCCAACAAAAGGAAGCGAGAATAGAGGAGGAACATTCAAAGTGACATTACAGATCTCAGATGAGACCACTTCAAGATAAGTTTCTTGTGTCTCACAAATTAAAATTTAATCCATCTCTCCCAAACTCATTATTAGCATTCATACTACAGCATTATGTGATTCTTCATCTTAACCACTTATTTTCTTTTACCCTTTTAGCCTTGGATTGAAACAATATTTAAGTCAAAAGCTGAGTCAAAAAATAATTAAAAAACAAGAAAGCAGATGAAGCACAGCCTTCACATATTATAGCTTAAAAAAAGCCAAAAAGCCCCAGGAATTGAAGCTCTGAGAATGTGAAGTGAAACTGCTGCAAATGCCTTGCAGTTAAATCTAAGAAAGTAAAACAGAACAAAAGTGTGGCTTCTAGAAAGACTACAGACATTAAAACTCTTAGTAAATTCAGACTCCTAGTTTGTTAGATGCACCAAACTTATTGGCCCAGGAACATGAGGCATGATGGTGGTTATAGACTGTTTTAAGAACAAAACTCATCTCTTCTCCATTACTACAGCAGCATGACCACACTAATCTCCTGTAACACCAGGAAAACATTCCTTCACTTGAGACATTCATTTCTGCTTTGAAAATACCCAACACTACAGTTCACTGCAGTTCAGTGAGCACTATTACTTACAAGTAGAGTCTTATTAACATGGGATTTCAGAATATCTTATGTTCAGCCTGAAACACCAAACAAGCTGGTACCCATAAGCTGGGTAGACCTAGCAACACTTGCTCAGGGCTCTCACCATTTCCTTGTGAAACAAGCAACCAAGAAGTGCCTGCTGCAGGTAGGTACCATTGGCACAGCTTTGCACTGAGACACTCTTTAAAGAAGAAGTGCCTGCTGCAGGTAGGTACCATTGGCACAGCTTTGCACTGAGACACTCTTTAAAGAAGAAGTGCCTGCTGCAGGTAGGTACCATTGGCACAGCTTTGCACTGAGACACTCTTTAAAGAAGCTGACTGCAGGCAGGAGTGAAATTCATAACCCACCTTTAGGACATACATCCACAAGCCATGAAATTCAGTGGATGGACAACATCCATGGAATCCATGTAGTGGGAGACCCTCATTACAAAATGAATGCCACAGACATGAGCATGGGATATCTGCTCAATTCTATCATTATCAGTATATATCAAGATAAAGTCACTTAATTGATTAGAAAGCGTTTGAAGCAAGAGATCAAGAACTAGACTGAAATACAGCACAAGACTGTACTAGACTGAAATGGAATACTCCCCTCCCTTAAAAGATGTTTACTTTGAGAAAAGTGAAGCAGTCATGACCACTACCTCCACTTCGGAGAAATACAAGAGTTTGCATTACTAGAAAGATCCATCAAGCTGCACAGGGAGGAATTAAGGGAAAGGAAGTCTTACATACATTGAGGGAATGCCCAAAGCTAAAAGCCTCATGACACACATACTGGCATAATCAGGCTTTAAAATTAAAATAAGAGGCTTGTTAGTTGGTACTTAATATGTCTGCTGAATTGCATACTGGTGTCAAGTGTTAAACCTATTACTGCTTGGAAACACATAATGCGCTGTACAGATCACTCTCTTAGGAAGCAGTAAGCCCTAGAAGTTTTGCCCTAGAAGTTTTAAACTCTTGCAGTACGAGTACACCTCAGACTTACCTTACCATTTAGATGAGTGGATTATAGTTCCCTACATGCTGACCAATATGACCAACTGATTTTTAAACTACTTTGGACAGGGGTTGTGTTTGGATGTTTGGTTTTTTCTCAAAGCACTACCTAACAAATAACTGACAGTGGGACACAAGACCATGTAGCAGCTCAGGCTAAGATAGTTAATAGTTCTGTCCCATTGCCCTCCCTTCATACATGATCACCAGTGCTCTTGTGACATGAGAGGTCATCTCAGACAGGTTTGTTATAACATCACTCTACACCACAGGAGTGTCTCAGGAGCCATCTAGATCAACTCTGCTGTTCCAGTATAGCTTTCAGCATTGCTCTCTGCAGTCTGTTCACCAGTGTATGAAATGTTCCTGAAGCTCTACCAGCCATAATTTCCCCCTCCTCCACCTCCCTGCAGAGCAATCCCCTATTTAGCCTCTATAAAGGGAAGTCTGACTTTTACCTCAACATTGATGATCTTCTACAAACATGTTCAGGGTTCATAGACCAATAGCATGTGGATGTTCTTGGTCTGATATGGTAAACAAGTCGCAGAAAACAGCTTCTGTTCATGCCCACATGATCTTGTCTCATTGAAGAAAGAACAAACAGGACTACAGCAAATCACCTGTGCCTACGTGGATGTCAGGTTATGGTGGTTCAAGCTCTGCTTTATCCACTCCAGCCAGCTTATAAGTGTTTACAGCAATTTAGTAAAAATACAAACCCCACCAAAAAAAACCAAACCAAAACAAAACCAACAAACCCAAACAACAACAAAAAACCCTGCAAAATTAATTCCACTCACTGTTACTGCAGATATTAACTGGAGTCAGAAGATTCACAGAAGTAGAGTGTAATAAGACATTTATTAAAAGTGCTGTCAGTTATGTTAAAAGCTATAGTATAATATCTATTTTTAAAAAAGCATCTCATTAAACAATATTAGCTTAAAAACCATTCTGATCACTATGGTTACAGACACATGACCTGCAGTGTTCTATGAAATGTTAGACCAGCTTTGTTGATTGGGACACAGTAATCTTCAGGTCCAGGATCCACAGTGTCTAGCGTAGAGGAAGAACTGCTGGGAGCTCCAAAAGAGACACCTGCAGGTACCTGGAATAGAAATGCAGTGATTACAGATATTGGCTTCAGATTTGTTAGCAGAACTACCACCTGATTGAGCAATACATTGGAGAAGAGAAGCATTATCCTGCAACATTGCAGACAAAGTTATTATCCAGTGCATCTGCATACTTATGTATTAATCACTTTGCTGGTCAGAAAAGTTTTCCCCTCAAGGAGCTGACGGAGGCTTCTATTTCAGAACTAGAAGCTGACAGCTATGACGGAGTTACAGCAGTCACAGCTGAAGCTGGAAAACCAGAGTCATCCCGTGCTTACAGCCATCCAAGACACTGGCATACTGGTTTACTTACTTGGGGTGCTTATACTTCTGCTTAATAGCTTGCAGCTGGCAATGGGGAGCATCAAGGCATGCTTTGTGCAGGTCAGTCAGGCAAGGCACTATCTCACTTAATGAATATCCAGTAAATGCAGCAAGTGTTTCTGGCTGGTCAGATGAGAAAAAACAGTGTTACTCTATTGCAGTCAGCAATCATCTAGAAGACGGGTTTCCCACAGAAGCAGAAACTCTTCACTACATCAGAGCTCACTCTACTTCTTTAAGTATGGAAAAGATTCAGTTGTATTGTGCCATCAGTTTCACTCTAGGTCTTCCTTGGTGCCATGAGATCTGACAAGCTCCTTCTGCTCTAAGCACTTGCGTCCATTACATCTCTCCTGGATCTTATTCTGTACTAAAACTATTCCTCCAACACACAGCTGGAAAGTCTACTAAGGCTTATGGTAAAGCAGCCATGCAGTGAAATCACTCAAGTAGACACATTCAGTTCTTCCCTTTCTCCCAGAAATACCCTGAATTGTATCTGGGGGTATAGTTTTGGAGATTTATAAGGCCTTTGGTACAGCCTTGATGTGAGCAAGACAGTAAAATCCCTTCCCTTTCAGAGA
Organism: Toxostoma redivivum; assembly: GCA_013397375.1. NCBI lineage: Eukaryota > Metazoa > Chordata > Aves > Passeriformes > Mimidae > Toxostoma > Toxostoma redivivum. Next base: position 83,134 of record VXBI01008997.1, read on the forward strand.
AGAGGTATGGTATTTCAGGTTTACTTAACAGTCATTTATCAAGTAGTCTCATTAACTCAAGAACAGCTACTTGTCCTAGGATTTCAGCCTTTAGAACAACATACTTTGAAGTTACTCTTCCTCCTTCTCAGTTTAGTTTTAACCATAACAAAATGTTTGAGCTATTTATTAATACACAGTTGTTGCTCTTACCCAGAAAGATCTGTTCACTGTATAGTTTGCTAAACAGTAGGCTGCTGCAGCAATTTGTGAAGGAAGGTACTTCAGAAGAGGATCAGCTTGAAGGAGACTCAGCTCTGCAAGATACTGAAAAAGAAAACCCAAGTTTTTCAAAAAGAATCAACCTAGCTGGTACAATCAGTCCAATACAGCAAGTATTAAAGTTCAGCAATGGTCTCAGTATGATGCACAAAAGCATAAATTACGTATCTAGTGAGGAGAATTAGCATTCTAGTCCTTACAGAACTCACAGAAGATCCTTTATCATGTTTCAGGGGGGACAGAAAGACCACATTTTGCCAAAGCTTAACCCATCTACTCTAATCTGAAGTTCTGGTTCCATCATCAGATCTGACTTGATTTTACAGGTAGAGACACAGAAAAGACAGAAAAGTTTCATAAAAATGGCTGACACAGTTCCCATTTGCTAAGGCTCTTGTTTATATAGGTAGACCCCACTTGGACATTAGGGATAAATGGATAGCTCTAAGAAGCACAGTATGGGCTCTGCTGGAGTAGAATCACTGTACAATCCTACACCCTTTGCAGAGAAGCAGGTGATCAGATGTTTTACTATAATTTTTCTGTTTCTAAGCATAGTTGCCTACTTCAGGTAACTCCTATGCAGGCATATTCTGTGTCATTGTGGAGCAATATGCAGTAGTACCAAATCCAGGACAGATTTGCTACACAGGCGCTGTTGAAAAAACCACCAGATTTTAACCACCTAATTGCCTTGTCAGTGAATTATCCCTGACCAAACATGATAGACCAAACCCAGGATTTCCATGAGCCATTTGTCCAGAAGTCTCGGCACACAAGCCACTGCTATAAAACATGCAGTTTTAGGCCTGTTGCAGAGACAGCATCATGAAATGCAAGCTCCTTTAAGGATCACTTCCTCCCTCTCAGTCCCAAATGGTAGATAGTTCATACTCTTGCAAAGTTCTCTGTCCTCATGCAGATTCCACGCCTCTGAATATACTGAAGGAGGAACTGGTTGATGGTTGGGGCTGTTAGGTCAAAACCCAGTACTTTGAGAAGCAAGTGTTCCATTCTTAGCAGCTGCTTCTTTGTGTAGGTATCATCTGTTATATAGACAAATTCATCCACATCTGGTGGGTAGATCTCTTCATACTTCCTGAAAAAGGGATATAGAAGCCACATTTGTCAGCTTGAAGTTAGAGTAAAAGAAATCTTTGTGCTGGACCCACATCAGGATGAGTACATGACATTACTAAAACTTGTGGAAAGCTTTAATTTTACTTGTTCCTGCAGGCTAGCTAACAAGTTAGTTTCAAACTTGGGGAAATAGGCTTAGAGGAACTCCGAGTCATCAGTCTAGACAGACAGACACTCACATTTCTAGCTCTTAACAGCAAGCCTGCAGTGGGGAAGTCTCAGTAACACAGCACACTCCAGAAAAACATCCATGCACTCCTAAGCTGTGCTGCTTACCCTATCTAGTTAGAGCAGTAAAGGCTAACTGCAGATTGCAACTGAGTCTATTACAGCCTTACAGGCTAGCAGTTTAACACCCTACTGATTCTGCTATTGTGCTTATGGTTACAAGTTTTCCCCACTACAGTTCTTCACATTCAACATTAAATGTTCAAATGTGACCAAAGGAGGCCACATTGCTAATCTTGAGACATCATGAAAAGCTACCTACTAATGCAACCTTCCTTCCTTCAAGCTACCCTACATGACTAAGCCCAAAAATAGGCTTCAGATCACCAAGATTTCAGAAGATGAAACACTTACGCAGCCAGAAGAATTGCTGCTGTTCCTACAAGCTGTAACTTCCCTCTGAGAACAGACATGCAGGAAAGAAATCTGTCAAGGAAGTTCACCGCCAAGTACAAAGTCTCTGTCCGAAGTTTATACTCTTCCCCCACTTCCACCAGCCAGTCTACTAGGATAGCACGCATTCCTGTTGTGATATCTGGCTGCTTCTTCATGTAGTAGGGCTTGGGCCTAAATCTTACCTGTTTGGAAAGAGTTGAAGAATCAGGATGATCACTTTGAAGAGAACCATGGATGGCTGAGCTGATGAGTGTTCTTTGTACTTACAGGGATTGTCACACTCTTAATAACTGTAAGTATTAACTACAATTATTGTGCTAGTGGTAATTATTCCCAACTAGTGGCATCTCTAGAAAGTAGTAATTCTACACTGAAGAGACATATTGATGCTACAGTGATAGCAGGAGAATAGTAAAACAGTTCCTGGACTATGGACAGCCTTTGCCATCAAACAACTGAGCTATTCAGAAGGACCTGAAAATTTACCAATCTAATTTCCCCCCTTCCTCCTATCAGGAGACTGTACTTCACTGCTCTGACACCAGAAGGTAGACTACTGCTATAGTCGGAGAGCTATCAGTGAGATCACATCAAACTGCTTTAGCATTTTTTCAGCTTTCTACTCCCATTTGCAAGAATTCTTCATACCAAGCAGTCAAGAGATGCTCCCATCATAGGAAATAACAGGGATGCATTAATCCTGAAAGAACTTACACCGACTATATGCTGCCTTACGAAATTACTTTTACTATTTACTTTCTCTTCTATTCAATGGAAGCCTTGGATCTCTGCAATATTGCAACCTACCACAGATACCTATAAGCTTCTCACAGCAACTTACTTCAGCCTCTCGGAGGTACTGATGAATGTCTTCTGCATACTCTCCCACAGCCAGAGTTACAACATCTTCCATGTGATCCTCTGGCTGGGATTGGAAGGATGTATCCACTACCATAGGAGAGCCTAACAGGTAATAGGAAGCAGCAAGACATTTGTATAATTAATCTCTTGACTTTCTCTTGCTAATTTTAGTTCAGAAGTGTTGCCCCTCATGTAGACACAATCCAAGTTAGCTTGTAGTGTTATTTATTGTAACATAAGCTACTCACTAGCTTACAATTCACAGCTCATAACCACACTAATGTGGCTGTGCTATGGACACCATCTGAGCAGTAACAGGAGTTACCTGAACTCAGATCCAGCAGCCGGTGAATACTGGATGTCATTGCACGAGTATCTAGTTCACAGTGGCTTAATTCCAGCTCTTCAGACACTTGGCAGCTGTAGTTTTCTTTATCTTCTGGGTCATCTACGTAGATAGCAAAACCTTGCTTTGATGCAACACTGACCATGCAGTTGGGCACTTCATCTTTTCTAGATAAAGGGATGGTGTTTTCAAAGCCAGAGAAGCGCTTGATAACAGTGGCACCCTGAAGCAGAGCACACAGTAAAGCTGTGGGAGAGCAACTCAGGAGGAAAACAGAAAGTGTCACTTGTTTTCAAAAAGGAAAGCGCTTTCTCTGTGTAACAGACACCAGTAACAAAAGTTCATGGGAAAAGCCACCAACTACATTTGGTGCCTCTGAACTTGGCACCACTTGTTGCTGTCTTGCTGTGACAGATTCCTCACAGGAAGAATGAAGTATAGTAAAAGTCAGGAAACCAAGGGAGCAGCATCATATTCAGTGCCTCCCACCAAGGAGAATGAGGGTGCTGCTCAGTTCCAATGGAGCTGGGAAATGCAGCCTGCTCCACATTCAGTTGTGGCAAGGAGCAGTTGCAAGTGCAGCAAGTTAACAAAAGTGCTGAAGCACTGCCACAGACTTAGCAAGGACTGCACTGGTAAGAAGACACTTCAAGCAGAGTTAAAAACTGTTTTGAATTTTTGAGCTTAAGCATCGCAACCCCAGGACTACATGTGACCAGCCTACAATCCTTCACACCATCTACTGCCAGTAAGCCATGACCTGAGTTAGGGGCTTTACACAGCCAAAACCAAGAAGAGTTTGTGTATGCATACCAGCTGCTGTTTTAGGTCAGGACAGTAACGTTGTCCCTGCCCCACCAGCAGACTCCAGGAGGGCTCAAGGGACAAAAAGGCAGAAAAGAGACATGTCATTAACTTGAACTTCTTGAAGGCGCTGGCACCCTGCACTGAGCACAGCTAGCCATGCAGCAATGGGAGTTTTGGGTCAGTGCACAGCCCTCTGTTAAACTACCCCTTACACTGTGAAGGGTAGGCATAGTATCCCTTCCTTCCAGGATGAATTATTTACACAGGGTGCTTCCACGGGGAAACACCTGCAGGTTAGGACTCAGCGGTTATTAGCGGGGTTTCTCGGGAAACTCACGCTTACGAACTGGAGCCCGAGTCACCTTCTGACCCCGCCGCGGCAGGCCCTCGCCGGCAGCCTCGGGGCAGGTGCGTGCACGGCTGCTGCCGGCGGCTGCCAGCCCCCGCAGGGCCGGCGAGCTCAGCCCGGGCTCTGAGGGCAGGGCCGGCTGTGCCGCGGGCAGCGGGGCTCACCTGGCCGCCGGGCCGCGGCTGCTGCCCGTTCTCCGTCAGCACCCCCAGCACGGCCCGGCCGCTGCTGCTGCGGGGCACAGCGGGGCACGGCTCCCGCCGCCCCGCACGGCTCTTCTCTCCGGTGCGATGCATCGCCCCGACGTCGGTACCTTTCGGAGGAGCGAAAAAACCCACAGAAATAAAACGAAGTCGTGGGGAAGGGGGAAGGAAATAATAATTTAAANGCGCAGCCATGTGCTAGCGGCAGGAGCCGCTCTGGCGGAGGAGCCGGGCTCGGGCGTCTCTCTGTGATAAAGGACGAGCGAGAAAAAGGAGCTTTTAGCTCGTTTAAGGGTGCGTTTGACTCCCGTGATAAGTCCAAGCCAAGGGACAGCTAGGTGCCAACCTGGCTGTGCTGTGCATGGCTGAGCAGTGCTCAGCTGCCAACACGGGAAACGCAGCGGTTCATTCAGTCAAAAGTTTGTCACCAGTGATATGGATAGCGATACAGGCAGCACGCGTGCTCGGTTTGTGGGAAGGCTGTGGCCATGCTGGTGTTGTAAATGAGAAACTAAAGTCTCGATATGCAGCAAAATTTAGATTGCTTTAATTTGTTATAGACGGAGCAAGCAGCGCTGGGGAACGTGAGGGGTCACCGCCCACTCCACGCTCCATCGAACCTTGGTTTGCAGTCCCTTTTTATACTATGGTTTCTCGTTGTAATCAATAATTTTTGTTTTTTTGGCTGTCACAATTTTGCCAGGTAAGCAGTGGGGGTCGAATAAACATCCGTATCCAAACTCCCAGAGCCTCCGGGCAATAGTCACAGATAACCATCTGGTCTTTGTAGATAACCACCAGTGAAATCTGGAAGTCTGGTCCTTGACATAGGGAGCATTGATCAGATAAAGGCAGGAAGGACTATCGGGAAGTCTGATTTTGCAAGCTGGTAGTCGATACAACTTATTTGGAAAACATAACATAAAGCAGAATTATTGAATCATATATTTTCCTTTATCTAGTGTCCATGCTTCACTTCAGAGCTTAGTATTCTGGTTTATACAAACCCCAATACTTTTGTGATTAACACGCATCTTTTATCAATTATCACACTGAGGAAACAGTCTTGGCAAACTGGAGAAATGTTCAGGAAAATTAGGATGCTCCTGAAGCACAAGTGCAAGGCCAGAGCTGGTGGATGCAGAAATGCGGGATGAGGAACAGCCAGGTAGGAGCAGCTCTGCGAAGAAGAATCAGGAGGTTACAGTGAACCTCAGCCTGAGCATGATTCACCAGGGTCATGGCTGTCCTAGCAGGAACAAGCAGGAATACAGCCTGTGTGGCGCATGAGCCCTCTGAAAGTCCATAGTGAGGACAAAAGAGCAAGAACTACAGCAGCCAAAAGCTCAGCGTGAGATTTAGGTTACATACCATAATTGCGGTGCCTCAGAAGTGACAGCTTGGGAATTTCAGAATTTCTCTTGCTGCAGATTTTTAAGATCAAATTAAAGAGAATTTTGCCAAAATTGTCTGTACCTTGGCAATGATGATAGTTCTTGAGAAGCTCTCCAGGGATTGAAATGTAGAAGCTGTAACCCAATATATATATATATCAAGCAGCATCTTACACCAGAATTGGTTTTTGACGTTCTTGTGATCCATTCTGCATTGTAAGAGCTGTAAGGAGAGATTCGGGGCTCCAAATAGCTCTTTAAAATGCTGTTTATTGTATCCAGATGATACAGCAATTCACGGGTCGTAGGTGAAAGAGCCTGGCCTGGCTGTCAGCCACAGCTGTAGGCTTGTCTGAAACCACTCTAGTTCTGGTTACAATCATTATATACCTTTCTTTGTTGAGCATCTTAATACATGACAACCAATTAATACCTTTATATTACCTATCACCTATCATAACTACTAACATTATTATTTTCCAATCACAACAAGTTATATGTTACAGTTTAAGCTAGAATTTGTTTTTCAGTTTTCTTGCAGTGGAAAATTCTGAGACCTTTTTTCTACTTGCAACATTGGCAGTCTTGTTTGCCTGTGGAATCTTTTTGCTTGGTAGAAACGTCTTCTGTTTGAGGTGGGTTTATCCTTTGCTCTGAGCTGTAAAAACTCTTTCCAACTCACATACCCTTTGCCTTCGTAGTTATCTAGTAAGACTGGCTCAGCAATTCTTTTCTATATAAAAACATGGTTTCATTTCTATTCCTTCTTCAGATTGTACATTCAAGGATCTTTCTGCTATGCATACATATCTGTGAGATTTTCTTGTCAAACTTTCATCTGTCCCAACACTGTATTAAAGGGCTATATATTTTCTTCACACTTTTCTTACATTTGTTTTTTAACTGACTCTCTGAACCCCCAAAACGGAATTTATGATAAGGGGCAAGTGGTATATCTGAAGGTGAAAAATGTTACCATTGGTCATGACACACTATTTTTCCTTTTGCATGTGAGGGGCTCCATGTCCTTGCAGCAACCAGGTTGTAAGCTGCTAGTTACTACAGTGGATCTGTCACAACTACAGGTGTGGGCAAAGGCAAGTCAGGGGAACAGAAGATTAGACTGAACACCCATGTTCTCATTCTTTAATTTCTAACCTGGAGGTCTGCACAAGGAACGCTTCACTTGGGGGAAGTTATTTAAACATTTTCATGCCAAGTTTTAATTACTGAAAAAAAATTAGTCTAGTTGCCACCCTTTGAAGTCAGATATTAGCCTAAGTGGAAATTTAAACACTCCTTACCCTTTTGTTTTGATGGGATTACCAAATTCATCTTCAGTCAATGAACACTCTTTATATCCAAGTACCCATCATATCTTTATTGCATTTAGACATAACTTAGGAACCTCAGCTATCCAACAGATGACTTATTAATATTTTTATGTATGAGCAGCATATGGCTATCCTCACTAGTCATATCATGCATTAATGTAACTGAAACGCCTCTCAAATGCTTTTAATGAGGTTATCTAAGCTCCACTTTCTCAGGAACTCTTTGAAACAGCCCAGTATGGATTAGTACCGGAGGGAGGCCAGTGAGCTTTGCCAGCCACTACTTAATTGTAGCAGCAAATCAAATAAAGCTTTGGACCATAAGTCATTTACTTCTGAGCTTCCCTGTGTGCTTGAGAGGAAGCTGAAGCCTTCCTGAGTAGACTCTTAGGGCTTCTTGCAGTAATCACTATCTTACTGATGATTTCTAGGAAGACAGAGAAGTCAGAGCAATTCCTGATTTGGTGAGAATGCTTCTGTCCTCTATGGCTCTGGAAAAGATAGTGTTAAAGCACTCTGTCTCTTCTCTAGTCAGTCTTTCCTAGTTCCTTAATTCTTTCTCCTTTTTTGCAGTCTTAGCTTTAAATGTTGTCCAGCTTTGGTTCTTTTCTCAGCTAGAGGGTCTTATTCCGTGCTATGCGAACAGGCACTGATTCCTGATTTTTCACTGAGAAACACTGTTAATTCCTGTGTTTTTACACAGCAAGCTCTCTGTAGGCTTCAGTTCACAATCTGGGGGCATGGATCCCTCTGCCCACAAATTAAACCACTGTCAGTTGTCCCCTTCTCTCTTCACCCTTTGAAGTATTTTTAGGTCCCTAGTGTGTCCTCTAATCCCTAGGCTTGGCCTAAACAGTTATTTGGCCTGCAGCCTGGGTGTAGCATCTTCAATGACAATAAAACAGCCATAGTCTTCAAATAAGTGCAAGTATAAGATGAGAAGCAGTTAATGGAAGACTGTTGCAACTTCCCTGCATTGTTCCTCTAAGTCTCACATTGAATTACAGCATATAGGAAAAGGCAGGTTAGACACAGTTACAATGACTTTGGCCAGGTCACATTCAGTATTTGGTGAGTCTTTCCAGACCAATGTGTTGGACAATCCATGTGTGCCATAGACTCTTCTGAGGTCAGGTTTATGGCAGAGCAACAACAGAAATCCCACTGAACAGCAAATTTGATGCATGGCTACATAATACCCTGGTAAATATGCTGCGGGAGCAGCCTTAGAGTCAGAAAGTGTCTAAAAAGAATTATGAAGTCTCCTTTACATTGAGAGCAGTGCCTGGACTCAGTGACCTGCAAGGTCCCATCAGGACCTTGTTGTATGGTCTTAAAGTAGCAAAGCAGTGGAGAACATGACTTCTTTCACATGGCTATGATTCCTTGGATTGCACCCTGGCTGCAGTGTGTTCTAATCATCCTACCAGTACATTATTTCATATTACTTAAGACTACATGGACTGTATCTTGAGTTTTGGTGTTTTTCTTAACCACCAAAATCAGAAAAATGGTCAAGAAGTAAGGTGTAAGTGCAGGGCTCAGGAGTTGTTGGCCAAGGCATAGTTTTGGTTGACTCTCCACATACAGGGTGATTGATCACTTTGGACTGTCTGTACTGGGCATGTAGCACAGGCTTAAGCCAGCACTCAAGTACAAGCTTAGCTCATATTCTTCTGCATGAAAGCCCACAGAGTCAGCACTGAGTTTGGGCAACTCTGCAGCCCAAAAGCTCTGTGGCCCCTACCACTTAACAGACAGGATCACATATACTGGTAGTCGGCAATCACAGACACAGTCTGTGTTGCACGGCTTGTGAGAGTGCAATAAAGAGGGCCAGAAAAAGTACACTACCATGCAGTTCAGTCATCTGTCCTGTACAGTTGTTAGTACAACTCTGACATAGTCCCTGCTGCTGCAGCAGGTTGTAATCATAATCCAAAGGTTAATATGCCCAGTTTTTCTGAGCCTGAATTCTTAAGTGTAGAAGAAATGGTCTGAGAGTAAGAATTGTGTGTGTCTTCCAGAAGCTAAAAAAAGTCCATAACTGAAAAATATTGTCAGGATTCAATCAAATTAGTAATCTGCCATCTGGTGTCCTCTAATCTTCTCACATTTATCCTTTTGTGTTCTTTAACTTTTCCAAATGCCCGTAGCTTTTGCAAAGTTACACTTGCCTTAATGAAAAAGTAGAAGAAAACAGGATCTATAGTTCATTCTGTTACCTTCACAGGCAAAATGAGGGCACAGATTAAAAGGGAGAAAACTGTTTAAATAAGTTCCAAAATACTAAATTGCTTTTCTTAAATATTTTAGGAAAGTTTTAGAAAAATAACTGAGTCCTAGAACATAGAAAATATATTGGGACATTTATAACTTTTTTTACTAACCCTTAATCTAAACTTAATAGTGCAGGTTGAAGTGATTATCTAGTGTTAATTAATATAGTTTAAATAGGGCTACAGCTTGTCAGCTGAGGCTACGTGTAATATTTGCCTTTAATTTACAAGATGTAAAAGGAAGTCACTTCTTCCAATGGGTATATTTCTTTAAGCTGTTGCTTATGCACACTTCATATACTTTAACATCTCTGTTTCCCCTCTGTGATGCAACTGTGAATGATGTCTACATAACTTTAATTATAATGCATCAGTATTCCTTACACTTCTTTAGAAAATTACTTTATATTTGCCTTTCAGAGTCATTCAGGGATCAAATTTGCTCTTATAAATTTACCAGTGTTTTCTATTAAGCAAGTTCCACTAGGTTTCATGCACTAAACCTTTCAGTTATAAAAAAACAAAACAATTAAACTGCCAAAAATACACTAATAATTTTACATTGGGAAAAGTTATGATTTCTCTGTGCATATTGGGCTGTGCTGTCATACAACTTTTGTGTATTTTTAAATTTCCCAACTTTATAAAATTAACTCACTCCAAGGTTTAGAGTTAAAGCTATCTTCCTAAACAGTCCTAAATTAATAACTCCTACTCATTATGTGTGTGATAGCATATTATCAAATCTGAGAGCCAGAAAGTGAGCGGAGTGATATTCCTGAAGACTAATCATCAACCAGTGGGAAAGGTTCATATTGCTTGGCTTGCAGGATCAATCAAGCAGCCTATTTTTTTACATAGAGTACTCTGAAACAATCCCTGACTCTGGCTAACCTGCATACCATTATAACACATATATTAAATGTAAAGTAGGCATGAGGGAAGACAATAAGACCTTGTTAAGTAGAATGTTATTGAAAATCCATTCTGCAGAAGATCCCAGAGACAACCACGTGAAGCTGGTATAAGAAGAGCTGTGGTGATCCCAGAGCAGCTCTCAAAAGCAGATTCCTGTTCCCCAGATGTTGAATGTCTTCAGAGTGGCAGTACACAATCTGTGTTCTTGGCATATGCAGTGCAAAGGAAGATGTGAGATTTGCTTGTATTGTGCACGTATTCATCCTCCATTGCTATAGGAAGCAGAAATAATCTGTTAAAGTTGCAGGGTGTATGTGTGAGGAAAGGAAGCAGCAACATATCCTATGTCCTAGAGAGACCCATAAGCATCTTGTTCCCTCTACATCAGAACTCTTGTTTCTGTCTTCTGTGTTTGCAGCTGTGTTGTACATGGTGTGCAAGAAGCCTGATGCACTCTGCATCTTTATTATCCCAGTAGGTTGCCTAAGCTTGGAGCACAGCCTGCCTGCAAATCCCATTGCCCTCATGCTGGATAATACAGGGACCCTTCAGAAACAATCCTTTGCCACTCTGTCTCATGTGTGATAATAGACAGAGCTCACTTCAGGAAGCAGTGGAACCTACCAGTGTGTCACAGAGCGCCAGCTGATGCCCGCATCAGGGAAGCAAAGCCTAAAGTCTTGAACAGCTGCAAGATTTTCCCCTTTGGGGTTGTAACAATCCTAACCAGAAGACTCTTGTGCATCAGAGAGTTAGCAATCCATGAGGAGTGTCAACCCCAGCAGGCTGTGCTGCCCTGTGCCACATGTACAGCTTGTCCTTCAGGATAAACTCAGCAGGGTGATGGTAACAGAGGAGCCCACAGGCAGCTCCCACTCCGTGTTTCCAATTACACCACCTGTGTGGCCTTGGCATTATCTTAAAGAAGAGCAGCAAGTTCTCATGTGAACATACCCTTGTTTGACAACAGATGTGATGAATAAGTTATTTTTTATCTAAGAAAATTCTTTAAGAGGTCTCAAAACCAAAATTTTAGGGAACCTTTCTACAGCATGGGACCTATACCATATGCCTTGAGTAGAAGTCTCTGAGATGCTCCACAGCTCAGGGCTCCCAGCATCTGAAGTGATTTAAAATTACATATATTCTTTCTATTTCTTGTGTTAGCTCCAGAAAATGGTGTTTTTAGCAATAGCTTACGGAGTCTGAGTGCCTTTCTTATTGGATCATAAGGTATACTGGGGTGGCCTCAGTGCCTTGTACTACAGGTTAGCAGCAGAATAGCCTAAAGCTGGCCCCAAAGATGTTTCTGAATCAAGTGGTATAACAGGTGACAAATAAAGCTGCAAAGAATTCCAGCTTTAGGGTTGCTTCTCCACAGCAATCTGTTCCCACTAGCTTTGTGACTATGTAGGCCAGCACCACTGCAGTTGCTCCCATTTCACCCAGGAGTACAAGAAAATGGGCTTTTTCAGTATCAAAACAATAACAGAACATAAACTATACCCTTTAGTGCTGCATGTGAAGAGAAAACATCAAACTTAGAATGAAACATTTCTGCTAACCATATTTTATTCCTTTACAAACTTCTCTGTATTGTAAAGCAGCTGATAGCAAGCTTTAGCACTGTGCATGTCTTAAATTAATGTCCTTCACAGAACATTAATATCTCAACTCTGTTTTTCATTTCAGAGCTACACAGAAAAACACCCATAACTTTGACAGAGCCTTGAAATGGTCCTGCATAATTCAGAATCAGCCATTTCTGAATTCTTCAAATCATTCGTTTAATAACCATCCACTACCAGGTTCTTCTGCCAGGTATTGCTGAAGTGAATGTTGAAATGCCCTTACTGCATAATAGGTCTTTTCTCAGTCAAGCACCTAATTTATGGTCCCTATACTTATCTGTTACTCAGCTGTTATTGACAGGTACTGCTCATTTCAACTTAGAAGCTGAGAGTTGAAAAGTTTCAAAAGAAACTCATGTTCTGAATTGGTAATCCTGTGGAAGCTGACTCTTGGGGACTGTTTCTCGGGTTACAAATCACAAACAACTTCTCAGAGTGCAGCATCTGGACAGAGAACCAACTGTATCCTGGGCTGCATTCAAGTAAGGGTAGCCAGTAGGGTGAGGGAGGAACTCTGCTCCTCTGCTCTGCTCTGCTCTGCTCTGCTCTGCTCTGCTCTGCTCTGCTCAAACCCCACCTGCAGTGCTGCATCTACCTCTGGGGTCCATAGCACAGCAAGGACATGGATCTGTTGGAGCAAGTCAGAAGAAGCCACCAAATTGATCAGAGGGATGAAACACCTCTCCTATGAAGAAAGGCTAAGAGAAGTGGAATTGTCCAGCCTGGAAAAGAGAAGGCATGATCTAATTGTGACTTTTCAGTACCTGAAAGGAACTTAAAGGAAAGATGGAGATACATTGTTTACCAGAGCATGTAGTGACAGGAGAAAGGGGAATGGGTTCAAATTGAATGAGAGTAGGTTTAGATTAGATATTAGAAAAAAGATTCTTTACTGTGAGGATGGTGATACATGGGCACAAGTTTCCCAAAGAAGTTGTGAATGCCCCATCCCCAGAGGTGTGCAAGGCTAGGTTGGATTGGGAGCCTGATCTGGTGGAAGGTATCCCTGCCCATGGCAGGGGGATTGGAACTGGATGATCTTCAAGATCCCCTTCCAAACCAAACGTCCCTAAGATTAAAAGAACAATTAATTTGTTGCTATCAGTTCTACTTGTTTGTGTTAGTAATTCAAATGCAGTGGTGTGTATACATAAAGCATATGAGTTTTGTGTGCATGACTAGTTGAAGATAACTAACTGCAACAAAAACTTTTTGTAATAAAACACAATTTATAGTAATTGCAACAATAATCTTGGAAAATTGTTTTTTATATTTGTTGTTTGGAAAAGTAGGTGCAGTGATCAACTTCTATAGTATTGTGAAGGCAAAAGTTATTCATAAAGGCTTCAGTTCAGCACAACAATATCTCGGAACAAAAACAATGCGTGTTTTGGTTTTGGAGGAAATGATCAAAATTACAACTATTTATCAGAATGAATCATGACTAGTAACTGTTGCTTTGCATGCAAGATTTGGCATTGCTGGAATCTGGCAGTGTTCTAACTAAACTGGAAGAGTGGTTATCGTCTGAACTCTGTGCCTTACATATTAAGCACATGCCACCATGCATGGGTGAAAGAAGAGATAGGACAGAGGATGGCTTAACGGAGCCATTGCCAGGTGGATTCATATCCCTGACACTCTTTCTCCTGCTTCCCCTAGAAGTCCGTGATTAGACTTGTTAACTGTTGCATGAGCTCTAACATGAGACATCAGATCATCCATGTGGATTCCATAACCTGTGAGGCAAATAGGCTGTCCTGTATTGATCACACCTGGAGCATTGCAGTCTTGCTCTTTTCAAACGGAAGAAAAAGAGCAGTGCACTTTGTCACAAACTATATATACCAGCATTATTAGCCCTATGGCCAGAACAGTGTGTTGAAAGAGGAAACAGATGTAGCCAAACTCTTCCATTACTTGGAGAGTTCCCCTGCCTTTTTTTTTTTTTTTTTTTTTTTGTTTAATTTAAATACCTTGTGGCTTCTCCATAGTGTAGTGGAGAAATTTTAGATGGCTCTTGATTATCTGAGTAAATTAGTTAATGACGCTTGCTCACTGCTATTGCAATTATGTGAATTTTTCTGTTTCAAGTCACCTTTATGTGTCTGTGCTCATAATTACAGCATACTGTTTGTAGTAGACGTATGGCACAGCACTGCTTATGTACATACACAGCAGCTACTATTTAATGTAGCTGAGCTCCCACGTTCTTATTGCTTGCTGTATGTTTTGCTAGTGATAAATGTTAGCCATTTTCCTCTACCACAGCAAGAACAGAGATTAAAACTCTAGATACCAATCTGATCTCACAGGTCACAACTTGTCTGTGTAACTGTTTCATGTTATAACTGATAGCAGTAAAAGGTCTGCCATCAGTCTTGTTTATTTATGTCTGTGATTCACAGTGATGATGACTTACAGAACACCTGTAATTGCAAGTGTATACCTCTTACAAAAATGCAGTGCAAAGCTGCAGAAAATTACCTTGTAGGAGGGAGAGATATTAAAAGTCTAGTGTGAATAAAGAAATCCAAATAATAGGATAATACAGCTACTAAATATAGAGCAAATCTGTATATAAACAGTGGAGATGGGTAATTAGTAGGGAAAAATAGAGGACTGGAAAATTCAGTACATCTATTTTACATTGTTTAAAATTTAAAAAGCCTATTCAGGTAGTTGTCTTTGCTCTTTGGCTTGATAACATTGATCTTGGCTACATCTTGAGAAACTGAGAAGCTCTGAGATCACAGAGTTTGAATTTCCAAATTCAATCCGGTGGAGAATAACTCCATAATGTAGAAAACACAGTGATTTTAATAGGGAAAACCAATGCCTGCATGTTAAAAAAGGGGTTAAAAATGTAGCAATGCAGGCAGAACAGGAGAAATGCTAGGAAAAAAATGTGGAGGTTTTTGTATAAAAAATTTAAAAGGGCCTTATAGGAAGAGATTTAAATATCTTAACATCTTACTAAGCAGAAGACAGAAAGATGACAGGATTGCATTAGGATTCCCCTGGGAAGAAGATACCAAGCCTGCAAAGCCCATTTATTCTAGCAGACACTGAGATAATAAGATTCAGTGACAGGTACCTGAAAACAGTCAGATTCCAATTAGACATAAAGCAAACGTTGGTAACGTGACCTATTACAGCCAGCCCCCAGGGGAAAGCAGGATGTCTTTCATGGTTTGCAGTGGGCCTTTACTTAAGATGTACATTATCCAAAAACATTCCTGCTACAGGACTGTATACTGGAGTAACTGGGGAAAAAAAGATTTTGGTATGCTAATAGGAAGCTCAATGAGATGATCTAACAGACCTTTGGCCTTTAAGATCAAAACAAGTCTTCTCTGAAAATTAGTTCCTGAAGAACTGTGTTTGGGCTGTAGTATCACTGACTGAATGACCCCATAAGCTTTCACCTGCATATTTTTCTTTACCTAATTCTTTATGCTGGATGCATCTCTTTTTTCGGAAAATAGAGTAACAAACTCTTTCCTCCTTTCTTACTGTGGACAGTCAAGAGATTGATGTCTCCAGTTGCTGCCTTCTCCCTGTTTTCATCCTTCCTTACTTTCTACCCCAGAAGCCAACCCATGTCCTGTTCTCAGGTAGTTAATAGGCATCTATTGATTGTCTCTAAAGCCTGGGAAAACTTTACCTCTCATACCCTCATGAAAAGAGATAGACATCTGAGAGTTGAGGAAAGTGTAACCATTTTAGAATCCTGTAACAATTCATTTGTTAGCCAGAAAAAAAATAATTCCGGTTTAGCTCACAGACTGACTACCACTGGGGTACTGATAAGATACCGAGAAATAAATGCCTTTCTTGAAAAAGAATATACTATCAGAGACAATACTTACAGAGCTTTCTTTCATTCCCTGAATTTAGGTTTCCTTTTAGTGTCTAGTATTTCCTTTTAGTGTTTAGTATTCAGGTTGCTTTTTAAAATTTTTTATATGTGCTTAGTGCCAAGAGAGTAGAGAGCTTTTTTTTTTTTTAACCAACTTTTCAGGGTTTCAGATCTTATTTTCTGACAGCAGTGCATGGTGGCATCTTTCAGCATGTATTTGGTGCACTGCAGAGAGCTTTATGCCTGATTGTTGCAATGATCTCAGCACCAAGGTGAAGGAGACATGGAATCCCAGTGTTTTAGGGTGATTAATTAAGTCTTTGGAGCTGGATACCCCAAACAAGACATAAATGTCACTGTTTTCCTCTTCTCCTGTAAATAGTGTCTCCTTCTTGTTCATTTAATGTCAGTATTCCTTTTGGAGCATGGCCCAGTGTCTGTCATGGCAGGTCAGCCCCAGCAGAAGGGACAGCTCCTCTGCAGAGCTGCGATGCTCAGACACCACGTGGATGCTCCCCTTCAGGGTTCCTCCCCAGCACCTGGTACCAGTATGGATATTTGGCAATCCCTAAATATGTTCTTCCACCAGAGACCATCCGGACACAGTCCTGGACACTGTTTTTACTCTAGAATCATCAAGATGAGTTACTACTTTGTGGTTGTACAGAATACTTTTCCTAGATTCTCTGTGCACTGAAGTTAATCAACCTAAGATACACTATTTAAAAAGCTATTTCAATCAGTAAAATGTACTAACTCCTTTACTGATTCTAAAAATTAAGTGTTCCATCTATCTTGCAGAACTACTATTTATCTCTTATGAAACACTTAAAAATAATAAATGAAAATGCATAAAGTGAAATAGGAAGGAGTTTCAAAGTTTTCTGAAATGAAAATATTCCAAAATTAAGAACATGGAGAACCATGTATAGGAATTTTCATTGAAATAATATGATTTTGTGAGGGGAAAAAAAAGACCAAACAAATGTGTTTGTGCTAGTTTTAACCAAGCTTCTGGAAACTTTTTATAAAAGAGCAAACAGCCCTTCAGTTTGCATTTGCAGGGAACTGTGGTTACAATAAGGTATTAGCAATGCCAGGACTTTAAAGGATCATGAATCACAAAATCACTTAGGTTGGGAGGGAGGTCTTGGGCTTATCTAGTTCATCCCTCTTGCCCAAGCACAGTCAGCTGCAGTGGGTTGCCTGCCTTCTGCCCAGCTGCGTCTGAATTATTTCTGTTGATGGAGACTCCACAGCTTCTCTTAGCAATGTGTTGCAATGTTTGACCACTTTCACAGTAAAAAAAAAAAGTCCTTTTTTATGATCAGGTGGAATTGCCTGTGTTTCAGGTTATGCCTTCTGCCTCTAAGTCCTATTATTGGGTAGCATGGAGAAGAGCCTGGTTCCCTCTTCTTTATTCTCTCCCATCACATTTTTATACTCATGGGTGAGATTCCCCTGAGGTTTCTCTTCCAAGGCTGAACGGTCACAGCTCTTTCAGCCTTTCTTCATTTGTCAGATGCTCCAGTCACTTAATCATCTTTGTAGCCCTGTGCTGGACTCACTCCAGAAATCTGTACCTTGCACTGAGGATCCCAGAACTGGTGCAAGTGTGGCATTGGTGATGCCACAATGCCAAAGTGAAGAGGACAGATCACCTCCCTTAACCTGCTGACAATGTTCTATCTAATGCAGCTCAGGCAGCCACTGGCTACCCTGGCAGCAAGGGCACATGGCTGTCTTGGGATAACCCTGCTGTCTATCAAGATCCCAAGATTGTTCCCTGTGAAGCTGCTTCCCAGTTAGATCCCAGTATATGCTTGTTCCCCTCCAAGTGTAGGATTTGGCAGTTCCCTGTACTGAACTTTATGAGGCTTTTTTCAGCCCATTTCTTCATTCTGCTGAGGTCCTTCTGAAGGGCAGCACACCAACTCTCTATCAATCACTCCTCCCTATTTTGTATTTTGCAAACTTGCTAAGGGTGCACTCTTCCCACCATCCAGGTTATTAATAAGGATGTTAAAACAGGGTTGGCCTCAGTACTGACCTCTGGTAGTGATTTGCCTCCATCTGGACTTTGTGACAGTGACTGCAGTCCTTTCAGCCTGCCATATCAGCCAGTTTTCAACCCAGCTCCGTGTCACTTTATCTAAACACACTTTGCATGTTATAGAGTTGCCATTTCTTATATCTGCACTTAATATAATATCTTAATCCTGAAGGCTGCATGGATATAGCGCATAAGAACACCCTCTCCCAGGCTCACATTTTAAAATACAACTGTGATTGCTGTCCTAAGGCATTGTAGTAAACTTATCTATTAAGTTTTAGGGTACTAAAGTGATTCTCAGAACTGGCTGGATATCTTCAAATCAAACTATATACAAATGTTACAGTACAAAGTTCTAAAGGCTTTGAAAGCATTGAGCAGGGTACTTTGTAGTAGGGAATAGTATGATTCTTGAGGACCAATAAATATATTTTTCATTCAGTGTCTGCATAAATACAACTTTTCTTCAGAAAGTCAGGTCAGGGTTTTAAAATGTAATATAAAGCTCTTACAAGAATATGAAAATAGGTAAGAATAAGAAGATATTAATAAGTACATGACAGTCTTCCTAGCAGATCAGTGGCTCATCTAGTTAAACAGCCTACCTCAGGCAAGGAGCAACACCTCAGAAAAATATGAAGTTTCTTTCAAGTGTCCATTGTGTGACTACAGAAATTGCTTCATCCTCATTATATTCCAGATATCTGGTCATGATAGTGATCAGTGGCATATAAATCAGAGAAAATGTTCTCCAAGTCCAGATATGAAAAGTATAGTATGTCTTACTTGAAAAACTATCATCTCTAATATAAGAGAAATTTATGTTCTCTTGCAAGTGAAGGGAACATCTCATTCTGAACTCGGAGTCTAAAGACTGAAACCCTGAGTCACACTCAGGAGGTGCCTTTCTCTTTCCTTTGGCTACAGTCTCCAAACAGGTTATGTGAGCTGAATACAATCGCTTTTGATTATTTTGTATCTAGAAGCATACGAATGTCTAATTTTTTCTAAGTCTAAAACTAAACTCTCAGACTGTGATATCTGATGGCAATAGGTAACATGTATTCAGTATTTAGAAATTATACTATTTTCCCATGTGGGAATGTTATATTGACATGTCCAGTTTTGTCTTTGGTTTCAGCTGGAGTCCATGCAAGCTTTTCATGCTCTTTATACTTTTTAACAGGTCAAAGACGATTGCTGCTTTCTTCTAAAATAGAAAGGGGGCACTAATAGCTTGCCCTGAATACCCAGAAAGTCCAGTGTTCCTGGATTTTAACACTGTGAAAGATTTGACAGTGTTTGGCCAAACTTTTTCCTCTAACATGTTAATGGAGCCAGGTTGCTTGTTACAAATACCACATTGATTTCTTTTAGACATTCACATGTAGCCATCCAAGGCTATTGCAACACTCCAAGTAATGTCAAAGTCATGCTGGGAGTGCAATTAACTATTTTTTTTTTATTGCTATTGAAAAGTTGTGCTCAAGAAGTGCTCAGACAGAAGGGAAAAAACACCCTCTCAAAGTATTAATTACAGATTTTATTGAAAGCATACAAAAGACTTGAAGCGTAACCAAGCAAACAATCACTTTTCTCCCACTCTAGGAGAAGGGAGAAGAAAGAATTCCAGTGGCAAGGAGCTTAGTTGCTTTTGACAAGAAGGGAAACGCAGGCCTCCTAATTAACAGTGCAGTTAAAAAGAAGGGTGAGCTGGTTGTTGCCAAATGTAACCCCAGGGAAAACTGTAACTGCTGTAATCAAGGGAGTTATTTACCCAGTCAATAAAAACAGGCTGAAACAAATGACATGATACCCTGAATAACTGAGGGAGTTATCAGGGAACCTGGTTCTCCTTCTGTCCTGAGGAGCTTGGGGTGATGCAGGTACTGGACTGAGGGTGTGCTGTGCTGCATGGGCAATGTTGGGCACTGAGCTTGGATCTCATCCCTGTGAAATAAGAGAAACACCAAACTGAACATGTCTACACACTATGAATATCCAAAGGGAAACAATGGTCTAAAAACTCCTCAAGTATTGATCTGAATCAACTTTCAGGCTACCAGGTGTTGAACTGGGCTGCACCATTTTGGATTTTGCAATGAATCTCAGGAGATTTGTGTCTTCATCTAATGGTACCTAGAGAAAAAAATGAGGTTTTCTAGTTATTTTATTTATTTATTATTTTATTTATTTATTAATTTTTATTTGACTTGTTGAGTTATTTGTTGAGTCAGGACTTCATTAAAGAGCTAGTGGGGCTTTTTCACAACATTATCAGCATCTTTCAAAATGTCAAAAAAAAAAAGAAAGAAAATCACTTTCACAAATTTAAATCCAATAGTGATTGGGCATGCCTCAAAAAGGCAAAACTTTGCTACCTTTACCTTGGGTGATATTTA
Source organism: Toxostoma redivivum (assembly GCA_013397375.1). Classification (NCBI taxonomy): domain Eukaryota; kingdom Metazoa; phylum Chordata; class Aves; order Passeriformes; family Mimidae; genus Toxostoma; species Toxostoma redivivum. The sequence continues at coordinate 103,598 of VXBI01008997.1, forward strand.
GAAGGATACCAGAAAATGCTGCAGATTTAGAGCTTTCCTGGCTTACTCTGGGCCATTCAGTGTTAAGTAACTCAATGTCAATGTTGAGTCCAGTCCTATATGCACTGTGTGNTCCCACCATCCAGGTTATTAATAAGGATGTTAAAACAGGGTTGGCCTCAGTACTGACCTCTGGTAGTGATTTGCCTCCATCTGGACTTTGTGACAGTGACTGCAGTCCTTTCAGCCTGCCATATCAGCCAGTTTTCAACCCAGCTCCGTGTCACTTTATCTAAACACACTTTGCATGTTATAGAGTTGCCATTTCTTATATCTGCACTTAATATAATATCTTAATCCTGAAGGCTGCATGGATATAGCGCATAAGAACACCCTCTCCCAGGCTCACATTTTAAAATACACCTGTGATTGCTGTCCTAAGGCATTGTAGTAAACTTATCTATTAAGTTTTAGGGTACTAAAGTGATTCTCAGAACTGGCTGGATATCTTCAAATCAAACTATATACAAATGTTACAGTACAAAGTTCTAAAGGCTTTGAAAGCATTGAGCAGGGTACTTTGTAGTAGGGAATAGTATGATTCTTGAGGACCAATAAATATATTTTTCATTCAGTGTCTGCATAAATACAACTTTTCTTCAGAAAGTCAGGTCAGGGTTTTAAAATGTAATATAAAGCTCTTACAAGAATATGAAAATAGGTAAGAATAAGAAGATATTAATAAGTACATGACAGTCTTCCTAGCAGATCAGTGGCTCATCTAGTTAAACAGCCTACCTCAGGCAAGGAGCAACACCTCAGAAAAATATGAAGTTTCTTTCAAGTGTCCATTGTGTGACTACAGAAATTGCTTCATCCTCATTATATTCCAGATATCTGGTCATGATAGTGATCAGTGGCATATAAATCAGAGAAAATGTTCTCCAAGTCCAGATATGAAAAGTATAGTATGTCTTACTTGAAAAACTATCATCTCTAATATAAGAGAAATTTATGTTCTCTTGCAAGTGAAGGGAACATCTCATTCTGAACTCGGAGTCTAAAGACTGAAACCCTGAGTCACACTCAGGAGGTGCCTTTCTCTTTCCTTTGGCTACAGTCTCCAAACAGGTTATGTGAGCTGAATACAATCGCTTTTGATTATTTTGTATCTAGAAGCATACGAATGTCTAATTTTTTCTAAGTCTAAAACTAAACTCTCAGACTGTGATATCTGATGGCAATAGGTAACATGTATTCAGTATTTAGAAATTATACTATTTTCCCATGTGGGAATGTTATATTGACATGTCCAGTTTTGTCTTTGGTTTCAGCTGGAGTCCATGCAAGCTTTTCATGCTCTTTATACTTTTTAACAGGTCAAAGACGATTGCTGCTTTCTTCTAAAATAGAAAGGGGGCACTAATAGCTTGCCCTGAATACCCAGAAAGTCCAGTGTTCCTGGATTTTAACACTGTGAAAGATTTGACAGTGTTTGGCCAAACTTTTTCCTCTAACATGTTAATGGAGCCAGGTTGCTTGTTACAAATACCACATTGATTTCTTTTAGACATTCACATGTAGCCATCCAAGGCTATTGCAACACTCCAAGTAATGTCAAAGTCATGCTGGGAGTGCAATTAACTATTTTTTTTTTATTGCTATTGAAAAGTTGTGCTCAAGAAGTGCTCAGACAGAAGGGAAAAAACACCCTCTCAAAGTATTAATTACAGATTTTATTGAAAGCATACAAAAGACTTGAAGCGTAACCAAGCAAACAATCACTTTTCTCCCACTCTAGGAGAAGGGAGAAGAAAGAATTCCAGTGGCAAGGAGCTTAGTTGCTTTTGACAAGAAGGGAAACGCAGGCCTCCTAATTAACAGTGCAGTTAAAAAGAAGGGTGAGCTGGTTGTTGCCAAATGTAACCCCAGGGAAAACTGTAACTGCTGTAATCAAGGGAGTTATTTACCCAGTCAATAAAAACAGGCTGAAACAAATGACATGATACCCTGAATAACTGAGGGAGTTATCAGGGAACCTGGTTCTCCTTCTGTCCTGAGGAGCTTGGGGTGATGCAGGTACTGGACTGAGGGTGTGCTGTGCTGCATGGGCAATGTTGGGCACTGAGCTTGGATCTCATCCCTGTGAAATAAGAGAAACACCAAACTGAACATGTCTACACACTATGAATATCCAAAGGGAAACAATGGTCTAAAAACTCCTCAAGTATTGATCTGAATCAACTTTCAGGCTACCAGGTGTTGAACTGGGCTGCACCATTTTGGATTTTGCAATGAATCTCAGGAGATTTGTGTCTTCATCTAATGGTACCTAGAGAAAAAAATGAGGTTTTCTAGTTATTTTATTTATTTATTATTTTATTTATTTATTAATTTTTATTTGACTTGTTGAGTTATTTGTTGAGTCAGGACTTCATTAAAGAGCTAGTGGGGCTTTTTCACAACATTATCAGCATCTTTCAAAATGTCAAAAAAAAAAAGAAAGAAAATCACTTTCACAAATTTAAATCCAATAGTGATTGGGCATGCCTCAAAAAGGCAAAACTTTGCTACCTTTACCTTGGGTGATATTTAGAAGGATACCAGAAAATGCTGCAGATTTAGAGCTTTCCTGGCTTACTCTGGGCCATTCAGTGTTAAGTAACTCAATGTCAATGTTGAGTCCAGTCCTATATGCACTGTGTGGTGAGAGATGATGGTCAGCTAAATATAGGTTTGCTTTTTTTTCCCCATCCACATTAGATTACCCAGAACATCTGCAATAGCCTCACATTGCCATCCATAGGCTCATTCCTACATTCTTGATGTCCTGATATCAGATGGATCAGTGACAATAGGTAGTTAAAATAAAGCAGTGGCTAAATATTTGAAAAATACTGAATACTGTTGGTTGGGGCACCAATTAAAATCTTGGTTAATATAAAAAATTTCTTTCTTAAGTTCAGAGACATTATTTTGTTGAACCTTAGAACCAGCTCCCAAGTAATATGTGACCAGATTTTAGAGTCTTTGGTACTCCTTCAGATAAAGAAGGCTCTAATAAGGAGGAGGTGGTTGTGTAAAATTACCAGGATCAACAAGGATTTTAAGGACTTGGAGTGACATACCGTAGCATTCCTCTAAAACTGTCTTTTGATTAGCTTTGATGTAGTCTTCTCAAACTCTGCTATCAAGAAACTCCAGCCAGCACTTTTTGTGTGATGGCAGCCAAAGCAACAAGTAACATAAAGCTGAATCTGGAATTGAAATGGTTTCCTGCTTTTGGTTGTCTGAGTACCTGTGTCCATGCTGAAGTCTCTTTGTGGACACACAAGATCAGTTTCCAAGGAGATTCCCCACCATGAAAGACACTTCTGAGATTACATGCACACGCTCACCAGGTGCAAGTCATTGTGCTGAGAGATACTTGTCCCTCTCTTGTTTTTACAGGTGTAGCAACTACCTGGTTACATCCACGCAAATGACTAGAGGATGACACCCAGCAGATGTAACTGACCTCATTTTCTCATCTACACAAGTGGAAAGTAATCAGTGGAAACAACTAGATTTATAGTTGTGGAAAAAAGCATTGAAGGTAAATGAAAGATCTGATCTAGCTGGAAAATCTGCCTATAAATCCATCAGTGAACTCTTTGGGTTTTTCACTTCCCAGAAAATAACTAGAAGCAAGGTTCCTAGGTACCAGGGACAATGATAGAGCAATTAAAATGCCAGAAATTTTAACACTGTATAGTACTTGCCATAAAGGCTGTCCCCATGAGGCCCAGCTGCTAATGGGTGTTTGGTCATAGGGGATCCACAGTCTCCAGACAGGACAGTAACCTTTTCATACACCTTTGGCTACTGACTCATAATAAGCTTCACCTCCACATGCCACAGGCATTGCTGCAGCATGGAGAAGATGTGGAGATCGGAGGGAAATGGGACAAACATCAGATCAGCATAACACCATAGGAATGGCTAGCAGCAGACATTTCCAGCTGAGCTGAGTGTTTAGTTACTGTTATTTAGGCTTTCTGTGAAGAAAATACTGGGTAAGAGACAACTTCAAAATCATATAATCCACACAGCTTTTAATAGGAGCATGATAGCAATGGCACCATATCAATCTCATCTATAAGTACTTCCATCATTGCAGAAGACAGTTACAGCTGTCTCCTAGAAGTATATTATTTTTTTTGAGTGATGAATGGCATTGTGAAATATTACCTATAATCAGCACCCATTATGGCAAAACTCATTAAATTTCTGACAAATCTAGTGTTGACAGCACTTTAATTTTGTTTTATTGCCTTCTTTTATCTACACAATTTCTGTCTCTGGTTTTACAGTTAATAATGAAAAACAGCAGAACTGCACTGTGCTTGAGAATCAGAAAAATAAGTATTCATATTTTCAAAAGTCCCTGAATTAGGCCATAGAAACAGTGGGTACTAAACAACACACTCATTGAAAAGGTGATTAAAGTTTAATAAAACTGTCAAGCGAAATAAGCCAATCTCCTTGCAAAAAATTCTGTTTGCCAGGTGCCTGGACTTCAGCTGTTAAAAAATTCTCTTTCCACTGTCTGTTTAAATGTGTTGCAGACTAATGTTGTGACTGTAAAGACACAATTCAGGTTTTTTGCATGATCTGTTGAGGCTTGCTAATACAGACTTCTAAAACAACATATTCAGAAGCCAGTATAACAAGTTCTATGTAAGATAAATAGCACTTTTACTTAATTGCTAAAAACATTGCTATCTCTCACTGTCCAAATTAGAGGTTGGACCCTGGTCTTTTGCCCTTGGCTTCACAGAAGATGTGATTCTTCACCCATCCTGTCATCTGCAAATGTCCAAACTGTGTTGCTATCTGTCTGACTTGATGGAGCTTTGCAGTATTTTTTCAGTATGCATATGATTATACAAAATCCAAGGCAGTAAGAAATCAAACACATTCATATGGGTATAAAATCTATAGTCCCTAAAATCTGTAGTCCCCACAACCATCTAAAACAACTTCATATCACGAGACTCTATTAAACTTTAGAAATTGTTGTTTTTATGAGTGGATTACTAATTATTAATTGATTTTCTGTGCAGTATACCTGAGGTAACATTTTACAACTTTTTTACAAGTTGCATTCTCCGTAGAGCTGTAGGTGAGTTAACACAGAATGATTCATCAATGACATAGTCCTGTGATTCTGCCTGATGTGTCAGTGTGTACATCAGACCTTTCCTCCATGTTCTCCAGCGGCCTCTGAAGAAAACAGCTCAAACAACAAGCTGAGTTTCTTGAAGGTCAGGATGTTCCTGAGGGATTCACAGTTATGAGAACATCACCATGTTCTTTAATGAGAACATCACCTTGCCTCTCACAAGGTTTTGCCGTGCAAAGCGCATCAGCTCCCTGGCTCAGGGGCAATGCTGACCGACAGGAGCGAGAGACCTCAAATAATGAGGAAACAACAACACCCTGGCACTGCCCTGAGTTAAAAAGGCAACCTGGCTCTCAGGACACAAGCTTTTATAGGGGCACTCTGGAAATATGATGTGGCTTTGAGAGGGGAGAAATGTCCCACTGAACAAATATGTCTATGCACCTCCCAGCAGAGCAGGTTTTTCTCTGATATTAGAGGCAGCCAGAAATACCCACCCAGCCAAATGGTCACTACATAGGAAATTAAAAGAAGGACTTACAGCTAAATCTACAGTGACTTCTGTATCTTGGTGCTATCTGAGATATCCTGTGCTCTCCTCACATTCTTCCCAATGATTATTCCTTTTGCTTGCAGCTCACTTTAAATTGTATTGCAAGGTTTTTGGGAAGAGAGTGGATGTCTCTTTGTGTCTACATTAGCTCAGCTTCACATGGGAATTTTGTGTTCCACATGCAGGTATTGCTACTATGGCTAAAACATACATGTATAAAAGAGCTCTCTTAACAGGACAGCATTAACTTCCCCTGAAAAAGTTCAAAACAAAGATAGCAAAACATACAAAATTAAAAGATTGTATGAATGTCTTGAATTTTTAATTTCCCCATACTTTGTGCTTATTACAAGATGTGTGAATTTACATAAAGCTTTAATTAGAACTAGATGGTGAGAACTGGAAAGCTTTATGAAAACACACCCATTTGCAATTTTATCTGGAGACTCCTAAAGATAATGAGATAAACTTCATATTTTTCTTCCATTGTGCTTGGCTTTTCAATAATACTGCCAACTATATTGTACCATGTACAGCATTATCTGTACAAATCCACCACAAAGTAAGAATGTAAGAAAAATAAGATATGCTACATTTAAGAAAAAATAATTTTGTTTCTTTATGCTTTTGACAATGGTTTTGAAAAGAGTGTGCATGGCTTCTTAGTAAGAAACATGCATGACTTTTTCAGCATACAGAAATCAGGCTTTGTAGCAAGATCCTTATTAACTGATAATGCCTGGCATTCCACTGAATGCATTGCCAAAGCATCACAGCCTTGCTAACTGGAGCAGGGCTACCAGTGAGATTAATTCCTCCGCTCACACTGATAAATTCCCAAGGTTTGAAACTGCTGCCTGGTAGTTTAAATCAAGATTGTAGAGTTATCCTTTATTCTTTTCTGGCTTAACCAAAAAAATCCACCAAAAAAAAAGCCAAGAAGGGATACTAAGACAAAAAAGACAAAACAAGTATATCCAGGAGGTTTTATTTATTTTGTTGTGTAACAAAGGAATATATTTTTTTTGAGGACTTGTTTTAAGACCATTGAGTAGTGTGGGAAACAACAGCTTAGGTTCATAAAATTGTTAGTGCTGCTGCTGACAATGCTGAAGTAATAAGCAGGAGAAGGAACTTTAGTTTAATGACCTGGGCCACCATAGGCTCTATGCTCATTTTGATTTCTGCATGGAGAAAGGAGTGGTCACACTTTAATTCTCGATCTGCATTGTCTCAATGGCCTAGAACAGTCCTCAGGCCCCCATGGTGCCAAGAGTGCTAAGGAGATTATTTGAATTCTCCATGGTGGGAAAAAGCAAACCACCATGTCCTGCTAACTCTGCCATTGCTAACTTGCCCAGTGTGATCTTACCCTGCAAAATGAAGTGCTAGGATGATGGGAGAGCTGTTATGAACAAATTGGCCCCAAAGCTTACAGGAGATTCTGATATGCAGCTTGCAGGGTCAGGATCTTTTGGCTACCCGTGGTTTTGAACAATTTGTTACTACTTTTCTTCCCCCTAGGAGATAGATGTTTTGGATAGACATGTATAGAATTGTTGCAGACAGTGTTTTTCTCCTGCAAATCTTTTGCTGCTGGATTCTCAGGAGGATGAAGCAAACTGCCCTGGCCTCATGTTGGCTCAATACATCTCTGTAATCCACAACCTCACATATATGGCATTCTCTCAGACTACCTTTTGCTGATTTGAAAGAAGATGAAGGATGCCATCTTTCCCTCTTGAGGTTTTATCACTGTTGCAACAAAGAGGTTTATTCTTGTTATCTCCATCTGGTGAGCAAAAAAGATAAACCACAGGACTTAGAAACTCAAAGAAAAGCTGAGAAATGTAACTATAAAGAAAAACAAAGAGCTGGCTGCTGCAAGGCTCTGCAAGAAGGCAAAGCTGGTGGGGTACCCCATGTAGAGCACCTCCTCCGGGCCTAATGGATGAAGATAATATGAGAGGAAAGTAGCAAAAAGAGGATAAGGATGTTTGTCTCCAGTGCCCTTTGGTCTTTGTTCTAGCATTTACCAGGCACATTCTCTGGTGCCCAAATCTGTATCTAGATTTTTTAAAAATATCTATAGCTTTTTTTATTTGTTATTATTAAAAAATAATAGTCTTGCTCAGTCTATTTCAAAGAAATTGTTACTGCACCTGAATCTCTGTGTAGATTTTAGCTCTACTGCTTTAAGATCCAAAATACCTGATCTTCTAACCTGCAGTGTGTTCTAGTACCAGAGTACAGCAGTGACAGCCACATGTTTCTTCAGTTCCACAGGGAGTTGTAGCACTGCTATGCTACAGCAGTTAGCTGCTGATAATGCTTCCAGCTGATGTGCAATCCTGCTAATTAGGACTAGAGTACACATCTACTTGTCTGCCACTTGTAGAAACTCATACCAAAACCAAATACACGGGAGGTCACTTTCTTCCACTGGTAACAGCTTCTCTAAGAAGTCTTGCATAAATTACTCTAAAAGCTGCCTCCTCTATGCGCCTATTGACATTTGTGTATTGATCAACATAGAATATTTATATGCAGTTTCCAGCTGATACTAGTCTCAGAAGAGTCAATGAGTGATGCATATTGTTTTTTTACTTGCTGTCTCCAAGTCATAAACTGAGTGTTTCTACAGCCTAAACTAGAAAACAGTGAAGTGATATAATTTGTTTCATTTCTGAGAACACAGGACATAATTTCTTAGTATAAATTTAATTTATTAACACTTGAGTTGTTTGTAAAGGTGATGTACACCAGGAGTACTAAGGTATTACTAATGATTTTCTGGCTTAGAATTTGCTTGAAGGTCAGACAAGCAAATTCAAGGTGATGGCTAAGTGTAATTTAAGCTGTAATGCAGTCTCCTAATAGGAGTTTATGTCTACTCTGTGCAATGATGACTGCTGAAACAGATAATACTGACACATCTAGAAAACTAAAGCAATAGCAAAGATGATATCACCACATTATTCATTATTTTTATGCCTTTTTCCAAAGGAACCAAACTAGGAAAAAGAATATGGAGATAAGCAGGATTTCAAAATCATTTTGGCAATGATAATAACATAGTGATTTAGGACACTTAATTCAAAAAAGTTTTGCACCCAGAGATTTTAATTAACTGCATACACCAGACAAGGGAATCACAGAAACTCAGCCATTTCTGAGAAAGAGCTCAAGTGATTCTATAGATAAAGGATGAGCTGTGAAAATCTGCTTCTGCAGCTGATACTGAGGACTAGCTGCTTACATCAAAGCTGTAGGGTCAGTGTAGGCAGTTGCCCCCCCAGGGCAGTGGGATGTACTATAGGGAGAGGCTGGAAACTACAAGAAATTTTTAGCTCTTCAGGTCTTGGCAGGGGCGAAGCAAGGTGCAGTTCATCACTTTTCAAGCAACTGCTGCTACAGGAGCTCCCAAAGCACACACCTGCCCCAGATCTCACACACAGCCTTGTGTGCCCTTACACACCAATCTGGGCTCCCTGTCCTTGGCTGCCTGTCTGGGGCCCCCCCATTACCCTCAATGCCACCCAGCACTCTCACAGCTGCCACCACTGCCTGACACCCCACATCACCTGGGGCACATTCCTGCAGATTTACAACTCTTACAGCAGACACACCTTCCTGCAGTTTTCCAAATTATTGACCCTGACTGTCACTTGTGCAAGAAATGCAGCTGCTTTGACAAAGAGAGAGCAGTGCTGGAGTGCCTGCCTGAACCTCCCCACCACTCCTGGAGTTGCTCAGGAGTCAGTGTGACAATACAGTTTGGTGGCCCTGCACACTTTGTTCTTTCTGTCTGGAGACTGAAAACACTTCAGTTTTCAAGTGCTTCACAGGAAACCAGTGTTTTGTACCTGTCTCACAGGGAGACACTTCCTGGGCTCTGTAGAAAGTGAATCAGAAGACATGAACAAGGCCTTGGACATACGTCCTTTTCTGCTTCCAGCTTAGCAGCCCTCACCAGCTACAGCCACCACTGCTGCTCCTCAGAAAGGGGCTACTGTACAAAGTGGATCATTTGCTGTGGCTTGCACTGCCAGCAGCAAGCCCTGCACTGTGCTTTGTACTCCAAGAACACACATGGCAACAGCCTTTACAGCAATAAGTGCCTGTAAGGGTGGGAAGGTGGTGGGATTATCCTGCTGATTCTGAGGACTGTATTCAATTATTTTGCTAACAAATTTTTATTCATAAAGTTCTATGTTATTTACTCTATATTTGCAAAGTAGAATGTTTGTTTCAAGAATGTGTCCACAAAGTAAATCTTATCAATTATGGGTTCAGGCTTAAACAGTGTATCATTGCAAGATTATTACCTAGGTTTTTCTGCAGTTAATGACAGAATTTATTCAAGGAATTTCTGAATCAGCTTTGGTTTGATGTATTTTGAGCACAATTGCCAAGTTTGATTTAACTATACCACATGGCTGCCTGAGGTGCTTTAGATTGACCCAGATTGACAATGAACATTTGTTGGCCCATTGCTCTTAATTATATAAACCTTCCCATTACTTCATCAAGTTTTTCAGAAAGAGTACCTAAGCACTAGTCTGGAGTGGGCTCTTCTCCCCTCCAGAGTCCTTACATTAGCACGGGTAGTGCAATGTCCTGGTTATCACTGAACTGTAAACTTCAGTTTTCCATACCTATATGGTATCACTTCACTCATACATTTTGTTTTGTTTCTTCCTTTTATATGATATCAGTCTGATAGCAAGATAATGTTAACTTCTCTTGGTCCATCAGCCTCTTTAAAAATTTGGTTCAAGACTTTATGGTAGTGTCAGAGTCTTGTTATATATCTATTTGAGTGCATTTAACATAACTAACACCTGGGATCATGCACTGATCTTAACATCAGGTGCTACTAAACAGGGTAGCATAGTCAGTGCTCGCTGACAAGTGAATAGAATTATTTTAGTTAAGTAAGGTTACAAGAGGCAAGTATGATTTTAGAGGAGGGAGCAGTCCACGTATGTATTTAGAGAAATGTGGTATCTGCCATACTTGTTGCTTTACATGAGGTTTCTTTCTGTTATTACTCATTTTTAATCTCTGAGATCTTTTTGTCTATAATCTTTTCCAGAAGGGAAAATTAACAGCAGGGCAACACCTGATTTGTAGAAAATGCTGCTTTTACTGTAAATGCAAAAGCTGAGACAGAAAGATCTAAACAAGAAAATGAGAGTGCTATGTTTCAGAGGGGCTATAAGTCCTCTTTAAGTATTTCAAACTAGACAAAGAACTAGGAGCTGTCTCATCTCTAATGTGTATAGTCCTGTTAAAATAGAATTCAATTCAATAAGGATTAACTCAAATTTAGGTTTCAATTGGCTCCTTAATTTCATTCCAAAAGTTTAATGTACTGACTTTTTCATGCCTACCAGACAAAAAAGTATACAGGAACTTTTTTTTTTGTAAAGGCTTCAAACAAATCAAGAAAACTCTATAAATAACTTAACTACCCATCCTTAAAGTCAGAATAACCATGTTCTGCTCTTGAATATCTTTTTTACTCAGGCAGCTCTTGAAAATACTCACAAAATATATGTAGTTGACAAGAACAGTGGAACAAGTTCCACTTGAGTAAATATGTATTGAATTTAAAGCACTTTACAAGTAAAAACAAGTCATAGAGAATGAGTACCTTCAAAAACACATTTTCTTTGACTTAGAACAAAATAAGCATTTGAACAATCCAAGAGGAAGATGGCATATTGTAAGGAAAGCTAATTTACCTTTCCTTGTGAGGTGCTGTACTGGTACTGTGCAGAAGTGTTCTTTTCCTGGATGATGCAAGCCACCATCCCCAAACGCAGGTGCCTCTCTGTGCACAGAGGTCTGCCTTTCTCACAGCCCCTTAGTTTTGCAGAGAGATCCATGTCTTATTGCTTCTTGTTAGCTTATGCAAATAAAAGAAATTAACTAACTACTGCACACCACAGAAACAGACAGAGGTATATTTTAGATCCTTAGGGTGCCAGTGGTGCTGCATTTTGTCTAGCAGCAAAGCTATTTCAACAAGTTTCTCAGCTCCTTGCTGCAGTTCATCATCCCATCAGGTCTGCAGATGATGAAAACCTACCTTCAGTGGCATAAAAGGCATTAAAACAACTGTCAAATCAAAGAAAAAGAAACAGTTCTTCATAAGTTATTTTTGTTTGGTTGGTTTTTCAACCAGGATGATTTGACTGTTAAGGTCATTATGTCCTTGGCCTTTCTGCATTTCACTAGTAAGCAAACAGCATGAAATCCTGAGTATTCAAAGGGTGAAGTGACTATTAGTACATTTGGTCTGCAAGAAGGAAAGTGAAAGGATGTTTTGGTCCTACAGGTACAGACTTCAAGCCAGGTTAATTCCTTAATAACGTTTATTGAGATGATGCACATCGAAAAACCCCTACCTTTAATTAAGTTGCATATTATGTTTTCTTAAATTTTTTATTAAATAAATAATATTTGAGGTAATAAAATAATCATACTGAAATATAATAATGTCTCAGGCACTGAGGGAATAGAGTATGAAACTCATTAAAATGTAATCATTGAGATATTACCTTGTTACTTGCATTTCAATATCATGCATATACTTTATCTTGTAGGTTAGAGCTCTCAGTGATAGTTACTGGGACTTGTTTGTTTTAAATTAGTCCCAGAAGGGTTTTCCTTAAAATCCCTTTATGAAAAGGTGGATATTAAATATTTCAATTACAATAATTATGAAGTTTAATATAAATTCAAGAAAGTCAAAAAATACCAATTTCATTTCAGGAAAGTTTCATTTCCACTAAATTTAATACATATTTCTCCTTCATTAAGATTGAATGAAGAAAACAGTAATTTTACTGTTGCTTATTTATACAGTGGAACAAATTGGCACACTTGTATTAGGCAGTTTACCTGAGGAAGTACATAAAGAAAATGACGAAGCTTTTGTTTCAAGTTCAACTTTTATATATGCTTCAGGTACTTAAATATTGTAATATCCAAGCTGGAATAACCATGAGGCATGTCTGGGTAAAGGATGCAGCCTCCTATCTAGAAAAGAGGAATTACCATAAACAGAGAGCTTAACAGGTCACAAATTCTTTAGACACTTAGACAAAACCCTATAGATGTAGGTCCATTTACAGCAGATCAGTCCATTACATTTTAAAAGTACTTAGGTGTCTGTGTCATTTTTCTCTATGTTTCGGCAAATTTAAAAATGAATTCAATCATACTGCAAGCTAATGTATTACCTAGCATGTTTACCTGTATATCCAAGGTCAGGGCTTCCCACTGAGTTTCCTATCTAAGTACTAATAACAGAGCTGTGAACTTTCAGGTGGCTTTTTTTCATTCAACTTTTACAGCTTCTGATGATTTGCTTTAATGAACTTTGTTCCATATTATACAGCTTTTTATTTCGAGATTTACTGACCTTTACTTCATATTTTCTTCATCTGAAGAAACTTTGGAGCTTTATGTCAGTTTCTGATGGCAGTTTTTGTCATTCAAACTGGTAAATATAAAAACTTTCTCATAAAATAAAAGGCACAGGCATTGGATTTACAGAAATCAAGAAAATTTAGGAAGTTTTTAGTCTATGGGTTAGCAAGAAATGCAGTCAAACCAATTCTGTAAATCCAGAATTACTGAATTGAAACCTAATGGCGCATTTTAGCTAATAAAATTATGCTTACATTTTATATTATGACTTCCAGTAGATAAGCCCACAGTACAACCTTCAGTGTTATGCAGAAATATTGCAAATAGGTGTAAACATCTCTCTGCTATCCTATAGTCTGCAGTACAGACAGTGAACAAAGCCTGATTTTTCATTGCAATATTACTTCATTTCAGGCTCACACCTCTGTACATTACATAGCTACCCTGCTTTCTTTTCTGCAGTTTAGTCCACAAACAAGAGATAAAAATGTATGGAGAGCAGCAGAAAAGATTCTTCCAATCTTTCAACAGCTTCTCCAAGGACAGTTGGCTGAAATACATAAATAATTGAACTGCAGTAGCAGAGATAAACAGTCCTGTTTTGATTGCTGAGGCCACAAAAATAGCCTACCAGAAAAGACAATGCCAGGATCTCCTTTTTCCTCCAGATCAGGTCAGCATAATCCTAAAGGTTCCTTCTTACAACTTGGGATTGTTGTGACCCAAGTGCAGCACCCAGCACTTTGCCTTGTTGAACCTCACACAATTGATCTTGGCCCTTTGATCCAGCCTGTCCAGATTCCTCTGCAGAGCCCTTCTGCCCTCCAGCAGGTCCACACCCCTGCCTGATTTTGTGTCATCTGCAAACTGACTGAGGGGGCACTGGATCCCCATGTCCAGATCATTGATAAAGTACTGAGCCCTGGGGAACACCATTAGTAACCGGCTGCCAGCTGGGTGTAGCTCCACTCACCCCCACTTTCTGGGCCCAAACAGCTGGCCAGTTTTTTACCCAGTGAAGAGTGCACCTGCCCAAAAACCATGAGCAGTCAGGTTTTCCAGGAGAATGCTGTAGGAAATGGTGTCAAAGCCTTTCCTTTGATTTACAAAGTACTGTCTGTGCTGCACAGAACCATTGCCCATGCCTATTTGTCTCCTTCCTACCACCCATAATAATACCCATCTCCCTGCTCTCACTTCTCTGTGTTTTTTGTCCACTCAGCTCTTTGCAACTCACTCTGGTCTTCAGCTGAGTGCAATCAAAATCTATTTCTCATAGTGCATTGTGCATCCAAAGCTGCATGTAATTGCAAAGCAGGCTTTTAGAAAATGAGCCTCAGGGCTCAGGTCATCCTGCAGAAAGCTGAAAGGACAAGGTGAAGAGAGCCAAAACTTTGCTCACATTAGAGTGTTCTGTGTATGTGTCAGACTGTGTGAGCCAGCGGGGCCCAAGCTCCCTGTCCTGGGTCTTCCAAAGCTCACCTTCATGTGGGCTGAGATGTTAGGGACAGGATGCTTGTGTGTGTAGTAACCTGGACTAGACAAATAAACATCTTAAATGAGTAGGGAGAAAAAAGGGCTAATGTTCTGAAAGGTGTCCTTGTCCCTTTACAGGGCAAGGAAAGAGGTGGTGGGGTTATACTTGAGGAGGTTGGTAAGGCTTGGGATAGATAATAGGAGGAGATTGTTGGACATTCAGAAAGACTTAGTTGAATAAGTATTTAGTTCTGTAACAGAAGGGAAGTAATTTTGTGTATCATCCAAACAAGCTTGTATGCATGATACAAAATTCAAAATGTTTGTATTATACAAGCATGATACAAAATTCTCACATAAATGGAATCTTGTATAAGATAAAGCAAAGCCTGGTTTCAGGCTAAACAGGCTAAACATTAGCTGTTTAAAAGCTGTATGTACATAATCAGATTTTTATCCTTTTAGATAAATGGGTAAGTACTACATTTCATACTCATTATCTATAGGGCCAAAGTATTAACCTCCAATTTAGACACCTAAATGAAATGGTCAGATTTTCAGATGTGTTAGTTATTCAGACATTCTCAGGCAGCATATTTCAGAATAGGACCATGCCATTTAACTGTAACACAGCAGCCAAACTGTACAAATAACTATAGTCTTTCTCAAAGCAATGTAAATGCTGCCATCTAGCTATAGAGTATCAGCATATCTCTAGTCTAGTTCTGCTAGACACAAACCTTTTCAGTTTCAGTTTGGAATAGAGTAGAATAGAGATACAAAAATCCCAGTTGCACTTCTGACAATTGAAAAAGTTGACTGCAGCATTCATTAATAAAAAGAAATTATAGTATTATAAAACACTATTTTGACAGCAAACTGAAAGGATAAGAACAACAAGATTAAAATTATTGCATCTGCTGGTAAACAGGCCTTGTGAATGACATATTTTACAAATGAGGATTTTATTTTTCAAAGGTTTATACATGCCTTCAGATAAATGGACTTAATAATAAAGTTAAAACCACCACATATGTAAACTGAAGTCTGGATCCATCTTCCAGTTCAAGATTTATTTACCGAAGATCAGCATTTCTAGAAAACACATTGTTTAAGAAATATCCATTTTGTTATGTTTGATCCATAAACTGTTTGGAAGTGTTTATGTAGTGTCAGCTGAACCCTCAGTATTCTCATAGTGCTGTTTGAGTTCTGCTGTGGGCAAATGGAGGCACTTTGGGATGAATATCATTGCACACTCATGATTTTGACCCAGCAAGCATCCCACTGAACAAAGACCTCTTTGGGTAACCAAAGGACTGAGAGACAGAAGATACGTGCACAGAACTCGTCCTGATACTGAGAAGGCCATGGGTGGTCTCAGCACCTAGACTTGGGAACTGGGAGAACTGATTTTCACATCTCATCCAGGGCATTATGTACAGAGCTGGGCAGAGCCAAACTGCTGTTTGAGTTTACTCAGGGGATAATTACATTCATTCTGGTTGAACTCCTGCCCATCAATTTTAGGAGCTTGCATTTCAAAGCAAATAGAGATATACGACTCCTTCAATTATTTTTCCAAGGTGGGGAAAACAGATGTAATTACATGATAGATAAGCCACCTAGTAAACACACAGTTGCTAGGTACAAAGCTGTTGGGAAAGCTATCCACTTCCCACCTGAGGGAAAAAAAATCTACTTCATCTAGCACACACATAGTGGGACTCCAAATAGACTCTGAAATTTATCCAAGGACAGACATACCTTAAATATAAGAGGAGAGGAAATCTACATAAGCAGATGCTTTAAATCTAGTATTTCATATAACCGTGCCAAAAAGGACAAAAAATGTGACAACTGTCCCAGGGGAGAATCAGTTCATAGAATTCTCTAGTCTAAAAACTGGCCAATACCAGGTTCATCAAAGGAAGATGCAAGAAAACATGCTGTTATTTACAAAATAACAGTCCTCAGACTCATTCTAATTTAAGCAACAGGAGACTGGTCTGAATTTCAAATTGCGAAGAGCTGAGACTACAAGATGACCCAGAACTTCCACAGGCAGGGTCGCAGGTTGCCTCATCTAAATCATTAGGAAAACTGATGTTCCCCCACATCATCTGTAGCAAAATCTTGATGAAATTTATTTTTATATACAGTATATCACAAGGCCCTAATTCTGCTGATATAATTTTGGAATATCACACTGTAAAGTTTGGGTTTATGTGCTTTTGGGTACACACACACATTCACACACACATACAGCTAATTGGAATTACAGCTTCTTATTAAAAGACAAAGAGACTACATGCAATCAAATTACTAGCTCAATTTATCACAGAGGCAGAGCCACTTGGACATGGGATAACATGAAAAAAACAACACTTGATTTTACTGGTGCTATACATTAGTTTTCAGTTTGACATATTAGTGCTTGATGGTGGTGTGAGCCACAGAAACCAGAAGACAGAAGAGAAGGTACTTTTCATATTCCCAGAGTAAATAATTTATGGTGAAGTGCTATCAATATGCAGACCTCTGTTTCTCCTAAACATCAGGAGTATTAAAAATATATATTTAATTATGGATTAAGTATGAGATACACTGCTTTCTAACTCTGCACTTTCAATCTTGCATTTTTAATCTTCTGTGTAGCCATCCACCCCCTTCAAAAAGCCTGTAAAACAACAACCAAGAAACCCAGGATAAATGTTGTAATTCAGTATTATTTATTAGCTGTATACAATTTCACTCCTGCACTTACAAAGTGCAAAGTGCCCCTCAAGAGTCTCTCTTTTTTGACAGCAGTATACTTTTCCAACTTTGGTGCTGAAAGAAATATATTTCAACACCTCTGCCGCCTTCTGTAGTCTGGCAGTATGTCAGATCATTCTGGAAAGCATGTAGCTGCTTTCTAATAAAGTATCCACTATTCCAAGTGCCACAAAGGGGGCATAATGGAATAGTCATTCTATCAGCATTTGAATTTATTCTTCCTCTGAACTGATCAACCAGCATCTCAGTATTGTATCAACACGTGTGAATAACTTGAGTTTTGTGGTGCTCAGCTTTGTTGTGGTCTGTCCCAGCACCTATAAACCATCCAAGAGAAAAGCTTTGTTACCACTAGTCTTTACAGAGCCAGATCTTTCCCTGCTATTTCCTCTTCTGACCATTTTTGTCAACTCAGTTTATGTATAACTGAATAAACAAACTGAACTCCCAGTCAACTTAAGCTGGTCCATCATCTGTCTCTCTTGTTCTCCCATTGCTATCCTCATTAGCAGACCCTCCAAGAGGACTTTGATCCCTTTCCAGAAACGTTTTCCTTAGTCCAAACTTGAGGACCATGTTTGTAGTATCTCCAACAGGCAGAAATATTAAATCTGGGGTCCCATAAAATAGTCTTGGTTTTCTGTGCTTGCTCTGTAGGTACAACACAAGAATACAGCAGACTGGGGAGACAGCATTTAGTAATTACACACATGAAAATAATTGCTCCCAGCAAAAGGCAGGGAAAAGCCTTGCACAGGATGGCAGTAGCCTGGCACATGGCCAAATGAAATGCACAGATGATGTCTGGACTCAGATCTGTTTCTTTGAATTAGAACCTCCTTCTTCCCAGGGCTGTACTGGTAACAGCCAGATTATTCCACCACCCTTTGGGACTGGCCATTCCAGATGGAAACATCTCAGGCTGTAGGTGCTTTTCCAGATGTTTAATACTCCTCTGCTCTAAGTGCATTATCCCTCCTTGTAGCTCAAGTCTGTCAAGACTGCACAGAGATGCTGAAGATGTGTTCTTGCACCTTAATAAAGTGCCAGTTCAGTCTGAGATCAGTGGCTGGCATAATTAAAAAAAGGTGCAATATTACCTTTCTCAGACAGCTGTTATTGCTGTTTCCTCAGTTGGCCTCGGGATAGATTTTCCGCAAATGATTATGGAGTTTGAAGTCAGGAAAATGGTAATAATCACAGTGAGATCATTCATCTACCACAAAAGTTTTACTATTGTTAGAAGCTGTGGAATAATTACATATTCAGTTGTACCCACACAACAGTGATTTATTGTGCTTCCATCAGTGATTCGGGGGCTGCTCCCTAGCAGCACTCTGTCTATGCAGCCTGATTCCCATCGGATGTGTAACCAGGTTACAGCTGTACTGGCATTTGGTGTGAGTCAATGAAATTTATTTGCATATGACAAAGTGGTTTGGGAGAATTCTCACATCATTTTTACTCACAGCCTCACTCTGCAAGGTTTGTTAGCATTTATAAATCAGCTTGAGATCCCTCTAAGATTTTACTGTTTGTGACATTTAAATAGCTTGGAGATACATATACATGCCTATATACCTTAATACAGATATAGTCACAGATATTGCCTAGCTTGCATAAAACCTTATGTTATTAAAACATAACAGGAGATATTTGGGGGAAAATATTTTTATGAAAGTGCAGACAAAAATTAAGCAAGCCCACAGTGGATGTTAAGATTGAGATCACTAAAGATATAGCTTACTATAAGCAGAATTAGCATTTACAAATTAAGTTGAAAACTTGCAGAAAAAACAAAGTTTAAAATTTGCAGATTCAGGTGAGGCAAAAGCAGTTTACTTCTGTAGCTGTAGGAGGGAACATGATAGTGATTCACCCCTCAGTCTAATTCTGACTTAAAGCAAAAGTACTAGGGCTTATATAAATTCACAGCAGATACAGTCTGCCCTGTGAAGTGGGAAGTGATACAGCAGAGCAGTGTCTGGTGGAAGGAAAGGTTCTCAGGGCACATATGCCCATGTGTTCCTATAACAGCTCAGAGCACAGCCTTGGTACTCACCTGTGTTGCTAATCCCTCCCTTGCTTCTGACACTGCTGTGCCCCTCATCAACTTCTGGACCTTGAAAGGTCTGCTCCCACAAAACAATTTTGGCAAAGATACCTCCTGCATGGTTAAAAAACATTAAAGGTCCTTCTGTTGCAGCCCTGTTCAAAAGAGAGTGTCACTTTTTGTTATAAAAGTGTTTTTTATTTCCTTATAAGCTTTGTGTATACATGCATAACATAATCCAGTGGCATCTAGTTACCTGAGTGCAACCTACCATCTGTTTAAACAAATGTTTAGGGCCCTCTCCACCAGTCCAAACCCTCTTCTGTCTAACACTGCTTCACATACAAATACCATCCTCACTGCTGTTTGGAAAGAGGAACCCTCCCTGATTTGTGGACAGCTTGTCTCTCATCATCACTGCTGTTCAGAAAGAGGAACTCTTCCTTATTTCTGGACAACTTTCTCTCTTTCAGGTTGCTCTCTGTTTCTTGGCGGCAGGAAAAGGACTGAAGAGTGGGCACATGAAAAGTTTGGAACAGAGAATTCCTAGAAAAAATGTTATGCTAGAAACTGCAATGTGTGACTAATTTCCAGAGATACTTTGGAGCTAAATGAAGTTAAGAGGTAAACCCATCTGCCAAAGGCAGTGTTGGACAGGGCTGCCACTATCTAAAGTCCATATTTACTATGAATTTCTTATGGTCTGTGGTCCTGAGTGTGTTAAAGGTTGATTCATGGTCAGTATATACACAGAGTACCTGAGAAAGCAAGTTAGTGAGCCCTTACAGGGCTGGAACCCAGCAAGTCTGACTGAGAATATGAGTGTTTAAGGCAAGTGTTGGATGTTAAGTGAGATAATTTTTCACAGCACCAGTGCGCAAATGCAGTTTCCCCTCCCACACTTCAGCACTTAGGGCAACAACCAGCTCCAGCTTGCCCAGGCTGGTAAATATCTCACCTGGAGACAACCACCTTTGGAAATACAACCTTGATCAGTGCAGCCTGCCTCTTTGGCACAATTAAAGTAACAATCAAAATGAAATGCGAAAACATGACATGAAAGAGGAGACTTCAGAATTATAGCTTTTAGGCCTTATTTTTAAATTTTTTGAATATTCATACCAACTCCCTAACTAGAATTTGGGTATATGTGCTTTTGTACACATATGTACATACATACATACACACACAGCTAAATTAGAGTTACAATTCTTACAAAAGATGAAGAGATACATGGATTTAAATTGCTAACTCAATTTCTTACAAATGGCAAACCTACTCGACTACTGAAAAAGAATTAGAAAAAAAGAACCCATGGTATCACGAGGGCCGTACATTATATTTCAGTTTGACACGATGGTGGTGTGAGCCACAGAAACCACAAAACAAAAGAGAAGCGATCTTCCACGTTCCCAGCGAAACTAATTTATAGTGATGTGAAACCAACACGCAGACCTCTGCTCCTCTCAAACATCAAGAGTATTTAAAAAAAAAATAAAAAAAAAAATAAAAAAAAGAAGTTTAATGAAGGATACAGTGTGAGACGCGCTGCTTTCTAATTCGACACGTTCAAGTTTTAATTTTAAATCTTCTGTGTGNCGTGACCTGGGCAGGTTGAAGTAACCCCGGTGGTAAATAATGTATTGAATGTCTTGAGGGGCTGTTTGTCATAATACTTCGGGAAACTGCTGCTTTTATTTTGTCTTGTTGTTTTGTTTTTAAAGGATTCGTGTCAGACAGTTTTGAGTTTCTTGAATCAGGTAAAAGGTTGGTAGTGATCGGAAACCGGCAGGCACACGCAGCTAATGAAATAGTATTAAATAGCAGTCTTACATAACGCTGAATTTTCCATGACGATCTTGCAGTGTTTTGGAATGCTAGTACAATGTCTTTGTACTTTGGTGCTGCGTAAAACGTCAGTGCTGGGCAGCACAGCTGCGAGATGAAGGGCATTACCTGCCCCGCTGGTTTTCTGCTTTCTCTTTTAGAGAAGTGACAAGTAGACACCCGGGGCCTGAAAGCTCTGTGGTGACAGCATGTGATGGAGGCACCGACCAAGGAGTCAAGAAGGAAGCTCTTTTATTTGGACAGAAATGATCATAAAATAGCAGTAGATGAGGAAAATTAAACGTGCTGGCTGAGTAAATGTAGGTGCTAGGATAGCCCGAGAATAAGATGTAGGTTCAAGTGTCGGAGGATGGCAGTTTACTGAAGTATTTGGTAATTTTGAGAGTAAGAATTACTTTAATACCACTAATTATTTCTGTTGCCTAGTCTGTGATATTATCAAGGCTTCCAAATTTTTTTTCTTTGCTTAAAAATTAGGAGTAGGCCACCACTTCATGAAAAATTTAAAGACTTCTTTAAGCAAGTTACCTTTTTTTGCTTTTAGCTTATTTAAATTAAATTTATTAGCTAGTACTTGGCTTATATGAGCTTATATTCTCGGTACCATTTAATTCTTTAAATTCTTGAAAGTTACTAATACTTCCTTACTTGGTCTTTTCATACAGAAATAAGGCTTAAATAATCGTGTTTGCATGGTACTTCTTAATTGGTGACCGAGAGAAAAACAGTTGACAAATAAGAACTTTTGGATTAAGGGTGTTTTAGTTTTTTTCTTTTTTTTTAATTTGTTTTGCATTTTCCTGTGCTGCTCCTTTAAAAATAGTGAGTTGGCAAGTGTATCCTACCTCTGTCAGTCAGGCTGTTTAATCCTCTTAGTAAGCCTTAGATTTCATGTTTACAGTCTAGCAGTGAGATCCACCATTGACCTGTATTTTTGTTAATATACATTACTTTTCAATGAAGTGGGATTTGCTGCTTCAGAGGAAGGATAGCTGAGATGTTAGTTTACAATATCAAATTAAACTCAAGTTTCAATGTTGCATTGTAGCCTCCCTTGGTCAAGTCACTTAAAACCACAGAGTATCTGGACTAATAAGAGAAAAAGGGCTCAAGTGCTGGATTGATCTGTGATTATCTACAGTGCCCTTTAGCTCTTATCTAAGTTTTGGACTGGCTTTCTCTGAGACAAGTTCCTCTGAATCTTAATTAACACGAAATGGTACAGGTCTGGGCTGATCTGAACAGGCCACAGGGCAAAAGATTGGCTTGCAATAATCAGTAATACACACTTTTCCATTCCTTACAGCTTTAAAACAGAGGAAATGAGATTCAGCATTGTACAGAAGTGGATTATAGATAAATATTGAAACATGCAGGACACATAAATGTTATATTAAGATTGAATACTGAAAATAATAGTGAACAAGAATATTCCTTGGATATGATCAGATTGCTATTTAAATGTTCTTTTTCAGAGAATATTTGTTCTTGTGTTGTGTGAGGGAGCAGTTAGATAAGCTTATTTAATACCATCCATTCTTTTGTGTTAGTTTTAATCAGTTACTAAGAATGAATGAAATTCAGTTCTTTGGGCTTTTAGTTGTCACATGTTTAGCTTGAAATCTACTGTGAAGTCCTTCCTCCATTTCCAAGTGTTCTGCCAACCAAATGCATTATTTGGAGGTAACCACGCTGCACATATACTGCAAACTTGGGATGTTTCAGACAATCAGAGTTCCTGAGCCAGCTTTTGTAGCTCTGCCATGCACCAGTGCTGTGTGGACACTGATGGTGCTGACATCTCTATTTCCTTACATACTTTTCTAGTGTCAGTAAAGACTGAGCTTTAGCAAGAGTAGTGCTGCTGTCAGGATGAGAGCTATACAGTGAAGAGTAGATCAATTAAAGATTAAGTTGAAATGTAGTTAGGATTTCACTTGTTGTCTCTTCTTGTTGTATGCTAACAATCACTATCAGAAGAATTATTTGAAATCTGTAAATTATCTTTGCATTAGCCTCACCCAGAAAAAACCCAAATCAATAAACACGGGGCAAAGGGAACTATTGTACTGCATTTGTGTTCACACAAATAAATAATTTACTACAAGCCTTGAGAAGGGACTTTTATGGGCTTGGGATACAGGCACTAAAAATCTCAAACCAGTATATTTTGCTCAACAGAGAAGCAAACTGTGATGACAGATTAAACTTTTCTGTCCTTCTCAGTCTTCTAAACATCTTCTGTGTTTTAAGAACCTACAGTTCTCAAATCAGAGTTACTTACTGTTAAACTGGTTTTCATCTTCATTCCTACTTAAAAGGAAAAGTGGATTTTTAAATAGTAAATACAAGTGTTGATATAGGGTGATGTGGTTTGGCTGTCACCAGGTTTCTTTGCTGTAAGGATTCAGCTATATTCACAACCTTGTAAGGAGTTCTTTCCAATTGCTTTTACTCTAATTGTTTGCTGTTGTGCTGGTCAGAATACTTTTAACTTCTAAAGGTGATGTCTTTGGTGATTAGTAAATATACACTTATGCCAGTGTTGTTCTGTAGCTTAAAGATAATGAGCCTCTTGGCAACAAGTGACAGAACAGTCAGTCAGAAAAATCTCCAGCCCAAAATTTGCTACATGATGGGCAGTGAACCTGGTGGCTGGAGAGTTGCTGCTGACCCACCCCACTGTGCTGCCTTCTCAAATCACCCCTGTTACATTCTGAGCTATGTGTCTGTTACTGTACCTGAAACCATACATCTTGACTTTGATGTGAAATTGGATTCTGTAGCATCATAAGAAGAGATGCCTCCCAGATCACATGGCACTTCTGTTGTGTGACTGCAGATGCATCAGTCATCTAAATGCTGCCTGCATTTTGATTATAAAGAGCATGGGAGTAGAACACAGCATTCTTTGCCTCTTTAAAATTTTTCCATGTCCTGCACTTTTGTAAGTTTCTCTGTTTTTGTTGGAGTGGAGGAAGGATATTTTCCAGATTATGTTTTTAGTTTTTTGATAGTCTAAAACAGGAAGAGACATTAAGAGAACTGAAATGTAGCTACTATTTCAGGATTTTATTACAAGTTTGGATTTAGTTCTTTGATCTTTACCAATAATTTTTTCTTTACTGATTTACTTTCTTCTTTTCATCCATTATATTTGTAGAGACTAATCCAATCTCTTAGCCTTTGTTATATTGCCTTGGTAAGCCAAACTTACACCTTTCTAAGGAAGAGTGATTGATTCATCAGGAAAAAAATCAGTAACCTGCCCACCTCTTCCTCTTCTGGCACAGCTTCCTTGAGTGTGGCTCAGTGTGTGAATTCTCACCAATGCCCTGCACGGTGGTGTTAATGCTTCTGCCCATGTAATGGAAGTATTTTTATTTTTGCACTTTGGATTTTACTTACCCCCATGTTTTCTGTGGCATATTAAGAAGTCAATCATTGTGACTGACAGATGTCTCCTTTCTTTCATCTCCCTTCCAACAGAGAATCATGGTTTTGCTTGAAAATATCTACTCTTTAATTTAATATAGTATCATGTTGTCCATGATCATTATTGTCTTCTAGTGTAATTGCCTGATTTTCCCGAATTAACAATGCCTCTCAAGGCTACCAACAAAAAAAAAAACAACAAAAAACCCCCCAAATTTATTGGAATTAATTATTTGTATTTCCTGTGTTTGGCCAAGATCAACAATCTGTGTACAGTTAAAAAAATGAGTTAAAACATTTTAGAATTCAAACAAACCTACTGGATTCTTTTCTGCTTTTCTATTGAAATACATGAGGCAGTTTGAGAAATTCATCATAGAACCTGCAAACTTTTGTACATATTGGTACTTCCAATTTTTGTCACCAGGGGAGCAAGGAGTGTAAAACACCAGTTGCCTTTTCTCACTCTATAAACACTGTAAAGAAAATAAGTAATTCCATGTCTTTGTTTTGTAAAGCACAGTTTTAACTGTTCAAAGTGTTTCACAGTTCTGTGTGTTGATGTTAGTTGATCAAAATCTAAAAATCTGTTGGGTGTTTTCTCTTAAATTATTCAAATGGAAATGTACTGTTTGTAAGTTCAGCCTTTATTTAAATAGACAAAATGGTAACTAAATTTTTTAATACCTTAGAGATGTTTTGATGTTTTTGGAAAAGTTAAGATTTTTTAAAGTTATTTGTTTATTCATATTGATTACTACTGATCTTGAAGATGAAAAATTCAGTATCAGGCATGTCCATGTTCTTCTGATGTTTAACTTTCAGGAAAGAAATATCTGTGATGTTACTAGATTTGATGGTTATAGATTCTTTCCTGTCTTGGCATCATGTCAGCTGAATCTGAATGTTATTAGGAGATAACCGTAACATATTGGACACTGTTCCAAGCAACTAGATAGATAATACATGCAATAGGGTCATCATTAAGAAAACATTTTATTCTAAGGTAAACATTGTTTGGCTTTCTCTCTGTATATTCTTACTGGTTTTATTCCAATTTGCAGTAATGGAACAACTGCGGGATCCGGTTACGCAAGAAGATGCAAATATTAAAGCCATTAATGAAGAGTACAGGAAAGCCTTTATTTTTATCAATAAAGGACTGAATACAGATGAACTGGGTCAGAGGGAAGAGGCAAGAAGTTACTATGAGCAAGGGCTTGACCACTTGCTCCGAGGAGTTAGCATTCCGTCAGAGGGTCCTGCATGTGTAGGGTCCCAGTGGGAGTCTGCCAGGCAAATGCAACAGAAGATGAGGGAGACCCTGCAAAATGTTCGTGCTCGACTCGGTAGTCTAGAGCAAAACACCCCACCAGTACAAGCAACTCCTGCTGTGATGGATACCCCTCCTGGGGTGCCCAAGTTGTACCCCTCCATTCCTTCCAAAGAAAAGCCAGAAAGACCCCCTCCCCCTAATTCTCTGCTTGTACCAAGTCAACTGCCTGCAGCAGATGGAAGTGTTTCAGCTGTGAGTCAGGGGCAAATTCCAGCTATGAGTCCATCATCTGCAAAACCTTTTTGTCTGCCAAATGAAGCACCTCCTGCCTATACTCCTCAAGCTACCAATGGCCACTTCACTGTATCCTACGGCACAGACTCTGGGGAGTTTTCTTCTGTCAGTGAGGACTACTACAACAACAAATGTACTCAGCCACCTCCCCTGGAAAACCTGGGAGTGGATGCAGATGAGTTAATCTTAATTCCCCAAGGAGTACAGATATTTTTTGTGACTCCTGATGGGCAGGTTAGTGCTCCTTCATATCCTGGATATCTGCGCATTGTGAAGTTCTTGGATACAGATAGTGAAGCTGCTCGGAATCGTCCACCAGCATTTCTTCAGGTAACAGGAAAATAGTTTTCTCCTTTAATTAAAATTTCAGTAACTGTCATAAAGCTCTAACAGGCAATCTTCTTAGGTGCTTGCTCTTCTAAGCCTAAATATCCCTGTGGTAATATGAAGGATGTTACAGGTTTTCTGCAAGTACACAGTTTTACAGCTCTCTCTGTGAGAAGCATCTCTGTGTCTTCCCAGAGTTTTCAAGTGCTCACTGTTCTGAATACTGAATTCCAGTATGTCAAGGACTTAACTTAACACCATTTCATAAAATTGACTGACTTTGTCACATAGAGAAGACATTTTGATTCACCTATTGTAACAAATCAGGATAAAATGGGGTTGGGTGCTACCCACTTCATTCTCAATCAGTGATAAGGTATTGCAGTTATGACAATGGAAAATTTGCAATTTGAGGGTCCATGTTAATCGTGGACTTAAGACTCAGAACTACAAATACAAAAAGATGCATTATTTGTATTTTTTCAGTCCTTACTTGCTTCATGTGGGCATGTTCTGTAATGAACATTGTGTTGCTGGTCTGGATTCTGAGTTTGGATCTGCTTGTTACTGCCTGGATTGGCTGGTTTGGCGTCTGCTGGATCCTGGTTTGGAGTCTGCTGGTTCAGCTCCACTCATGTTAGCAGTCTTCAACAGTAGGCCAGTGACAGCCACGAATTTCTATTTGGCCATTCATATAAACGTGTCCTGAGATCTCCAGAGTGGGACAGGCAGCGTGAATCCTGACTTGTTCAGCAGTTCTTTTCATCTGGGCGCCAAGACAAGACCTGATAAGAGGGTACCAGCCTGAATTCTAGTCCTGTGAAAATCAGTATTTTCTCTATATTAGACTGTCAGAACTAATCAATAGTGATAGTTCCAGAATCACATGGGGATTTTTTTTTCCAAGATGGTATAAGGCTTTTTATTTTTCATCACAGAATCATAAAACAGTTTGAGATGGAAAGGACCATAAAAATAATTTAATTCCAAACCCGCTGCCTCAGCAAGGAACATTTCACTAGAAGGTTCCACTAGAAACTTTGTGGAAAATCAAGTTTATGATGTGTATTAGTGTGTTCTGCCTTTCTTTTAAAAAACATCCTTTGATTCTATATACTTGTTTTCCCTAGGTTTGTGACTGGTTGTATCCTCTGATGTGTACCCAGTCTCCTGTTCTGTGCTGCAATACTGGAGTCTACATGTTCCCTGATACAATGTCCCAGATACCAGGGTCCTACGTGGGAGTCGTGCTGTCTTCAGAACTTCCAGCAGCTGATAGAGAGCTGTTTGAGGATCTCTTGAAACAAATGTCTGACCTACGTATCCAGGTAAATTTCTGGGCAGTCTGTTACAAGCCAATAAGGTAAGGTGTAAATTGTCGATCTATTCTCACATTTACATACAGTTGTGTAAAAAGACAGATTTTTGTCTTGGTTGGTAAACTCGTCCGTGAGAAATAGATAAAGTAGCCATGATAAAGTAGCTTTGTAATGAAACTGTAGGTCTTATGAGATAAGACAACAGAACTTTTAAAATACCAAATTTAAAGCAGAGTGGAATTTAAGACAAGTTTTTATATTTTCTCTATTTTTCCAAAAAAGAACATAGGGCCCAAAATGAAATTATGTGTTTAGGTGAAAGCATGCTTTTCCTTATGTGTGCATGCAGACAACTCTTCGTATAGTTTTGGTGATGCCATTCTTGGAATATGTTCCCAAATGTGTTTACAGTTCAAAAATCTTAAGCTGCCTTAGAGAAGATCTGTGAAAATAGTAAGTACCTCAAAAATCTGCCTTCCAATAGGATCTCAAAGTAGACAAATCTAGTGCCTTATTGCACCAGATATTAAGATGTTGATAGGTAGAAAAAACAAAAAACCCCCCGTAGTCTAACAAACGTGCAGTAAAATTCAGTGATTTGTAGCAAAGTGGAAAATATTACTCTAAGAGCCCTGGAGCATCATTTCAGGGAGAGTGGTAATCAATAACTACTTAAAAGATTTTTAGCATGATTAAATTTTTTCATGCAAGAATTTGTTGAATTACCAAAATGTGAATGCAGTGATGATGAAGGACCAGTTTGGAGCATCCCATGAGGGTGGAGTTTTGTTGGGGTGTAAATCATGGTGAGTTCAGCAAGAAATTTCACTGGCACAGGAGGCCACTAATTTTTATTTAAACGGGGAAAGTACTACAGAATTATGTGCTATTGACTCACTGGATAAAATTCTGTCTTTTCTTCTGCTTAGAAGTAGTTCAAATTGGGTATCATTAGTTCCTTATTTCCCTAAAACTTTGTTTTTGTTAATGTTCCCTGATACGATGTCGCAGGTGCCAGGATCCCATGAGAGAGTAGGGTTACCTTCAGAGCTCCCAGCAACTAAGAGAGCACATTTTGAAGATAAATTTAAACAGAGGTCTGGTCACAAAGTCCAGGTAAATCCCAGGACATTCCAGAATCCTATAGTTGGAAAAAAAAAGTTGTCACCAAAATGCATGTTAGAGCTGCTGATCTGATTGACAGCAGCTGTGTATGCTGTGTCCTGTGGTTATTTTTCTGTTGGGTGGCTTTTTTGTATGGTTGTTGTTTGGTTTCTTGTCAAACACCAATTCAATTACTGCAGCCTGCCACATTTTTCAAATCAGCATATTTCTGAAGTTTTAAAAACTGATATCGCACAAGCATTCTAAAGCCTAGTCTGATGGCCATTTAATGTGTCTGTTTTACATGGTAATCATGAGGATATAATTGACTAGTTATAGTTAATATAATTACAGCACTGAGTCCCCTCTCTTATTAGAGAATCTATTTTTGGTCCTTAGTGTAGAAGTCTTGTTGGCTGGTTTTCTATATAGTGCCCCAACCTATGGTGTAACTAAATTACATCTGGAACATAGTTTGGGTTTTTTAATAGCTCTTTTTGTTTGTTTTTTACCTGTAGCTGTTTATTGAGGTGATTTCTCCTGCCCAGCCCTCAGAGTGATTTGGTCACATGCTGAAGACATTTTTTGAACACCAAATTTGACATTGCTGTGCAGGAGTAAATGATGATGTAGTACAGATCATTGATACATTGTTAACCCTCTGCATAGCAACTTCCTAAGGTTTAATCTACTCTCTCCTGTTAATGTTGGTTTTACTACAACCTTCAGCTTTGTGCAATGCCCTGTTTTTTTTTATATCCAGTAAATATTTCAGGGGAATTTAAGAATTCCCTGTAATTGCAAATACCATTCTGTATTGTGTATTCTGATCTGCCTATGAGTTTAATCTATAAATGCTCTCATTTAGACTCTTATAGACTAAACAAAAATGTTTTTTCTTTCTGTCATTAACTAGCAGTGTTTCAGTCTTTGAAATGTTTGGGGGGGGTATTTACTTTACATTGGAAAGGTTCTCTTTAAAAAAAATTAAAGCTATTACAATTTTTTTAGTTTTCTGTAATTGAAGTTTAATTATACATTGTCTGTGAACTGTGTAAAGTGATGTTACACATTTTAGAAGTGCTAAGCAGCCTGTGGTAATGGTTGCTGTGTTTGAATGATTAACATCTCCTCTAGAAACTGTAGAGTTTGACATGAAGTAGCACAGAACCTGTCCACCCAGCCTTAAATAGGGGCCAGTATTGTGCACAATTTGATGTTTTCCTTGGCTGTGCCAGTCTGAAAAAGCAGCACAGCACACAGCATGAATAATCTCCTTTATTTTTGAATTTGGGAGGAAAGGATGAGGAACAAAACAACCGCAACAGCTGCATTCCTTTAGTGCAGCTGGATTCTCTAACCAGATACTGCAGTTCCCATGCTGAATAACAACAGAGTTGACTTCTGTCAGAGAGGATAACAATGAGAGATGGACAATCTCTTATCTGTTTTGCTGGTGAGCTAGTACCGTAAATTTTCCCTGCTTAGCTATTTGGCCATATGGCTGCCTTGGCAAGCAGATCTTTTCATTGTAGCTGGATGAAAAATGTGTACAAAAAAGCTGACCTCTCTGATAAGCTTTTTTGGATGTCTAGGATTTCTGTGGAAAAAGTAATTGAGTGTTAAATTTAGCTTGAGTTTCTGTACACTTACCCAAGGCATGCACAACTTTAGTATTATTTGATAATGGATATGTATGAGCTAAACCAGAAATACTGATGATATGTTGCAAAGTAGATGCTCAAATGTTTGCTTTCACTTGTCAGCCTTCTGAAGCCTCTAGTGATGCAGTTCACTTGCCTCAGACTGTACATATCCAGCCACAACCTCAAGAAACAGAAGATCAGAAAGAGTTGCCAGAATGGAGTGAGAAAGTTGCCCATGGAATCTTGTCAGGTAATAAGGTGACTGTGTTGAATAGAAACCAGTGTGAGTGACATGTAAATAGTATTTTCACCTAAATACATCTGTGCTGATAGAAGCTGAGTGATCAGAAGTAGTTGTTCACTAGTTCTAGTGTTGATCCTCTAAAGGATGCCTTGATGAGCTTTATAAAAACCATGCAGAATATAAATTCATTGCCAGCAGTTTGTTCATTGCAAATGAGTTTGGCTCCTCATTTGACCCTGTTAGAATATCACCTGCTGGGACTCAAATCACTGTGACAGAACAATTTTACCCCTGTATGAACACATATTATAGCAGGCATCTCTCGTGATTTCTGCAGATAAACATGTGGGTTTTTTCCTCTGAGAACTTCTGGAATATACTAATGATCACCAGCTGATTGTAATAAATATGAATCTGCAAGGAGGGCTAGAGGCTTGGGTTTATATGTTTTCCTGAGTATTAATAGCATTGAGATGTGCAGTTCTATCCCTTCTGACTCAGCTGGTGCTTGCATATTCATTAAAAAACTGAGTATCTGTATTAGGCTGACATTTGGATGTGGGTTGGCTATATTAAACTTAAATAAAATGAATGTAAAAGGTGGTGGTATAGGTGCAGAAATTACTGCAGGACTTCTGTGCTGTCCCATTCAGGGGAGAATATAATTGTAGACTGTAATCAGGAATGTTTCTAAACATTCCTGTTTTGCAGAGGCAGAGGAGGGATAGCTGAAGGGATCAGAGTGTAGAATTTTACATACTAAGAAAAACAATTTTTGCCTTGAAGGTGCATCTTGGGTCAGCTGGGGCCTAATGAAAGGAGCAGAATACACGGGTAAAGCTATTCACAAAGGAGCTTCTAAACTGCGAGAGCACATTCAACCAGAAGAAAAACCTGTGGAAGTCAACCCGACTGTAGCAAAGGGACTTCACGTCGCAAAACAGGCTACTGGAGGAGCTGTGAAAGTCAGCCAGTTCTTAGGTAAAAACTTCCATCTCATAGAATATAATAGTTTTGCCTTAAATAATAAAAACTTTGTAGAATGCAAGCTGGTTTCTCTATCCAGTAAACTAGAGGAGATACTGACCTGACAAAATAGAGAGATCAGTAGTTTGTGCCTAGTTATCTCCTGTAAGAGATGTGCTTTAACACTACATATTACTTGGCCTTGAGATGTCCTTTCCTAAAAAGAAATAGTCTGTATAGTCATAAGTTTGACATGCTTTTGAAAGACAAAACAGACAAAAAAGACAAAAATTTAGATAGTTAATTCAAAATGGTGCCTCCTTTTTTTAAGCTGATAACCATGTTTTTTAAAAGCTCTACTCTCACTGCCTGCTAACATACAGTAGCACAAGAGAATGTGTATGTGCATATTTTTAAACACGCACACCTGAAACAAGTCTATCAGACTATGTATAAATACCAAAATAGAAATGGCCTGGTATCCAGAAGTGCCTGGCAACCTAACAGCTCTCAGTAACTTAATTTTGTTATTTATTTGCATATAATGTTTATATTTACCATCTAGTGACTCACTCAAGTTTAAAAGTAAATTGTGCTTATCTTATAAAACTATTTTGAAGATCTGGAATGCTTGTAAGAAAGACTTCTACAGAAGACAAGTCATGAAAGCAGCAGCTTGTTCTCTATCTACAAGTTAGGGGTAACAAAGCAGTGGAAACAGTTTCTTGAAATTTGACTGAGATGTGTCTATGTCTTTTAAGGCACTTTTCAGTCACAAAGCCAACCTTGTTTCTTAGGATTTGGAGCTGTGTAGAACCTGAAAAATAAGGCTGCTCTGTATCAGTTGGGCACTTACATGTGGATTAGTCTCTGTCTTTCATATAAGCATATTTAAATAAAACCATCACTTAAGACTTCAGTGAAGCTTCCTGTTAATTATGAGTAAAGATTTTTAAAGAAGGATCTTCTGTGTTTTCACTAAATAATCTGCATACTGTTGTTTTATGGTAGTTGAAGGGGTGTGTTCTATAGCGAGCTGTGTTGGAAAGGAGCTGGCTCCACATGTGAAGAAGCATGGCAGCAAATTAGTTCCAGAATCCCTAAAGAAAGATAAAGATGGCAAATCTACTTTTGATGGTGCTCTGGTTGTAGCAGCAAGTGGAGTTCAAGGTAATAAAAATTCCTTACACTTTTTAAATGGCTTATTTCTAATGGTATGAACTCAAATACGCTGACTGTTTCTACAGGGTTTTCAACAGTGTGGCAAGGTTTGGAAAGTGCAGCGAAGTGCATTGCGAAAAGTGTTTCAACTGAGACTGTAAAAACAGTCAAATACAAGTAAGTTACGTTTTTATTGTTTTCATCTTCTACAGCACACTTTTATTGTCTCTGAATACTAGCAAAAAAAGCTTATGAAAGTGCAGGGAAACTAACTGAAATGCCTCCTTTGCTGTAATTATGTAGCACATGATGAGGTGATAAGTGCACTGTAATGACCATCTCCTGTATGCAAAAATGTGAAATTAACATGATTCTAGGAAGTTTTTTTTTAGTTCTCTGTAAAAGTATTACAGCTTCAGGCTGTGTTACAGATAATACTCAGATTTATATCTTTGCTCTATGGTATAATATCATTATGAAAAAAATTACTGGTTTAAACCTCTCAGTTCTAATCCTGAATTTATGCAAACTTAGCTAAATTTATGAAAAATGAAAGAACCTCATTTATCAGCAGGTTTCGTGAGACAGTACAAAAAAAGAAAATTTTGTAAGGAAATCTAAGGCTTATATAGCAATAATAGAACAGCCTTGACTTGCAAAATACAGATGTTCTTAGAAAAAGGTAGTGGAGGAAAAGGACAATAACATTTGGGATTAAGATGATGCTACTAAGTTGATGGAAAGATGAAAGCTGTATGCATGTACTGGAATATGCTGTGGAGTGTGAAGAATAAAGGAATATATTGAAATAATGAAACATGAAATGCACCCCTCTCAAAAAGGGCAGTAAATTTATTAGAAAGTGAAGAGTAAGCAGAAGCAAGCAGTCTAAATGGAATCGGTGATAAGTGTAGCAAAAGAGATATTAAAAGGATTGCTGAAAGTGCATACAGGCTACAAGCCAATGGTAACAAGATAAACATCAGCATACAGTATTAAGCAGATTGGCATTCAGGGTTGTGTTGTGATGCATTTCAAATAGGAGGCCAAATAGCAAAGTTGTAGTCAGTTGTGGTTTATTGCCAATGTTTGTTTGCAGTAGGAATGTCAGGAGAAATTGTACTGGTACTCATTTCACATAAATTCACATTAATGTTTTTGTTTTAGATACAAATATAGGAAATATGGAGATCAGCAGACCACAGACACTAAGACTGAAAAACAATAAGTAACTACCTGTTGCAGCTAACTGCAATATGATTGAAAATATTTTATATGTAATCTTTAAAATCTATCCTTATTAAAATTTTACATAATCTCCCTTTCATAAACTGATTTTTATTTCAGTGACAAAGATGTCTGCCACTCAAAATACCAGTGAATGAGCCTGCCTAATTCCACTTAATGGAAACAAAGCTAAAAGAGCACCATCATTGTCTCTAAATAAAAAAATAAAAAAAAAAAAAGAAGGCTAAAACTTAGCTGCAGCACCCTTGTGGATGGAATTTTAAAGAGATACTCATAATATTCATGTTGATTGGAATGGGGGGAAAATGTAGCTTCAGAAGTAATATGTCTGCCAAAGTCCCATGCTACTACCCTTTTTAGAAACTATTTAAATAGATGCAGTGTATATATCTGCACAATTTAAAAAGGTAAAAGTCATGCAATTCAGGCCAGCAAAGCTAAAAAAGTAGTTATCAGACATTAAGAAGTTGTTAGTCTTACTGTACTTGATAAGCTACAATCCTACTTTAAATGAGGGTACTTATTTAACTGATACTATACTGGCTTATGATATTCCTGAGGTGAAAATAATCAAATTGACAAACTAATCAAACTGACAAATACTTCGGCTGTGAGATTTATTCTCTGACCTGCAAATCTGATGTTGATGATTCCAGGCTGTTGCTCTATCAGAGAATTAAAGGCAAAACAAAAAACCCACTAATTCTTTTTATTTGGTCTCTTTGTTAGTTCCAGCCACATGCTCTGGCTGCTGTACTGATATATTATAGATTTTTGGATTCTTTGATATTCTTTGTTGCTCTCTAGCCTTATCTTGAGGTCCTCAAAGAATCTCAGGTCATAACAAGCACAGGGAAAAAATAACTCTGCTGACTGCTGGGATTCTGACGCTGCCAGGAATTCTTCCCTTTGTCCTGGTTTGTCTGGCTGCAGTGCTCTCTGAAGAAATGTCTGGCTACCCAGAACAGTTGGAGTTACTGCCTTCACTGTACCCTTGTCCTCCTTCATTGTGCTCTCTGTGCACAGTTGAGTCATTAGACTGAGACTGTCAGCTTTCCCACTAAAGCATAAAGAAGCTGGACTCACAGCCCATGGGAGAGACCAAAGTTTTTTATCTCTTCATAATTTTCATTGCATCCTCAAGATAGTTTTGTTGAGCCTTTTGGGGTTTTGTATGATGCAGCACTCCAAGTGGGGGTTCTCACAAGAGAAGAGTAGAGGAGCAGAATCCCCTCCTTGCCCTGCTGGCCATGCTGCTTTGGATGCAGCCCAGATACAGTTGGCTTTCTATATAGAGGTAGGAATTTTACCTAAGAACTAAGGTGAGAAAATCTTCTCTCCCCTCCCTCTGTATCATTCTATAGATATGTTTCTTACTCTTCAAAATTAGAAGGGAAAAAAAGGGAGAAATGTTGGAAGCATTCTTGAAGAAAAAGAGTAGAAACATATCGATATTTTCAAATTATCTGATAGAGGAACAGCCTTTACTCAAATGGCTTCATAAATTCTAATTTTATTCTTTAGATATTCGGGCACTGTGCTTATTATTTTTTCTTGGTAATGCCTGAATTTTTGCTCTCAAAAGAATTCCAGTGAAGATTAAAATACTAAGTGTACAAATCCACAAAACTGCTCTCTTTCCCTAGGTATGGAGAGGATGCTGGCCACGCTACAGACAACGCTATGAATTCTGCAATCAATGTTGGTGTTACAGCATTTAACATTGAAAATATAGGTATCAAATCTGTTGTAAAGAGAACTGCAAAGGAAACTGGCCATGCTGTGCTAGATGAATATAAAGTATTAGATAATGAGAAGGGTAAAAAATGAAAGCAATTAAATACTTTACAAAGCCTTACATTAGAGATGAAACTTCCTATTTAGAAGTAACTGCGTTGCTCATCTGACATTGAACATAAGTCATACTGTACTTTTCAAGCAATTGTTACTTAATTTGACAGGAAAATGTAAAAGTAAGAAGAGCATTTGTAGGAAGGAAAAATGAAAGTTGTCACCTCCTTGTTCTGTACTGAGTAAGGGGTTTAAACAACTGGATCAAACTTTAGGCAACTGGAAGGATATGAGTTTGCAGTTCATATACTTGCCTCTTTAAGCACTTTTTTCAAAATAATATATATGGAATAATAGATTAATATAGAAATACTATTGTGAATATTTTTGTAACGCTTTATATTTATAAAGAAGGTGGTGATACAGAAAGAGTAGGATTACTAATTCCGGAACAAGTAAATTACCAGTTTGGGCTTTATCCTTAAGAATTAGTTTTACTAATCAAGCCTTGTCTTATTTAATATGCACTACTAAAATAAGCATTGTGTTTCATTGTTTTGTAGAGAATTTCTCTTTTCACCTACAAAACAGCTGATCTTATCCAAAGTTCATGTTAGCAGAAATGAAAGATGAACCTCAGGTAATTAGGTAGTCATTCCCTTTCAGTCTTTTTTTTTTCTCATCCAGCATATAAGTAAACCAAAGACACCAAGCATTTCTTCTAAAAGTGGGTATTTATAGGTCTATAAAAACGCATTTTCCAGTTGATTCCATAAGGACTATACAAAGATTCTTTGAAATTCGGGCTTTTATGTAGAGGATAAGTATGGTTTTGCATAAATTAAAGTATTTTTCTGTGAAAATATTAGACGGCACTAGGAAATTCTATGCATTCTGTACTTTTCAGCTGATCCAGAAAGATTCAGATTATATATAATGACCTCTTAATGGAAGACTCCTAATATTTCAACAAACAGTTATAATGGTTATCATCTTTGTTCCATTAAATTCATAGTTGCACAAGGGTGTGAAGAGTTTAAAAAGACTATGAAGACAACCCGTTTTAATGAAGAGTTGTGTAGAATAGACACTGTGTAGATTTGTTATCCTGTTTGTTAGCACAGTGTAAAATAACTGAAGATATTAAATCGTTGAGATGCTTTCACACTGCTACTTATTTAACACTTTACTATTGAGTTTTAAAGCTGCTGCACATTCTAATATTGGCTGGACCTGCAACAGGCAGAATGCCAACAACTTACAACTTATCTCCATTTCATATGGATGGAGAAAATAACTATAAATTGTTGTTGGCAAGTGGTATTTGTAGAAGATTGAAAAAATACAGTAACAGCTACAGTCTGTTAGAATGGTAATAGGTGCATATTTTGTGGTAGCTACTGCAAATGTGTGCTTAGGGTGAGAAATGTGAAAGAAAGGATCTAACCACTTGAAGTGTAACTTTGATTTATGGAAATAAAGATAAAATCTGTGCTTGACCTTTTTTATGTTATGAAACTACTATGTGGATAAATAAGTAGAAAAAATAGGACTTCTGAAGAAGTAATAAAATAGCAGTATTGGGGTATATGTACAGTATAAACAAGCTCATCAACTAGAGCTTAAATATTTCAAACTAAAAAGTTCCATCCAAAGTACGCTGCAACAATTTCTGTTACTCTAGTCTGCCACTTGCCTGCTTGTGTAACCAGTTAAAGACTGCTAAAGACTTCACACTAGCAAAAACATTTTTTGCTGCTATGAGCTGTATTTACAATAGGGATATACGTATGTGTATCTTCTTTCTCCCTCCCATTTTGAGGTTTTGCATATAGCTCATACTCTTTAGTTTAGTCAATAAACCATCAAAAAGATGTATTAAAACAACAGTTAAGATCAAGGTGTCTTCAAGAGACCACATTGGAGCACACTGAAGAAAAACATCTAAATGCCACCAGTATCAGCCAAGTAGTGGGGTCCAGCTCAACCTGCTGTTGTTCTCTTTGTGTGTATCCAGTCTTTCAAAATGGATTAAAATTTTTGAATGATGCCTACCCCATTTTAGTTTGTAATGTGATATATCCATGAGCTTCCCTTTTACATTGTTTGAAAGTTTAGTTAATTTTCCCAGCTGATAATATGATGCTGTTGAACTTACCTTGCTTCACCTGCCACTTCTTGGGCCCAGGATAGCAACTCCATAGGCTTCTCCTCCCTTCTTCTACCATATATAGCAGCCTTCTTACATTTACTACCTTTTCTCAGCTCTCCCTTTGACATACTAAGCTCCCCAAACCTCCTGTCTCAGGTTGGCTTTCTATTCACAGCTTGGTTTTGTTTTTTTGAACACTGAACCCCTTTTGATACATAGCATTCCTAGAAGTTTTACTAAGCTGTGTAGTGCATGGACTACTACGTGATTTCCTAAGGCATTCTTATTTCCAAATTTATTTAAAGTCTTTTTTGCTACAATATTGGTCTCAGATCTTGTCTTGAGAGGATTACTTTCAGTGATCTCTAAATCATTCTAAGCTACTGCCATCTCTGGCATTACATCATTGTGTAGATACAAACCACAGTTCTTATCTCAAATCTAAACTCCTGTATTTGAATGGATTCCTCTAGATTCCAAGGGTGGTTTGATTGGTTTGTTTAATGCTGGTTTAAAACCAACTTAGAATAGCATATTTTTAATGTTTATTAAAATATTTATGAATAAATCCATAATCCTTTAAAAAGGATTAAACCTAAAGGAGTAAACCTACCTTCCACTACAAAAAACATGCTGACCAGCTTATAGAATGGTGAGGGTTGGAAGAGACCCCCTGGTCTGTAATCCACCTCCTGCTCAAAACAGGTCCAGCCTGGAGCACACTACTCTGCCCCAGTTCTGCTCATGTACTGATTATTTCCAAGGATGGATACTTCACAGCCCCTCTGGGCAACCTTTGCCCAACTTCACTCTGCTCAACATTTCCCCTTATACTAAGCCAAACATTTTTATATGCAGGTACGTTCTATTGCATATCCTTCCATCATGCACACTGGAGGAAACTTTGGCTTCTCCATCTTATTTAGACTTTCATATTACATAGCTGATTACAGCATTAAGCTCCGTATGCCTTCTCTTCTTCAGCCTAAACAAAGGCAAGTTCCTGACCTAATGCAGCCCTTGGGACTTGTTTGGGAATCAAAAGCTAAGCACTTCAGTATGTATAGAACAGAGTGGAAGAACTGTCTCCCTCAGGCTCCTGACCATGCCCTTGCTATGGCAGCCCAGGAGCCCTTCAGTCTTGTTTGCTGTTGCTGGCTCATGGCAGCTTCTTTACCTGTGTCTTCTGTCACCTGTGTCTTCTACAACATTGCATTCTAGACACTGCTCCAGCCTGTATTGATCCGTGAGCGTTACCAGTGCCAGATACTGGGCTTTGCACTTGATTTTTGTTGAATTTCATTAGGTTTCTCCAGGCTGTACACACACCTGTGAATGGTTACCCTTTTTCTCCGGCATACTGTCCGCTCCTCTCAACTCATCATCTTCATCAAATTTGCTGAGCCAGTGCTCAGTCTTACAGGTTGTCAATCAGGAATTAATGGTATTGGCTCAGGTATTGATCCCAGAGTCAAGCAGTCATATTGTTGATCACCACACTTCCAGCCTGATGGTCCAGCCAATATTCCAGCATCCTTACAACCCTGTTATCCAATCCAGCTATAAAAGTACTGTGGGACACTACATCAAAGTCCTTGGTAAAGTTAAAATATACAACATCCACAAGTTTCCCCTTGCCCACAGAGCCATTCATCATACCTTAGTTACTGGTCCTACAGAAATAACTTCTTTGTAAAAATTAATTTATGTCTTCAGCAACTGGTCTACCTTGCTTTTAAGTAACTCTAGGTGTTTAATGCTTTCACATATCATAAATACATATTTAAGTATAAAACTGTGTTTTCAAAACACATTGTTTTGTGACCAAGTTTCCTAACTGTTCTTACTAAAATTTTTGATCTCAACCCATTAAAAGCCTTAAATGATAATGCCTTTAGCGGTGTCCGTATACCTAATTTTAACCAATTTATTTGGAATAAAGAAATAGAGGAAAATTCTTACGTGTAGCAAGTGTCACTGTGTTACTGCTGTGGTTGTTAAAAATATTGGTGAAGTTTTTGAAGTTTTACACACAAAAGACCTCAGTCCACAAGAAACTTTTGCTTTTCTCTCACTCCAGTTCCCAAACCATCAGGCGAAGCCCCCAGTTAGACCAGCTGTGCTGTGCCAACTCAGTCAGTGTGGTCTGGGCTCATCCTTATGTGCACAGTGACCTCATTCCTGAGAGCTTACCTGGTTAAAACACGTAGTAATCCTCGGGTGAGGGTGGGATCTGAAAGTATCCTGGGGCAGAAAGAATATGCTGTGGGCAGGGATACAGCCCTCAGTTGCCCTGTGCCCTCTGTTCTCAGACTGCTTGTGATTCCAGGGCTCTTTCTGAGCTTTTCAAATGTGCCCACCCATTGAGAACAATTCATCAGGCTGGTTACATTAATCTTGAAGCAGTTGTTCACAAAAACTGGTAACAAGAAAAATGGTTACTGATTAAAACCTTTGCTGTTAATATTTAGTACACTCAGTGAGTTATGAATGCTAACCTAGGTCCAAGTCATTACTTAAATTACTGGTTTGTTATCAAATGTGTTTTTAGTATGAATCTTAAAAAGGTAGCATTCAGTAAAAGACAAAGGCAAAATGAGCAGCTAAATTTAAACGCAGCTATAGTGCAGCACTCTTCTAAATTTATTTCTTGATTAAATTATATCAGAAAATTCTGAATTCAACCCACACCAAAGATGATAATTCACTGATTAGCTGATAGCATCAGTTACAACTTGAGACTCAAAAATAATCTCCTGCTCTAATATATATCAGACAAGTGAAATTAAAATTACTTTTTCTTCTTAGAATCAAGCTTCCAACTCTCCATCCTACTGTTCTACTCCCAGTCATTAAATCCTGCTGGATTATGCCCACCATAATGCCCAACTGTTGCCATGTCAGTGAGGCATTAGAGTGAGCAATTCCAACATGACACACTACCCCTTTAGGATTACAATTCACAGCATTTCAGGACTGACTTGTGGATAGCAATACTGGTTCATGCTGTGTTAAAATAATGGTAATACATAACCCATGTTTTAAACTTTTAAAGCAGTGCCTCTGTTACCCAGCAAGTGGTAGGGCTGTGGCATTTGGCTTGCGACTCATGGAACACAATTACTTGAACTGAGAAAACCATACCCTTTTTCATAATGTATCAGTAAAGTCCACCCCCTCCCTTCCTGGGATAGTTCCTCTAGTGAGCATTACGTCTTGTGAAATGGTGAGTTGATTTAAGAACGCAGGAATTACTCCAGTTTCACCCTGTCCCTTGCATCAAGTCTGATGCTTTCCTGTGCAGCTGCTAAGCCACTTCAGATCACCAACCAGCAGAAACTGTGAACATTAAACATTTTCCCTTATGTAAGGTTTCAATGTTTCAGGAGCTGTACTGGCTCATTGAAGTGTCACACAAATGTCAAGAGCTGGCACTGAAGCAGCCAGAGAAGGTGACATGGAGAGAACCTTGTGGAGGTGATACCACTCTTGCAGAAATAATCTGATTAACTCACCCCGTAATGATTTAGCTTGAGAAACCCATGAACTGATCTGAAATTCCTTGTTTGAAAAATGCAACATGAAACATTTTTAAGCATCAATCGAGACCAATGTAAGATAATTAAAGTATTTTCCAGTATATATTGACTAACTAGCACTAGCACTGACTTGATCAGTGATGATGATTAAGGCCGATTATTCTAAACTCTTCTGTCTCAAGTTAGGGTCTTATGCACTGATTTGTGAGTAGCACAGATCACAATAATTGAGCATGCTAAAAGATGGGCTGGGCATGCTGTAGGCCACCGTACTGTGCCTGCCTTCATATGTGGGTCACAACGTCTATTTAAAATCCTGCAACTTCTCATCCAGAAGAAATGTTAAAAAAATCTGCACACATCTGTGTTTCCCTAGGCCATGAAAAGCTCAGCACACAGTTCAACCTACACGGTCGAAACTCTGAAGTGGGCCAAAGCTGTACCCTATTTCCCCCATCCGTTCCTGGTGCTGCCCGAGCCACATGCCGGGCATTCCGCGGGACAGCACAGCCCGTCCAACGCGGGCCGTCACAGCTGCGGCGGGCGAGCGCCGTCGGGGCGGGGGCAGGTGCCGGCGGTACCGGCTGCTGGTGGCGCCCGGCCGCGTCTCCCCTGTCGTCTTTCCCGGGGCAGCGGGAGAGCCGCGGGCACTGCGTGAAAAGGGTGCCCGAGCCGGGCGTGGGGTGGCCTCAGCGCGCCGCTCCCTCGGGCTCCGCCGGCCGCTCGCAGCCGTCACCCCGAGCAACGCCGGCGACGCGGGGGATGCGAGCGGGACGGGCGGCGGCAATGGGGGACGGCGGCGGCCGGCGGGCGGCAGAGGCGGAGCGCTTGGCGCTGGAGCTGGCGCGGGAGAGGCGGAAGCAGTGAGTCCGGCGGGGCACGGCAGCAAGGCCGGGCACGGCGGCGGCTCCGGGAGCGGCCCCGCAGCACCGCCCGTGGGGGGCTCCCGCCGCCTGCCTGCGGCAAAATGGCGGCTGGCGCCGCGGGCGAGGGGAGCGGGCTGGGCCCGCGGTATGCCGGAGCCCCTCAGCGCGGCCCCGCTGTGCTGGGAGCGCCGCTGGCTCTGCTGGGCACCGGGAAGGGCACAAGGGATGCGAGTGGCACGAGGAGCCCGAAGAAGCGGGATAATAATGTCAGCCGAAAGGCAAGATAGGGCCGGCTGCCGTGCTTAACAGCAGCAGGCAGCTAAACACCACACAGCCGCTCGCTCCCTCTCCTTCCAGTGGGATTGGGGAGAGCAGGAAGGAAGAGGGAAGGTGAAAGGGGGAAAATTCGGGAGTTGAGACAAAGAGAGTTTAATAACTAAAAAGGAACAACAACAACGACAAGGGAACAAACCCAAGAAAAGCAACTGATGCAAAAACCTCCAGGTGCACACCACCAGTGGGATAATGCCTTTCCCGAGGCAAATCAGACTCAGCAAGCCCCAACACCCTAGCTTTTGTTTCTGAATATGACACAATATGGTCTGGGATATCCCTTGGGGCAGTGGGATCAGCTGTCCTGGCCTTGTCCCCTCTCAACCCCTTGTGCGCCCCCAGCCCTCACTTGTGGGGTGAGGAGCAGAAGAGGTCTTGACCCAGTGTAAACAATGCAGGTCAGTAACCAAAACATTACTGTGCTATCAACGGGGTTTTAATCAAAAATCTGAAACACAGTCCCATACCACCTACTGTGGAGAGAATTAAATGTGTTCAAGGCAAGCACAGTAGACTGCGCTGGGACGCCACTTTGGGGCAAAAACAGAGAAGACTTTTAAATGGGTGCATGCCTCTCTGGGGCAAGACAAATGAAATGGACAATGAGGAGCTCTTTTATGCACACTGCTTTCCACAATGTTGAGTAAAAGTGGAAAGCTGGATTTCATCTATCTCTAGTGTCAGTAAATAATCTCTGAGACCTCTAGGTAAGGCAATGGCATCTCTGCATGCAGTTTGCAGGGGTGAGGACTTGTTCCTGTTAGCAGTCAGTCCCCTTGCTAAAGCAGCAGTTGTTTCAGTGCTGTGATGATTGTTGATGCTCATGTCTGGTGGGATGGTTTTCTTCCCCAGTTTGC
The DNA here is from genome assembly GCA_013397375.1 of Toxostoma redivivum. Classification (NCBI taxonomy): domain Eukaryota; kingdom Metazoa; phylum Chordata; class Aves; order Passeriformes; family Mimidae; genus Toxostoma; species Toxostoma redivivum. The sequence continues at coordinate 147,450 of VXBI01008997.1, forward strand.
TTAGGAAGCTGCATGTTTTTCCCTGTGTTAAACAACATGATTGCCTTTTGAGTGCTAATAAATGAAAACAGGAAATGTCAGAATCTCCTATGCTGCCATAATTCAGACCCTTAATATTTACATTTACATACCATTTTCAAGCATTCTATTCATACTGATTTTTTTGCGTGAACAATGTTTCTTTCAGTGTCTGAGCTGCAGACTTCTTCAAGCTAGTCCTGCAGTTGTGAATTTTATGAAATGTTCATTCATAAATGGAAAGGAGAAACACAACACTAAGAGTCAAAATGGCACCTTATGCATTCAAAATGACACAGAAAGTAGCTTGACATACTTTCACCAATGTGTAAGCAAATGACCTTTAATAAATCTCCTGACTTAGTAGTGTCTCAGGGTAAGTAGATCAGTTATCCTCTGCATGCAACAGTTCTTTTACCTGACACATGATCCTGATATTAACGGTGTTCAGGTAAAAAGTTGATTTGTGGTGACCTACTTATGGATAAAAGCAAAATATATATTTAATAAAAACCTTTATGGTGATGGCATGTCAATAAAAGACTTTCAGCTCCAGGTGGGTTCAATAACAATTTTCTTTGTGTGCAAATAGACAGTATTATTATTGTCTATTTCCCAGGAGTTGCTTATTCAGCTTAATTGCCAATGGCCAGGCTTGTTAGACATCTCCATCTGAACCAGTGGCATGTATAGTCAATGAATACAGAAAAGCTTTTTGAAGGTGTGATTCATCTGACCTACTTTGCCTGGCTGTTCTAGCATGAGATGACTCACACCCTAGGAGGTGCCAGTTTCTCTCCCTTGGGTAGAAAGCAAGCTGAGGATGAGTGGCTTGCAGATAGATGTCTGCATTCCTTCACTGCCATCTCACCCTTGTCATCTTTTTACCGGCATATCTGATTATTGTGCCAATTAGGCAGTTTGCTAACAGTCCACCTACCACTCTCATTTAGTAATCATCAAGAAGAGATTTTTACTTCACAGAATAAATTGAATCATCCATGTCCATAAGGAGTCTGTTTCCTAATGTACCTACTGATTCTCAATGATTGTGGATGTAGTACTGTGAAATCTTTCCAATTTTTTTCTGACAGTAATGAAAGTCAGTTCAAATCTGACTCTGTTGTTGTAATCAAGATTCAGCACACATCATGGCAAATGTTTCTGGGAGGGAGAGAGAGAAGGCATATAATACTGCAGTGTACTTCTTATTAAACAAAAAGATCTTAAAGACATGTATTTATGCATGTCAGCTACTTAGTAATGTTGATGGAATTGTATGTTACTTCAGCTTTTGAGATTTCATTTCCTGTGGCTTTCTTCACCAGGAAATCTGCAGCATTTTCCCAGCACACTGCTGACTGCAAGTGTCAGGAGTCCATAGCTTTCAATACTGTGTGTGCTCTTCCATGTGGTGCCCCTGCACTGTGCAATATTGTTTCTGCTTTGTTCGTGGATTCTGAAGGCATCTGTGCATTTTATCTTCTACAGGACTCAGTAAAGATCTTCCATATTATAGAGCTGATGCCCTAGAGCTGATGACTTGCCCTGAGCTTCTCCTGAGTTTCTCTGTTCACTATAGAAAATTGCTTCAGGCAGCCTTTTGCCTGATACATCTTCCAGATATCCAGACCTGGGTAGCAAAATGTGCAGGAAAATGGTTTTCATCCTAAGTGGCTGCCATTGTCAAGTAAAATAACACCTGTAGAGAGCCTTAAAAAGAAATCTAGCATTTTTTTCTCTTTTGTAGTTTCAATCAGAGCCTTCTTATCTGAACTGCACATTTTTTTCTCATTTTCTTAACAAGAGCTTTTTTGTTATACTTGGTATGTAAGAATATGGTTAGGTTCTAATGATTACTTGCACGTGAGGTTTCAGGATTTACAGGCTTTCTTCTGTGATGACTGTAAATTGTCCATTGACATGGAAGAGATTTATAGGCCTTGAATAGTCTAATTATGTTCAACACATGTGAGGTTGCAGGTAAAAAGTCCAGTGCAGTCCCTCTAAGTACAGACCAAGTCTCTGGGCAGGTAGGCAGCTATACACAGCTGCATTAAATTCACACTAACAGATAAATGGCATGACCTTCATTTCCTATCACAATTAGAAATAACTACAGAAATGCAAAATACTTTGATATGTTAAACCCCAGAAATACTTACCAAGCTTCTCAAAATTATTTATTTCTACATCCCTTCTCTGTCATGGCAGAGATTGCATTTTACTGAGTATACACTGCCTAAAATAGAGTCATTTCACCCTAGATGCATTCTGGGTGTTAGTGGAGTATTAAATGTTTAATAACAATTATATTTTTTTTTAAAACTGGTTTCTGTTGCCACATGGAAAAAAGAGTTTCTGTCAGTGTAGCAATTACAGTGTGACACCTGACAATTTACCATTTCTGTACGTATATTCATCAGAACAAAATATAATTGGAATTTTCCTTTCAATTTTTTTAATGGTGCAGAAAGAATAATAGAATCTAATAAAAGAAATTTTGTATATAGTCTTGGAATGGTAACAGAAATTGAAAACTGGAAACACTAGATTTAAAGAACTCATTCTTCCTGTGTTTTCCCTCTGCATCTGAGCACTTAATTAAGATTTCTTTGAAAACGAAAACAATTTCATTTTTAAACAGCTCAGCTCTGGTTACAGCTTTGACCGTTTCTAATTTTCAGTCTTATTTCCTTTCAAAAAACCCCATTTTAGGACTCACTGTCATCATAATTTTCTCTTTTCCAAGCTCTGAGAAGTTGATAGAAATCTGCTTTGCAGAAACCCTATCTATTTCTGTTGAAATTATAGCATCAATGTAGTAAGATTTTGTCCTTCTTCTTCCTAGCCATCTGTGTTTTTATTTGGAGTGGGAGAAACCAGGCAGCAGCAATCAGATTTCGTTTGGTTTTCCTATATCTAAAGCTTTTTGAGTCATGTTTCAAGGCTATCTTTGTCTGGGTTTCACCTTATCCTTTTTGTCTCTAGCAAGTTACCACTACTGTCATTATATTTTGCCAATGTGCCCCCTTTCTAATTTAATGTTGGTAAAGACAAAAAGAGCAATGGAGCAAGGAGGGCTTGGAAGCCCCACCTCTTCCTTGCCATTCAAGATGTCTGTCCTACTGTTCTCCAATGTGTCTCTTTCACTGAAAAAAACTTGGCTTACCTTATATTACTCTTTATATTTCTTTGCAATTTCAGCTCTTCAGCCCTCCTTATTCCAAGCTTACCTACTGAACTCCCTATGAGCAGTTGGTTTGCTTCTGCAGCTTGTAGTTGAAATCTTTTGTTTCAAGCTGTGAAAAAGAAGTGTCAACAACTAAATGTGAGCACAAGGAGTGCAAGAAGTGATGCAATTTCTCAGTAATCAACCTGTCATCAGAGCTTTGATTTCTCAGAGGTTAGATAATTACTTCTTGAAGACCATTTCTCATGGACATGTTCAGAAAATTAATATCTGTGTTGAAAATTAAAGCTCTCCTTAAAACTTCCCTCCTCCCTGCCCCCCTCCCCCAAAATATTACAGCCTAATAATTTTGTCTTGTGCATGTTGTATAATGAACATGTAAGGTTTCAAAGACACCAGTCATCATACTGGTATTGTAAAGCATTTCCCAAAGGGCCTTCTTTGTAGAGTTTTTGTTCTCAGTTCTTCTGGAATATCTCAATTTGGGCTCTGAAAAATTGAGGTGTTCAAGAACCACTGACCGTTTTTTTGAAATGTTCACCTGCCAGACTTAACTTGAAAGGACAAAATCACAAATTCCCTCTGCATTTTCATGCATTGTGTTTCGTGCACCTATCCTGGTATGGTCTGTCTTCCTGAGACCTCACATGCAGGAGCATTTCTCCATAGACATCTCCTCAAAGAACCAGGCTGTTAGCATGAATATGATCTATAACTTATCAGTAATGTCCTCTTGATGTGATCAAGATCATAGGTTTCATTGTAAGACACTAAACTACCACCTGGCCACTTTGAAGGATGAGAGTCACCCAGCACTTTGAAGCATGCAGGTGGGTTGTGCTCTCGTCAAAGTTCCCTGCTACCTTCTGCTTCTGGTCAGACCTTCCAAGGCAGAAAGAGCCTGGTTTCCAAGGTACCTTTCAGTTTTCTGGCTGACCAGTATACAGGATTAATCAATGGGCAAAAATATATTTTCCTAAAAAATTGTGGCTTCAGCTCCTGTATTTTTTTTTAACACTCATCTTACTTTAATTACTCGCTTTCCTTTCTGATAGTCATAAAACATTGTTTGTTTTGATTTTATATGGGTGCAATTTAGGAAATTACTGTTAATCATTGAGCAATAAGTCAAAGTGGAGAATTAATTCAGAATTTCAAATAGCACATCTCTCAGGCATATTCTTGTCTTAAAAATCATACTCATTGGGCATCTTCTTTTAGATGAAAAATTAGGGTCAGTGTGCTCTCTGCATTTTTTAAATTCTGATGATCAGCTAGAAAATGATTGTATTTTAGGAAATGTCTATCTTGGGTTTTTGTGGAAGTAATTTTATTCACAAAGTAGAAATGCTTCATTGTTTTAAAGGCATTGTATTAACCGTAGAGAAAAATGCATTTAAGAATGGACAAGATAATGTAACTACATAGGAATGACCAAGAGATATTTCTGAAAATATATTTGATCTAAATTTTTTAAAATTTCAATAATAGGACTAGTACAAGAGCCATTTATTGGCTATTGTAGTAATTTATTGACTTCTTTTAATACCACAGGGAGATGCTTGAAAGCTCAATATTTGAACTGAGAAACACTGTAACAGAACTGGAAAAAAGTCTTAACACTGTTGAAAATGAAGGTAAGTGAAATACAACAGTCATGCTAATTGATTCAGAAACACAGAAAAATAGTAATTTTGGGAAGGACCTACAAAGGTTCAAATTTTTATTTAGAAATTTAAATTCTCACTTTTCAAATGTGACTATTATAACTGTAGTGCTTCACATGTGAAATTAAGAAATACTACATGTGTCCACACTAGATTTTTTTTTGTTAATTATTAATGAAACTGTGACTAATATGAATTCACAGAGTTGGTTAATATTCTGACCACAGTAAGCTTAGTGAAAATTTTCCTTCATTTATATTTTCGAGCTCTTTTATATGCAAAGATGCTTATTCTGAGGATTACTAAGTGAAGACTTTCTCTGTTAATTAAAAGGAACAGTTTTTAAAATTGCTTTTGATTAAAATGACATGAACTAATCTGGGAAATATAACAACTCTGTATTTTTTTTAAGATAATGAATGGAAAACCAGGTATGAGACACAAATAGAATTGAACAAACAGCTGGAAAGGCAAATTAATATTCTTCGAGATAAGGTGGAGCTTATTCGTGGAAATCCAGCAGGTAGAAATGGATATTCATAACTTTTTCAATAGAATTAGTGATGATTAGATATGTTGAAATTATATCACCACATCACAATTTTCTGCTTATTTGTAGATAAACTGTCCATTGTACGTACCTTTGATAAAATGCCTGTGGTAAGTACTGTGACATTTAGTTGGCTTAACAACAAATCACAGGCTAGTTGGAAAACTCATGTAGTCTCTGTTTTTTCATGAGAAAAAATATCAGCAGCCTGGTCTAGAAGCCTAAACAGTCAGTACTGCTTATGTTTTTATTGTTTCATGTATGCAATTGCTTATAAAATATAGAGTAAAATCCTTAGGTAGGAAGTACATAAAACCTGAATGTTAGGAATAGTTATGTAGTGAATTGTTTTCCTGCGTAAAGGTTTTATTATTGAATCTGCAGTAAGGCATGTGAGATGGAATAGCTGGACTAGCTCTATTAATAAATGAGAAAACATTAAACATCATGGAATCGTTTAGTCTTTGACCACTCTCACAGTAAAAAATGTCTTTAGTTGTGACCAAGTGGAATTCTAGCTGTTTCAGTCTTCTTGTCCTGTCACTGTGCACTGTTGAGAAGAGCCTGGCTCCCTCTTCTTCATTCCTTCCCATGACATATTTTTTATACATTGATAAGAACTCCTGGGCCTTCTCTTCTCAGGCTGAACAGTTGCAGATCTCTCAGCCTTTCCTCATCTCTCAGGTGCTCTGGTCTCTTAATCATCTTCATAGCCCCGTGTTGGACTTGCTCCAGAAGTCCATATCATTCTTGTACTGAAGAGTCAAGGACTGGACCCAGCACTGCAGATGCATCTCACAAGTGCTAAGGATAAGTGTTGGATTATCTCCCTTGGCCTGCTGGCAACATCTTCCTAATGCAGCCCAGGCAGCCACAGGCCACCCATTGCAGCAAGAGTGCACTGATTTCTTGGGGTCACCTTGCTCACCAGGACCCCAAAGTCATCATCTCCCAGGCTGCTTCCCAGCCAGTCAGCCCCAGGATATACTGGTGTCTGGGATTATTTCTCCCCCAAGGGTAGGACTCCATTTCCACTCCACATGATTCCTCTGCCTATTTCTACAGGTTCTTGAGGCCCCTCTGCATGGAAACAATCCTCTGTTGTATCTGTCAATAATCCCAGTTTTGTATCAACTGTGATAAACTAGATGAATAGTAACATTAACATTTTGCATCATATAGTCACAGGAAAACTAATTTTGCAGTAAATTTTTGCATCACTGAAGGAAGTATCTGTTTTAATTTTAAAAATGTTATTACTTTATGCACTCATACTTCATGTCCTTTATTTCAACACAGCATAAAATATTTTTTCTGCAATCTTGAGGAGAAAATGCCAAGGAAAAAGCACCAGCAAATATTATGGCCATTTTGTCTTCTAAGGTAGTAAATGAAGTAAAAAATCATTATAGATTCAGAACTGCTTTTTCCTTAGCCTGTCATCTGCTGAAATATTTGACAACTTTTCTGCTTTTTACCCACTTCTGGAAATATGGAAGGTAGGTAAGATGTGATAATGCCTTGTAACACAAGCAGGGATAATGAAGACTTTGACGCAGGGCTGTTATAATTTTTATTCTCTTGGTTATACTTACAGAAGTGTTACCATCTGACTTTTTTTGGTGCTTCAGATTGTAAAGATTAATGGGAGTTTAGTGACCCTAGAGGAGGCTGCATGCTCTTTTAATGGGAAGGATTATTATCTGCTGTAAACAGGGTGTGAATAATTAACTGCTTTTTCTGTTCTGATCCATGGCTTTCAAACAGTCGACATTTTCGCCAGTTTTAGTGTTGTCCTAGAGACCATGGTATTTTGTAGGTAGGCAAGATTCTTTTTTTTAACAGCCAATTAAAAAAAGAGAACAAAATCTTCCCCATCCCACTTTCCTGTTTCACTGAGTTAATCTGAAAATACAACTGGGATTATGTTCAAAGAAAAGTCTTGAAGACAGAACACTGATCTAGAAAATTTGCAGCAGAGTCTGCTTTGGACAATATTATTCCAGTCAGCCTGTAAAGCACAGACTGGCGTGCACAGTTACAGTATCACAAGTATTTATTTCCCTTCAATTGCCAGTACTCTACAAACCAATCCAATTACACCTTGCCAGGCACTCCAGGAGGCATTGCCAGTGAGATAATCTCCTTTCCCACCAATCCAGTACCCATTTCTAATCCCTGCTAAATACTGCATTGCCTCCTCACCAATGAGCCATGGTCTTGAGAGGTTTGATTACTGTTCCCATGGAGGGAAGAATGCCAGCCCAACTGAAAGGTTCCTACTGCCAGAAGGAGTCTAGAAGAGAGCGTGAAGAGTCCTTGGGCCACTTAGTGAAGCCTGGGAAAATCTGGAACCCTTGTGCTATGACATGCAGTTTCAAGTCCTTCCTTCATTCTTCCATCTTAGGGTTAATAAATCCTCCTGTTTGCTAACCAGAAAGGAAAGTGCTTTAAGGATTTAATGAAATGTATCATCTTTTCCTTGTTTAGAGTTTTGGGAGATGGAAAGAGCAGAGAAATATTGAGGTATTACGAGGGCTTTGCTGTAATTTGGTTTTGTTTTGTTTTTTTTAACCGAAGCCGTCAGAAAAGTCAATGTTTATTTAGATACTCTTGGAGAATGAAGAGCTGCTTTGCTTTTTATAGATATAATTTTAAAAGAGAAAATATTGGTAAAAATACACAGATAATTTTTTATGGTGTTCAAGCATTTGGGTTTGTTAAAATTCTTTTGGGGTTTTTGAGAGTTGTTCAGGGGATTAGGGGAGAATATTTAGCTTCTTCACACATGAGAATAAAGAGCAGATGTGAGTGGTAGAAAAACAAAGAGTTTTCAGCCAGTCATCAGTATGCATTTGCTCAAAGTAAAAATGCTGAGAGTGGGTATATAAAGCATTACATATGTCTGTAAAATCAAAAGTACACTGTGATATTCAGCTTTCAACTTGCAGTTGCATATGAATAGGAAATACATTCTATATGAAGATATACTTCCCAAGTGTATTGCATAGGAAAGATTTCTTCACTGAAAGGCTTGTCAAGCAGGCTGCTCAGGGAAATGGATGAGTCACCATCCCTGCAGGTATATAAAAGACACATACTGTGGCGCTTGGCAGCATGGATTAGTGATGGACTTGGCTGGGTTAATGGTTGGACTTGATGATCCCAAAAAGATTGATTCTGTGATTGTGTGAAACTCTGTGGAAAGACTGAAAATTGGTTCTTTCAGCAAGATGATACAATTTCTAGAACATGGCAGTAGGAGACAGTAGATTTTGTTTTGAGCAATGTATTTAGAAAATTAAATAATATTTTCATGTATCTGTAACCTGTGTTCCCAATAAACTTAGAATTATAATTAGGGTTATTAGAAGGACCTCTAACAATTTGTAATTTACCAAAAATTTTTCAGTTATCTCAAAGATACTAAAGAGATTTAGCTCTCTCAAGCTAGTCATTTAAGGTTCTACTATAGTGAAAAGAGGGAGGAAAACATATCTATAGAGTAATTCAACCTATTTAGACATAGGTAGCATAAAATATTTTCTTGATATCAAGCACTACAGGGAAAATTAAAAAAAAAAAAGAGATTAGTCATCAGGGACCCTGGCACTCAGCAAGCTATAAAAACCTGAATGAAAGAGAAGAATACAAATGCAAATTCTGGAGTGATGAACAAGGAAGCACAGAGGATTTTCTGTGCTGAAAAATTGCAGTAATTGTTGCAGATGGCTAGCACTATTTTTGTTTTAGAATTAGAATTGTACTGATGAATAATTTCTTTCTATTAAAAACACCCCTACATCATTTATATATACAATTATCTTTCTGAAGTCCTTATACTGATATGAGATAATATTTTTTTTATTCAGAAAAATCGTGTAGATGTAACATAGCAATAAATGCAAAACCAGCACCTTGAACACAAAAATTCTTACTGCCAGGATTTAAAAAATAATTTTTGTGTACTGAGGGCAGATTCAAAATAACAGTGACAAGCACAAGGGAGTTCCAACAGTGAAAACTGTTTAGTCAGTAATTTCCTTTATGTTCCAATGAGTAATAAAAATGTCATACCGTACTTCAGAAATAATTACAGAAGGAATGCATTCTCTTTAAAGTATAACAAGATGTGAATTTTACATGCTTCTTTTAAACATGCTGTTTTCATTTGTTTGCATTTTTTCATAAAATGAGTTTCAGTAAAATACATGTTCTCTGCTAAGCATAATTTCCCATATATGCAGAAAGAAAACTATTCCTTTCTCTTTCACCATTTGTACAAGAACAGATCCCTAGATAGCACCTTTAGTATGCAAATACTGAAAAGCATACTGCAAAATCAGTTCAGAAGAGCACACTCCTGATAGCATTGCCTTAGCAACGCTCTAGTTAAGATTAGCCCAGGAACCAGGGCTTCTGTGATAAATCACAATTTTTTCATAATGTCCAGCACCACAGAGGAGAAAATTCTGACATTAAGGGCTGGATACTTGCTTTGCAAAGCTGCCTTTCTGTAAGGACAGTGACCAGAGAACTAATAGCCCATGTCAGGGTTTTGCTGTCGGTTTTAAACTATAAGCAGAATGTGTGGCAGTGTTACACTGGAGACATACGTGTTTGCAATATGACAGGAACGGAATCTTGCGTTTGTGAAAACAAGCAGCGAAGACTCTGTATTTCAGTAGGCGTTGATAACTGCCTATAGGGAACATCAGCACTTATAATGGTATAGAAAATGGTTGCTCTTCCTAGGTTAAGCCATCTATGGAAAAAAAGAAATCTCGTATCCATGCTTTTCATGACACTTGGAAGTATTTGGAGAAAGTTCTCCAAAGTTTTCTGGTCTGAATGCCCTAAGCTGTTAACTTGCCTCCTCCTAGTCCTTTCATTTAACCTCAAGTAAATACTTTGAATACCTCCAAGAGCCCTTTTTTCTTTTCCTTGTCAAGTTGGCATGAGTTGTTCCTCCTGGTGGCCTTGCACAAACCAGGAGACTGTTTTACTCAAATCACTTTGTGGTGTGCCCAGAGGCAGAATACACTTTGTCTTTCAAAGAAAACAACCAGAGAAAAATCTTGGAATCAAGTATCTGTCTGTTCTCAATAATTGCTTAGCAATTGATGGGGATTCTGGGATGGCTTTCAGAGAAAATGTGTAAGAAATTCAGCCTTTTTCAGACCTGCTAGGAGATGCTAAGTGAGACATTTCTGAATAAGCAACACCTTGTTCTGTCAATCTGAACCACAGCGCTGGAGGTCTCCATTTTAACTTCCCCTTCCCAAGTCAGCATATGACCTCTGTGAGCATTGTGTGGATACCATTGAGATAAGGATTTAGGGAGTGAGCATCCCACCCCTATTACAGTGCACTAGAGCAGTTCCACTCCGGGTCTGGTTTGGTTTCTAAGGATGACGCTGACCACAAGGGGGCACTTGGCATTTAGGCAAGTGCAGGGAGCCTTTCCTCGCCTGCCCCTAAAACTTTTACAGGATCCAAGTGCATGTTGCATGGAGAAATAGGCTATGCTAAATAATTTTAAGTATAATTTTTTTGCAATGTATGACTCGTGAACTTATTGATAGCAATCTAAAACCAGTTTCCTTTTCAGTAAAATTAAAGATGCATTATTTGGTTTTGCTACTAATGAGTTTAAAATGATATGTTAAAGGATTCCATTAAGTCACCTGATGAATGTCAACTCCTCATGTTGGAGGAAAAGGAGCTTATTTTCTAAACAAAACTTAATTTAATTAAAAATTTCAAGTAGAATAGGTTGCAAAAGGCTTCTTGTGTTGCTTTTTTTTCAGCACAACTGACAGATATATTGCTTCTGTTCTAAATCATGGAGAAAAATTAAAGAGGTAGCAAATTGCCATAAGGATCATTAGTCTACATGAGCAGGGCTCTGAAGAAAACAAGTTTGAGCTGCTTGATGATGCCATGGATTTGTCACCTTGTCTGTTGTGAAATGCTTGTTAGAAGTTGTCACCTCTGTTGCCACTGAGAGCAGGGCAAGGAAAAATCCAGAATGGGAGCCACTTGTGTGGGTGGCCTTAAAATTCACTTGCAGTATCTTTCCATATTTTCATTTTCTTGCAATATTAAGCCAAATGTGTAACTTCAGTCAAGTGTAAAGAAAATGGTGAGCAAAAAAGAACTGAAGACTTGGTGTTCCCTTTGTGAAACTCTGGGCTTTGCTGGACAGAAGATTAATGTGTCTTTCCTCTGAGAGCGAATCATGCTAAGCACCGCAAAATTCTTTTATATAAAGGAAGTATTCATTTAAAATCTCAGTGTGTCTTATAGCTTTTTACTAGCTTGCTCAGAGTGGTTTGACATGGATGATGTATTGAAAACTAAGGATCTTAAATTCAGGTTAAATGCCTTAGTCAGCTTATGTCTTCTTTTCAGGCATATAATGTCCTGCTATTCAAGGTTTAGTAGAAGAACTGGTAATGAATCTATCTTTTTTTAAAAAAAATCAGGATTCAATTAAACTACTTCTAAAAAGCTTTTCCAGAACTTATCATAGTGGTTCATCCTGGAGTTTTATTGACAATTTTTTGTTCTGGGGGAAATCTGCATAGCTGGAAAGCTCTCTCTGGTTCTCTTGAGCTCTCACTGGTCCTTGCTTTGTTTTCAGGCTTTTTCATGATGTAAGAACTCTGCTACAAGTCAGTGTTACTCTATGCTTTAAGTTCTGTTTTCTGTGAACTTTTGTATTGTTTTACAATATGAAGTACTAAGCTGATTATACAACCATGATCATAGAGAATTTAATCTGTTTTGCTGAGGTTTCTTTCTGCATGCTTCCCACAGAATCCAGGAAAGGCAAATCCAGCTCCTAATGATTTGGCTGAGTTGATATGCTGTTGTTTCTCACTTCTTGATGTGCATTGATGTACAGCAGCTAAAACCTTCAGATATACAAGGGCTCTGCTAATTCCTCAATAACTGCCTTGAAAGTAGGAGTGGGCGATAACTTACAACCAGTCCTGGCTAAAGTAGACCTCTAGAACCTCTCTGAAGTTTTGTCCTTTAAAGTTTCTTAGTATCTAGTTTTGAAATTACATTCTGTAGTGTTCAGGGCTTGGAGAGGTCTTTTAGTTGAGTAGTAACATCTGTGTCATGAGGTTTCCACAAGAACTTCGGTACTGCTATACTGAGCTCTGTGTCATCAATTAAGTTTGTGGATGCAGGAATAGAAGTTCTCAGGCTGGGTTAGCTGAGTAAGTTTCCTAGGTATTAGCTGTGAGAAAGGCAGCTGGATTGGGATTCAAACAGATGGCATATTAGAGATGAAAAACCAATAGCAAATTGTTAAGAAAAACCCAAGAAGTGTGCCTGAAATCCTGCCTTCACTCCGGAAATAGACATGACCTTTCAGCCTTTCTCACTTTTTCCATCTCCTTCTTTGCAAATATTTGTATTTCTGCCTCATTGACAGCCTGGCTTCGAAAGTAGTCTCAGCACTGGTTAAGCGTGATGGTGGCAAGGGCATTCTCAGGCTATTAGATATGAGAATGCAAGCTCTCAAGGAAGCATAGGACTAAAATGTAACTCAAGCAGTTTATTTCTGGTTAAATTTTAGGCTGTTAGATAGAAGAGGCTTTCTTGCCCAGGTAGTATGTGTAGAGCATTCTTGCCATGTTGTGCCCTGTTAGAGGGATGACCATTGGGAGGGTTTGTGTTGAGACTCCATGAAGGCTTTCAGCAGCAAACCAGGCAGCTCAACTCACCTTGGTCTTATGGGCAATCACAACAGCAACAGCTCAGATGCCTCACTATTATCTGACAAAAGCAGTTGTGAAGAATTTAAGACATTGCGTAGACTACTTTATTAGCACTAAGATGGTAAATTATGCTTGAAGTGCAATTGCAACTCCAGACCTACTTTGATTTTGGGATTCACTTCCCAATCTGTAAATTTTGAGTATTTTATAGCTTTCTTATTTCACAAAAGATTCATAATCATGGGTCTATTACAATTTATGAGGTAACTGTATACTTTTAGACATATTATCAACCTATTTCTATCTGCTTGCTCATCAAAAGCAGTGTAGTGCATGGTTTGTTTGCTTGCATTTGGATAACATCCTTGCTCCAGAGCTGAATGAATGCCCAGGCATCTGCAGTGGACCAGCTGCATTGGCAGCAAAAAATAGACAGTGCTTCTGAAAGGGCTAATGAAAAAAATATCTAAAAGTAGTTTATTTTGTAAGTGAAAGAACTCAAAGAAATTAGATGAGTACCATCACTGAGGAGATACCAAATTGCTCTGTTTTAAGTAACAGCTGCAACACCAAGTCTTGCTGTCTTATATAACACTGATGGACAATCAAGTAAAGAAATAAATAGTGTGTTGTGGATTTACATAGAACAAATCTGGAGAGCAGCATGAACTTTTGTATTTACTGTATTTGAGCTTACTGTGATGATGCAAAATATGTAGTAGGTGGTACAAAAGGTGTACAAAATATGCTGTCACATGGTTATAATCTTTAATGTGCATGAGGTCAAGGAGGCAAAAAAATTTAGTTTCCTATTTCAACAGTGCTGAGGTCTTCTCTGTCTTGTTTAATTCTGTAGAGACACTGATGTTGAAATGAAATAGCAGATGACCCTAGTGGAATTAGAGCCAAATCTTCTCTTTAATCTGCAGCTTACTTTTTCTCCTTGAATTGGCCAGCATTGCCTGAATTGACTGTAGGAGCCTTCTGTATTTGGACAAAGATTTCATCTGCATCCAAGGTACTTCTGCTTTAATTAGGAAAAAAACCTGTAACTGCCCCTCAATTCTTTTCATGTCTCCAGTATGCCAGTTGTAACAGATTAAATTTAATAACTGTTCAGTCAGGGGCAAAATACTCTTCAAAGATACAGCTCTTCTGTATCTCTTTTTTTTCTTTTGAACAGTGGGAGGGATTATTCTTTCTTGCAACATGTTTTAAAAGTACTGTGCCTTTTGCCATGCTCCTGCAAAATCTTGATTTTAACAGAAATTATTCCTAGGGATATCTTCTTGAAACCCATAATTTTAAAATTAAAAATAACATTTGGAGCCAAATAACTAACATATTATGCATAAAATTATGCAAAAGAATAAAAGTTGCAATAATCTACAGCTGCTAAAAAAGACTGGAGACTTAAAACAGTTGTAATTTTTTTACCAGCAGCCAGCATTTATAAGCTCTCTGAGAAATAAACCATATATAGATATTGGCCTTCTGGATCTGAGGCTAGCACGATAAATAGTGAATTTCTTGTTAAATCCCATGGAAAAAGAAGGGGAAAATATTTGGAGAATTGTTATCTTGTTTCGGTGTTTACCAGGAAAATTTGGTAAACAAAGGCCTAGGCATTAAGGTCATGAGAAAACATTTATTATTATGGGAATGGTCAAGTAATCAGGATAGAAAGGAAAAGATTAATCTGTTTTGACTAAGGAGGTGCTTGTGTCAGAAATATAAAGAAAAAAATTCTGGAACAGATACTTATTTTACACAGGGGACCTGAGCAAACAAATGGAAGAACCTGACTGACCAGGAATGTAATAGCATTGTTAGTGAAAACATGAAGGGATAACAAGTATTAAAGGTACTCACTTGCCAGAAAAGAACAAAACAGAGATAGATGTGGTATGTAACAGATGTGAGAGACTTTGACAATGTTGTTGATTCTTTCTTTGTCAGCTGTTTGGATGAATTAATCTTGAGGATGGATTGGAAAACAAAGTTTAGTCACAATAGTATGGGAAAATAATATTTAAATGTACATTGAAACAAGATGACTCTCTTAAATATTAGGACACAAATACTTACTTTCCTATATGTAGCTGTTTACCTCTTTGCTACTTTTTTAAATTCCTACTGTACGGAGGAATACAGGTATTATTAATACACTCAGCTGAGTACAGAGATTTGTATCTAGATTTATTTGGTTGGCATCTTCAGTGGAATAATTGTGTAAGCAAAGAGTTTTGAAGATATTTCAGTGCACAGTAACCTGCTACTGCTCCAGAAGGTCGTGTCTTGTGTAACCCATGTGTCATATCTGCCACATGAATGTCTTGGACTCCTTAGAGCAACTCAGATGGAACTGAGTTGAGCTCTTTAGCTGCTTAGCTGAATGAATCATTGCACATCATTGATTGTCTTCACTGTGACACTTATTAGGAGTTCAGTTCACTTTTGGACACTCAAATGTCAATACCCTCACCTCAGACTGAATCCCATCCAGTCAAATATGTATATAAATATGATATTTGGATGGATTAATTTGGATATAATATTATTAGACTACTGACAGAAATTGATGTATGTTAGACTTGTAAATAAAGAGTAAAAACCAAGTTCTAGTAATGATGAGGCACAAAACTCAATGGATAATTAACACATTTTATCAGAAAATAATAGATAAGAAGGACTCAGTACTATTTTATATTTTTAAAATGTACAAGAACATTGCAGAAAAGCCGGTCAAAAAACCTGTTAAATCAAGTGATCATTAGTTTATTCACTTTAAATTAAACGTATATATTGCCTGCAGTTTAAGTAAAGGCAGAAACAATAAAATGCAGGACAAAGGAAAAAAAAGCTAATGTCAGCAAGTACTTGGAAGAAGAAATTACAACCAAATCCTAAGGAAAACTCAAAGAGCTGGATATGCTTAAAATGAGGGAAATGTGTAATCCATATCGTAGGATTCTGAAAATACTGGCTTGTCACATCACTGATCTGATAGCAAGTCGTTCTAATAGACATGTGCACATTGTGTGCACTGGGGAAAAGCAATTCTTTCCCAGTTTTAAGATAAAGAGAGGAATAGTTGTTACAAAATAAAATTGAAATATGGATATATTAAAAGGGGCTCATGGTGAGCAAGCCTGTTGACATTCTGTGATAAAACAATAGTTTTGTTGTCACAAGAAATATAGTATCTTGTTCACTGTGACCTCTGATATAGATATCGTGTCACATGGGAAGTAACTGATTAATTTTGAGAAAATGAAAATGAGTAGATTTGTTAAATGAGTAAAGAGCTGGCAAATGGAACATGATAGCGGTGATTAGTGAAGGAGTCTGCTGGGAGAGTACAAGCAGAGGTCTTCCAGGACCAGGTTTAGGATGAATCTTAATATTTAATGCATGACCTTGATACACAAAGTAGAATTAGATTGTGATATCTCTCTCCTGAAACCAATTATATAATATAATTGGGATCTGGATGTGATTTTAAAAGACAGTGAAGACTAGATTGTTAAAAATGTGAGTAAAATTTAATAGTGTATACCAAAGGATTTAGAAAATAATAAAGAAATTATGCTAGTAATTGAGAACTGATACAACTGCAGAGGAGCATCTGGGTATTCTAGCTGATGCCTTGTTGACTGTGAGCCATTATTGTGCAACTGTGCGAAAGGAAAATTAAATCCTAAAATTTATATAGGTAGAGAAGTAGAATCACTGACATTGTTCAAGGCAGTGAGATGGCTTTTGGAGTACTGCATGGTGTAGGCCAGTTCTGTTCTCCAGCCATAAGAAGGTTGAGCTCCAGCCTGTTGTATGAATGGGTTACTAGGATGATTAAATGAAAGAACAGCCTTCTGTGTGGAAGATAATTTTTCCAAGTTCAGCTTAATCATCCTAGTAAAATGAATGTGGAAAAAAGATGCTCATGTCTTCAGTTTATATGTGCTGGGGACAAACACCAGGGAGGAAGAACAATTATCTTAAAATATGTTTAAGTACAAGAGCAAACAGGTGTAAATTGACTTTGAATAATCATAGAATCATAAAATGATCTGGGTTGGAAGGGACCTTGAAGACCATTAAGTTCAAACATCCCTGCCATGAACAGGGACACCTTACACTAGATTGTTTTGCTTGGAGTCCCATCCAGTCTTGAAGACTTCCAGGGATGGGGCATATACAACTTCTCTAGGCAATCTGTACCTGTGCCTCACCACCCTCACAGTAAAAGAATTTCTTCCTGACATATAATCTAAACTTGTCCTCTTTCAGTTTAAAGCCATTACTCCTTGTCCTGTCACTACATACCTTTGTGAAAAGTCCCTCTCCAGCTCTCTTGTAGGCCCTCTTCAGGTACTAGAGGGTGCTAAAAGGTCTCTGCGGAGCCTTCCCTTGTCTGAACAATCCCAACTGTCTCAGCCTGTTTTAAGAGGAAAGGTTTTCCAGCCCTGTGATTTTTGTGGTCTTTTCTCTGGTCCTTCTTCTGCTGCAATAGGTCCACATCCTTATCTTGGGAACCCCAGAGCTGGATGCAGTACTCCATATGGGGTCTCAAGAGAGCAGAGCAGAGGACGACAATCACCCCCTCGACCTGTTGGCCACACTTCTTATGATGCAGCCCAGGATGCAGTTGGCTTTCTGGACTCCAAGCCATATTGCCAGATCATGCCAAGGTTTTCATCTACCAACATCCCCAAATCCTCCTTCTTAAGAACATTCTCAGTCCATTCTCTGGAAAGGAGGCACATTCTCCATAGACTTCCTATTATCCCTAATGTACCTATAGAAACTTTTCTTGTTGCCCTTGACATCCCTAGCTGTGTTCAATTCTGTGAGGGCTGTAGCTTTCCTACACTGATCCCTGACTGTTCAAACAATCCCTGTATTATTCCCAGGCTACCAGTCTATGTTTCTAACCTCTCTTACCCTCTCTAGGCTTCCTTCTTGTGTTTGAATTTGTTCAAACCTGGACCTACTTGTTCATCCTCACAGGCCTCCTTGGCATGTTTGCCCAAATTCTTCTTTGTTGCAATGTAGTGTTCCTGAACCTGGAGGGCAAAACTGTATGTTAGAGACTTCTATAATAATGTCTGTACTGGATGGAATGGAACAAATGATGAATGGGATTATGAAAAGCAATTTCCTGTATTAGAAGTAGAGGAGCACCTGCTTGTGTGTGTGTTTTACTTCCATTAGGCAGCAAGCAAAGATTTGGCCAGTGCCAGTAACCCAAATGGACTCTACTGCTGTTACTCATTCCAACTATGGACAGGGTAGATGGCTACACACCTAAGACAGTCTCCCCACAAAGTAATGCTTTCTAGCCAAATTAGTATGAGTTACCTTTAATATCCATGTGGCTCTTCAAACAGCCCAGCAGCTCTCTCAGCAAGTGGTTTGAAAATGGATGTGCTGCTAAGATGTGAAAATGTGAAAAAGAGCCATCAGGGGAAATTTTTGTTAGAACAAAGGAGCAATTCTGACTGGTCACCACAAAGTGACTTTGCTAAGATGCCAAGGAGCAGCAGTGTGGAAAACTGTACCTGCATCATTTTAACACTGTGGAAATGTGTAATGCATAGTTGATAACTGTAGCATATAGTTAATTGTTTTGTCTCTGCATTGTGCCAGCCAGAACCATGAAAAAAAAAGTGCACAGGAACCAAAGAGAATGACAAACATCATAATGCTTGAAGAATAAGGACTATGGTGATGACGTCTTTATAGAGAATGGAAATAGTTGTAAAACACTGTTTTATTTACCATAACCACAGGGTTCCTTAAAGAGTGCTCTTAAACAGCTGGAAGAAGAGAAGAAAAGTCTCCAGAATCAGCTAAAGGACTATGAACTTAGACTGGAACAAGAAGCAAAGGTGTGTAATCACTCTGTTCCTTTAGACTGTAAAAGCTGTTGTGTTGTGTGACAAACAGACAATGTGTGGAACACACAATAGAATAATTCCACAAAATATGTCACTGGGAAAAGGCTCTGCTGTATATCTGAATCTTCTGTATGATTCAGCTTTTAAAATTTGTGTGTAACGGTAGCCTATATCTCATTTTAACTGTAGGCTTACCACAAAGTTAATGATAAGCGGCGCTTGTACCTCTCAGAGATCTTACAGGTAAGAAGCATGTGTGACTCAGTAACTTTTAATACCTTCTTAATATAACAGCAGCATCTGTTAATGCCATTAAATCAGGGTGTTTTATCACTTCATTTGTAAACCAAATATCTTACAAAAGCTGCTTATTAAAAATTTTACGAGCCATAAATTGAAAAATTGTACAGTTTCTTTATTTTAAATACTTTTTTTGCTTTTGTATCGATTGGAGTTTCAGTGTTCCCTAGCATAGTAAAGTGCCCATAACTGAGAAAACTGAAGCAGTTTTCTGATTCTTGGCCATCCATTAGTCACAAGACTGCTATGCAGTTGAATAGAGCAGAAGTGAATTAGCAGCAGTAGTGACACCTTAAGTAGTAATTCCTTCTTTTCATATTTCTCCATTTTTCTTTTAAAGACAAATGATGTGATCACTTCAGAATTAAATACAACACATATTTCCATTAACTTTATTTAACAGGGATGACACCTTGATTTGGTGAAATCACAGGTTAAATTTTATTGCTGAAAATGATGTAATACTTGAAATTTTATACTACAAACTGGAGGAATCTGTAAAGGAATCTGTGAAGATTTATAGTATTTCTTATTCTAGAAAAGCTCTAAATTCCTAAATAGGGTAAAAGTAATACATTACTTTTAGTAATGCTTAGTGTGATATTCAAGAATTGCTGCCACTGAGTCCCTTTCATAGCTAACTGGGGTAAAAGCCTGTAATTAGCAGTGTTTGCATGTGTTTGCACAGTGGGCAACTGATTCCCTTACATGGTTCATTGCTACTTTGGGAAATCTAAAAGAATTGCCTAAATGAACTTTCCAGCATGAAACCAAGAAGAAGCCTGGGAAATGCTCTTGATAACTGTTAATATCTTTACATTAGCAATGAAATTGAGAACTTCTGGAGGAAGAAAGGAAATAAAAGCAGATTGTATTACTGAACATGCTAGCAAGAGTTCAGCTCCCTATAAAAACACTTAAATATGTGTAAAACACCACTTGAAGTGAGGTATGTGCACTGGCATGTTGCATAATGAGGCACTGGGGTCTAGCATTTTGCCATCAACACTCAAAGTAGTTAGTGCATTATATTTTCAGGAATTTATTACTTACTTTCATGATTTCAGTATCATATGAGAGCAAAATAGTCATCTTCAGATTAATATTCCTATCTTTAGTTCTTTAAATGTCAAATAGCCATTCTAAAGTAGTTGTAGAGGAATCCTCTGTAATCTCTGAAGAAAGAATCATGTCTAAGGTGCAAAGTATCACTTTTATTTTAGGTCAAGATGAAATTAATTTCCCCAGGCACTTTTCTGTCCCTCCTCCTGAGCTCTAAGCAGAGCCTAAGTGAGTAATTTAGATGAAGCATCTACCTTGTACATTGCTGATCTGAGCAGGGCAGTCACCCCCACATCTCAGCTACTGTGTGCAGTTTTGAGCACCTGTCTCAGAAGAGCATCAAACTACTCGAGTGTGTCCCAGGGAGGGTGGACAGTGTGGTTGGCCTCAAGGGCAGGATTTATGAGGAGCAGTTGAGGTTCAGCTGGGATGAGAGAAGGCTGAGGGGTGACTACATTGCTGAGCAGTGACCTCACCCCTCACTACACCTTCCTCCAGGGGGGCAAAGGAGGAGGAAGGTGCTGATTTCTCTGTGGTGACCAGCAATAGGATATAAGGGAAGGAAATGAAGCTGCATCAGGGGAAGTGCAGATTGAACATTAGGAAAAAGATCTTCATTGAAATGATGGTCAATCACTGGATCATGATCCCCAGGGAATTGGTTGTAGCACCAAACCTGTCAGTCTTCAAGGAGCAACTGGATGACACTAATTTTAGGTAGCCCTGCAAGGAGCAAGAAGTTGGAATTGATGATCCTTATGGGTCCCTTCCAACTTGAGATATTCTATGATTCTGTGGTTTACTGTTGATTTCAAAAGGATCAGTGGTCTATATGTGCTGCTCAGGTCTTCTTTTGCCAGGACTTTGATTTGACTTTTATATTATTTTAAAATCTGCATATATATGCCTTCACTTTTAACAGTTCACTTTAACTATAGAGGCAGAAGTAGATATATGTTCAGTACAGACTCTTTCAACTGTATTAAATTATCAATGTTCTGCACACTAATATTGGCTGCTCTTGAGTTAGAAGGATTTACCCACAGGCTAACAATTTCCATACCTTGCACAGTAAATATACCACAGAGTATTGCTATCCTGTGACAACAATGTATCCCAGTGACACTCTTATTTACAGAGAATGGATATAGTGTTTTTTTAAGCCTTTGTTTTCTCTCATTATGTTTGTAATTTTTTCATAGCTGACAGTAAGAAAAAGAATATCATAGAAGGGAAGTTTTTTACTGGTAGGTATTAAAAAATACCAGCTGTTTTAGGTTTTTCCTGCAGCGTTTTGGATCTCTCCTGCAGCCTGAAGCAGAAGATAAAGATGCTTCTGGGCAGCCATTTCTTTTATTTACCTTTAAATTACTGAGTGCTTTTCTGCTTTTTTATATTTACAAAATAATTTTACCTTCTGAGTGCTTTTGACGTTTGTCTTGTTTGGTCCATAAGGATGTAGTCAGTTTTAAATGATAGCTTTAAAATAAATTTAAAAATTCACAATTTTGAGAATTCATGCTACAGGCACCAATGGTTTCTGGTGTATTCTTGTTTGCTTTTTTTGTTTTATTTTCAATCTGGAACAGCATTGGTTTGGGATTTGGAGTCCACAGATCTTAAAGGCACTCTCTGGTGGTGTTCAGAAATCAATTTGAGAGCCAAGCAAAGAAGAACTGTAGCAGTTATTTTAAAACACCATTCTTTCAGGCCAGATTTTTGCCACAAACTGTTGCTAGCACAGTGGAATCTGACTTGAGACTGAGATTTCTTTGCAGAAAAGGCCCACGGTTATAGATTGCTACAGCTGGAAAGCTGCTTGTACAACAATGGCTAATTTTAGTTGTGATAGACCTGCAGTAAACTGTACCAGCAAAAAGCGCTATGGATAATAATCATATAACGGCACTCTATATTCATATAAATTACAAAAACACTGAAGGCAACCATGGCATTGATCTTGCCTTGTATGTCACAGAATCCCATCTCCTCAGATACGATAAGATTATAAATTATGCTAGGCATCATCTTTAATACTGGACTTCCTCAAGTACAAAAATTTCTTGCCTCCATTAAAGTAAATCTGTGCAAATCCTATTTGCTTCTGTAACTGTGATTGTGGTTAGGATTTAACTTGTTTTGAAAAAAATTGGCTTTTGCAGACCTCAGCTAAACTTAAAATTGTTGAAAGGCAAAAAACAGATGCTATGACTGGGAAGGGAGAAAAACTGATACTGAGGTAAATTTCCTTTATATTCCCTGTTTTCTGGTTTATTATGTTTTGCTAAGTGCCATGTTTTGAACATTGCAACTTTCTTTTCATGATAAATATCACAGCATAATCCACTGACAAAGTATTACTCAACATAATTTTTGATATTGCTTTTCAATCAGTTTTATTTAATGCAAATGTTGAAAATGCATGTGTTTAAATCATTGTTTAACAGGCTTCTCTTTATGGGTTAGAAATATGAATTGGTGGTATTGTGTAGACATACCAGCCTATTCCTTTCATTTTTTGTAAGCATAGAATCACAAGATTTCATAAATTGGAGCAGTGGATCTTCATGTTCCAGGAGAGGATATTAGTAGAATATGAATTAATGCAGTACAATATGAATTCAGTTCTATAACTGAAGTTTCTCAATATATAAAAAGCACTGTGTGGGTTTGAAGTGCCCCATATGCCACTGTATCACTTCTGGCCCCAGTGATATTTAACATGGTTCATATGGAGAAGGTCAGAAAGCTAGAACCAGGAGGATTCACTGCCTCTGCAGTGAGATTAAATATCATCAGCCAGATATTGAGGCTTGCTGAGGGTTAGCACTGTTCTGTAATTATGGTGGGGTTTTTTTACAAGCTATTTTAGTAGACCATTACTTACCCTGAAATTATATGACAGTGTGTTCCTGTAATTTTTTTTTATATCAAACAAAAGAAAATAAACTGTAAAAGAAAATAAAGTGTCCTGTAACTGCTGGTCTCAGAAGATGTGTCATATAACAAAATATCCCCTTTCAGTCCATTTTCCCTAAAAGGAGGTTTTTTAACTTTTCAATGTTTCTTTAAACACATGAAGAAAATTTTTATCATTGAAATTGTCCTTAGTATAAAAGGACTTTGTTTTCAAATGATTGAATTTTATAACCAGAGACTTAGAACAGGACAAACTTTGATCTTTGCTGACAACATGAATGTAAGAATGGGGATTTGGCATAGTTTGTATTTTAAGAAAATACTAGAATATAAGTATGCACCTCATGAACATCACAAGGTAACTACAGCCATTGTTATATTATTCCTTTTTAATTATGTTTTAATTTATAACCTGGGGATTGTTTGTTCAAGATGACATTAATGAGAAATAATTCAATAAAATAAGAGAAGACGCACATGTTATTGAGAATAATTAGAAAATTTCCTGTCTAAAGTTCTTATCTCACCTCTGTTACCCTTTTACAAAATACCTGCATTGAAATTCAAACCATACTAACAAACTGCTTAATGCTTGTTTTAACTATAGGAACAGATACAGAACGCACAACCTGTGTATTAAACGAACACTGAAAATATTTTTGGGTAGTAGTTGTGAACACTAATCGTTGATGCATTCAGTTTCCTGGCCATCCAAAACAGAAGCAAGTTCAGCAGATGTCCTCTTTGTGGTTATTGCAGGACAAGAGGATAGGCTAGCTGGCAGTTGGGAGAATATGGATATCTTGATGGCTCATATCTCTGATGCAATTTGAGCAGCCAATTTATTGTCATTCAGACCCTTGCTGTTACACTGAGGTTTATGGTGGGGCTTATTAGCTCAGTTTCAACACCGCAATGCTGCAATCACCTGGCTTCTAAGTCTGTAAATTCAGCTGCTTTTGAATGGAAGAGGTTTTGCTGCCTGCAGAATTCCACACAGGCATTTTCTCTCTGCTTTGTCCAGCTGTACAGTGATCTACAGTTTAATCAATTGATTTTGAGTAATCATCTGATTTGTATTTGAGTAATTGGGCCTTGGATTGTGATCTTCCAACTCTGAGTAGAAGTAGCTCCATATCTATATGGGCACAGTTCTCCCTTCAAGACCAAGTCTGCTGCTAAGAGCTGGAACAAAGGATGTGTCAATCCCAAGGAGACTAGTAAGCACTAGGTTTGACTTCATTGACTCTTTCCCCACAGATTTGAAACTTCCACAGATACTATCATTGTAGCTTCTGTCATGTCTGGGTATCATGACAAATACAATGGCATGATGTTGTGATATATTTTCCTTCAAAATGCCCATGCTTGAGAAAGGCAGTGAAGCTCTGCATATTGTTGTTGGAGCATGTAAAGTGCAGTCTTTCCTCTGCAGTAATGAACAGGAGGAGAAACAAAGGGACATTGCTTAGGAGCAGAGAGACAGGCTTCTTGGTCAGGAGAATGACCCTCCCAGCTTGGGAAAGCATCATTCTTTCCCTTGAGATTTTTTTTACATTCTCATTGATTTCTTAGAAGATCAAGATGAAGCTCAACCTAGTTTCACATAGATGATGTATGTTCCTTGATGAGTACCACTTCAAAAGTCTGCTGACAGCATCCCCTGCAGGCATTTCTGATGATCATGGGCTCAAGAGCCTGGCTCTCCAGAGTGGAATACCTACAGAGAGCTGTAACTACATCTACATGAAGTGTTTTCCTCTTTTCTGAGGGGAATTCTTTAACTGATTGAAATGTCTCTGTAGCCAGTTTTCATTCTCCTAGCGTCAATATTTAGTATTCTGTTCACATTTGTCAAATGGCATCACTTAGGTAACAGGAATCATGAGATGAAGATTGAGTTTGCAGAATAATTAGATGCTCTGCTAACCTGTGAACCTAGAAATATACTTGTTTTTTTCCTGTCTCAGGTTTATTAATTCATAGTAGTAATCAGATATGCAAATATAGAAAGCATGCACATTTTTAGCAGTTAAAACTTACAGGCAATGTGACATTTGCTGACTAACTTCACCCATTTTATTTCAGAGGAAGACACAGTGTTCCAGGAAACCCGAAGATGGTTAACCCTCAAAAAAGAACAATTAAAAAGACTGTAGGAGTGAACCAGTTCCCACAACTATAGCACTGATTTAATATTAATGCTAGGAATTTCCAGTCACTTTAAAAAAAAATTAATTTGACTGAAAGTTTCTAAATTGAAAATTAAAGTATTTGTGTCTTATTGCAATGCCAGACCTAGATTGGAATGTCTTCTTGGCTGCCTTAGTGTAAGTGTTCTCTGCCTAATGGAATTGCTCTTCTAGTTGCCATCTTTGTACTGGTGATCTCTGACCCTTTCCATTCTGCTTCACATCAGTGATTCTGAGTGTGAGGGTGTTGGAAGACTTGGAGAATATTTAATGTCTTTATATACTGTGTAGATCCTTGAACTATGCAGACATGGAAAACAAACAAGCCTCTAGTATTTTTGACCTCTCAAGCAAGAAGAAAAAGGCAGACTGATGTAATCTGAAGTATTGTCTAAATATATATTTTTTTAAAAGCTGGCTTGCCACAGATCCTGAGTTGACTACCACCTTTTATCTGTATGAATTAGAAGCACAGCACCATTTCCAGCTGCTTTAGGCACTAGTAATGGATAGAAATGACAGAGAAATTGAGCACTTTTTATTAAGGAATCTTCAGAACCTATCTTGTGGAATGGTTGTTTATTTTGAACACTATATATGTGCTATAAAGAAACATGTATCCACATATCAATATGTTGCTCTTTGGAATTTGAACTCTCAGATGAACCTTTGTATCCATGGTCTTGGGGTCATAAAAATCTCTGTCTTCTTCAGTGGCATTGATCCTTGTACTTTTAGGGTCTGTCTTGGGGTGACTGTAT
>VXBI01008999.1:1840-12862 GCA_013397375.1 Toxostoma redivivum
GAGGAGGAGGAGGGCGGGGGAGGAGGACGAGAAGCAGAGGAGGAAGAGGAGGAGGCCGGGGCGCGGCGGAGCGGGCGGTAAGCTCAGCCCGCTGCTGCCCCTTGCTCGCAGGTGGCCATCAAATGCGTGCCACGGGATCGCATCCGGCACTGGGGCGAGCTGGTGAGTGAGCGGCAGAAGCCGCGGCGTGCCGGGCGGCGAGGAGCTGGGGCCCGGCAGGGTGGGAGCCGCCGGGAGCCCTGCAGGGAGAGCGGGCGTGGGGGGAGCGGGGGATACAGAGCATCCCGGGCTGGCTGAGGGGTCCCAGAGCCCTGGCACGGCCTCGGCACCACTGACGGCATCGTGGTCCTGGCGCAGCCCAACGGCGCCCGTGCGCCCCTGGAGATCGTACTGCAGGACAGGGTGTCCACTGGGTTCCGTGGAGTAATTCAGCTGCTGGAGTGGTTTGAGCTGCCCAGCTGCTTCTTATTGGTGCTGGAACGTCCGGAGCGATGTCAGGACCTCTTGGATTTCATCGTGGCTCGGGGGTTCCTGCCGGAGGAGGAGGCGCGGGGGCTGTTCCGCCAGGTGCTGCGGGGTCCTGCACCGCGACATCAAACCTGGCAACATCTTCATCGACCTGGCCAGCGGACAGGTCAAACTGATTGACTTTGGCTGTGGCACCTTCCTCCAGGACACAGTCTACACCCAATTTGCAGGTGAGCCGAGCCTGGGCGATGCTCCTGGGCATCTCATGGCCCAGCCTGGCTGTGGCACCAGGGATTCCCCCCTTTGCTGCAGGTCATGGGATTGCTTCTTCAGCCAGTTTGCTTTTGGGTGGGGGTCAGAGGGGGCCAGCTCCCAGCCCTGCCAACTGCATTCACCACCCATTGAGCTGTGGCTGGAGCTGGGGCAGCCAGCCCGACACAAACCCCATGGGGGTAGCAGAGAGGGGGGTCAGACCCGTGCACCGCTCAGTTTGGTGTGCAGGCGAGGAAGGGCTTGGACTGCTTTGCTGCCCTTGTTTGCCTTGGCTTATTAATGTTTTTTGGGGGCAATGCAGGCAGGGAGGAGATTGGGGTTTTTTTCACCATTGGTTGGGTTTTTCTTCTACGTGTCATGGTTGGACCTTCCCAGGGCTTCTGCTGCCCTCTCCCAACACCAGTGGCTTCTTTTCCAAGCCCAGTTTTGTACACCAGAGCCAGGTGCTGGCGAGGAGGCAGCAGGTCACCCCCTGTACCACTGGTGCAGCCTCCCTGTGCCCAGGGGATGGTGGGGTGAGGCTCTGGGAGCAGCAGCATCCCCCTGATGAACTCCATCTGTATTCCATAGGAACACTGTCCTACAGCCCCCTGGAATGGACCCACCTCAAACACTACCACGGCGAGGCAGCAACGATCTGGTCCCTGGGTATCCTGCTGTACCAGATGGTCTGCGGGAAGTACCCGTTGAAGAAGGGCCAGGACATCATCTGGGGCCAGCTCAAGTTCCCACAACGGCTCTCTCAAGGTGGATCCTCATCTCTGGGCATGGGGGAATACCAGTGCTGGGAGACAGCAGCGGGCTCATGGGCATCCTGCTCTGGCAGCTGCTGGGGAGGTAGCACATGTCCTGCTCTCCTGCTCTCCTCCAAAAGAGGGAATTGACTGGAAAGTTTAGGCCCAGCTCTGAGCACATCCAGCAGAGCCTTGGCACGGGAACAGTGTGGCAAAGAGAACAGGATGCTTTTCCAAGTGACTGGTGATTTCTGGTTTCTCTCCGCAGAGTGCCAAAATGTTATCAGTTGGTGTTTATCCATGCACCCCTCGGACAGGCCATCTTTGGAAGATCTATTCTATGAGCCTTGGCTGCTGAGTGTTCATCTGCCCTAGAAGATGAGAGATATTCACAGGCACTGTTTGATCGAGGAGCCTGGATCAAACAGCTCAACGCATTTCTTGGTGATAAGAAGCAAAGCAACCCAGACTTTTTTGTCCTGCCTGTACCATGGAGCAGGGATCATCAGATGGGAACATCTGTTCTGGAGCTGAGCTGGTCTTGCAAGCACTGGTGGCCACCATCCAACCTGGTTCTACTTGTCCTGCTTCAGTGATGGCTGAGCTCCTGGGCAGAGCACTGGCAGCCTGGTCTGGCCCCCAGGGAAGGAGAAGCAGCCCCTGGAGAAGCTGTACCAGGTGGGGCTGCTGCAAGGACAGCCTCAAGGATGACAACCTCTTCCTCGACCTGGCCACTGGCAGCTGGAGATGATCGACTTTGATTCTGGCACCTTCTTCACAGACACGCTCCACACCCAATTTGCAGGTGAGTCCACAGCCAGGGGATGCTCCCAGATCTGGGCATGGCACGGCCTGGCCGGGCACCAATGGTTCCCCCCTTTGCTGAGTGGACGCAGCAAATTCTTCAGTGGGCTGCCAAGCTGCTTTTTGGCTCTGGGCAGCTGCTGAGGGGCTGGATCTGCCATGGCTGGCTGCAGGCTGGGCACAGTCCTGCCCTCCTGCTCTACTCCCAGAGGTGGCAGTGACTGGGAGGTTTGTGCCCAGCTCTGGGCACAGCCAGCATGTGGTTGGGACAGCACAGCGGGCGGTTGGGACAAGGGGGACAGGAGCCTTCAGCTGACGGGCGGTTTCTGGTTTCTCTCCTTGCAGCCGGGCTCTGCGGATGCTGAGGCAGCTCTGGGCTCTGCCAGGGCTCTGCTTGGCTTAGCCCTGGGCACAGCTGGGCCCGCTCTGCTCTCACATGGCTCTGCCAGCTTTGCATCAGACAAGCCTGTTGCAAGCACACCGCCTGAGCTTTCTGCTTTTGCAGGTGAGGGAGACTCTGCTGTAGGCCAAGAGATTGCAGTTAGGGACACACACCCAATTGGCAAGAACCCAAACTCTCCACGGCCCCAGGTGAATGCCTGGATCTCCACAGGATGTTTTGTCTGTCCCACTCTTCATTCCTTCTTGGCTGGAATTGTGCAATTGCACTTTCTTCCTCCTCTAGAAGTGCCACGAGTGGGCAAACCCTGGTGAGTGGGCCGTGTTCCTAAGGCAGTGCAGTCTGGAGCTGATGGATGGAGAATTGCCCTTCTGCACTTCCAAACCAGAGCAAAAAGCTGTAAGTGGAACTTTGCATCTTTAAGAAATCACTGACAATTTCAAAGGAAATGTGCACCTCATTTGAAGGGTGAGAAGGAAGGGCATCTTCTAAAGGATTTGGGATTTGACAGAATCTAGGTTCTCCGTCCTGCTTAGAGCTGGCAGGGCACAAAGCAATTTCCTCTTGCTTCAACCACAATTTAAAATAACAATATTGGAAATAAACGCCAAGATAATTTTGAAAAGTCTGCTGAGGTCAGTAAGATGGATCCATACCATCAGCACATTTCCAAAGTAAATAACTTAGGTCTTGTTTTGAAAATATCAGTTACTCCTTTATCCAAGGTATGAACTATTTTTCACTAACACTTTGTTTTATTTTTATCTTTCACATCTTTTCTGTGTTTTTTTTCCCTTTTCTTTTTTCTTTTTTCTTCCTAAAACAGAAAACATGTCCTAAAAAAGGAGTGTCCTTTGCTCCTGGTCCCCGTGTGGAGCAGCTCCTTCCCGCTGGCTGAGCTGCTCAGGCAGAGCCCGGCAGCTCCTGGCCCTGCAGGGCTGAAGCTTTTCCCCATTGCTGGCACAGACTGATGGAGCAGCACTGCTGAACACAGGGACACACAGAGGGACCAGGAGCAGCTGCCTTTGCCCACCTGGAGTTCCAAGGCCCAAACTCTGAGCAGACAGGGCTGGAAGAGACTCACAGGCTCCCTGTTTGCTGTGCTTCCCCACTTGTGCCCGGCCCAGCTCTGTGTGGGGCAGAGGGAGAACAAGGGGCAGTTCCCTCCCAGCCCCCAGCCCAGGGACCCCTCCAGCCTCGGGGCTTGGGGCACTGTCAGCACCCGCTGCTGCAGCCACCGCTTCTGCTGGCACTGACAGCAACACCCAAATTGTGGCTGATCCCCAGGGAGCAGCAGCAGTTCCTGGATCTGATCCCTGACTCTGGGGCAGGGCTGGACAAATGACCCCCACAGCAGCAGCAGCAGCAGCAGCACATGGAGCTGACTTTCAGTACAGCCCCCTTCCCTCCCGTGTGCAGTTGTGTCACAGCAGCCTGGGGCATCTGGGAGCCTCCAGTGCCAGCAGGGACTGGAGATGGCAGCCCTGGGCTCCTGGAGGTTGTGCAGGGAGCAGAGGTGGGGACTCCCTGTCCATGTGGAGCTTCCAGATGGAAAAGGCTGCTGTGAGCAGGCAGCTCCAAGGGCAGAGAAAGGAGGGGCTGGAGCCCTTGATCTGTGCCAGTTCCACAGCCCTGGGCAGCAGCCACCAAGCCCTGGGGGAGCAGAGGGCAAGAGGGACAAAACCAGTCAAGGTCAGAGACTGGGAAGAGCCAGAGCTGGGAGCAGGAACAGCTGCTTCATTGCACTCTTGGAGAAAGCTCTTGGCTGCTTCAAAGTGCTGGAAGGCATGAAGGGGAGGGAGGAGGCCACACCCGACAGTGCTCCTGGTTCCACAGCCTCCCCTCTCAGTGTCCCAGAAGGAATTGCATGAACTGTATTCTTCTCTCTGAGTTGTCTCTTTCAACATGAGCAGCTCAGCACCAGGAACTAAAGGAGCTGAAGCCTTAGGCCACAAGAGCTGACCAAGAGGGGACTTTTGGACCAAAGTAATGCTGCTGACATGGACCTAGCTGAATGCAGCAGATGGAATCCTGGAATTATAGAATCCTTTCTGTTGGGAAAGACCTCTGAGCTCATCCAGTTCTGCTGTTCACCCAGCAGTGTCAAGCCCTAAATCACATCCCTAAAGTACCAAAGCCTGGACAAGAGGACCTGACTTAGGGCTCAACAACAGGCCCTGAGCCAAAGGTGATCTCTGGATGAACCTTCCAACCAAATGTTATCTTTATATCCACTCATTAGCAAAATATGCGTGGTCATTAGTGCTGTGATAGATGTATGCACTCATTAGTGAAACATGGATTGACCTTTCTGTATTTAGAAGCTGAACAAGACCATGAAATCCAACATCTGGCCTTGTTTGGGGTATATGGTCAAAGCCAAATCCCTTGGTTCCTCCCTGGCCAGGCTTTGGGAGGAGCCCAAGAGGAGGATGAAACCAGCTGTTCCTGCACTAGAAGTGCTGTCAATTTGTTTATCCAGCACTGTCAGAGCTGGGCCCTCTCACAGCAGGGTTGGAAGCCTCACCTGTGGCTGGAGGCACCTGCAGGAATTCCCAGTGTCTGGGAATGGCTCTGCAGTCCTTGGCTGTGACAGCTTCCCCCAGCTGATGTGTGCATCTGGGTGATGGTAAAGTCTGGGGGTAACTGGTGATGGATCTTTCTAAATCATTGTGGGCAATCTTTGGTAGTGATGATTGGGTGCATTGCTGAGCTTCTCCTTTTGTGATTCTTTGCTGCTTTGAACTTTAGAAAATTACCCTGATTCCTTCAGTTGATATCTGTGTCTTTGGTACTGACCTTGCCCACTGGTAAAACCAAATTGGCATAGTCTGGCTGGATCACAACAAAATGTCACTTTTTAAATGTCAATGTAAGGAATCAGTCCTATCTGAAATCCCTGGATGCAAAGCCCTTCCCTAGAGTTGGCTGTGTCTGGAGTGGGCTGAGGTCAGAGCAGCGTGTGAGCAGTGGAGCAGTCAAAGAGGCTGAACCACTGGATGTCTTCAAATGCATCCAAAAATGGCATATGGCAAAAGGAGAAGAACTTGTGGGTTTGGGATGATGAGGATGGATTTTGTTAACAGCATATTGGAAACAGCACCAACAGAAGGAACAATTTTTGTTGGAACACTCCCACATGGAGCCACAGAAGAAGTTTCAATCTCTAATTTGAATTTCTTTGTGCTAGTGAAATTATAATGATATAACATTATATATATATGTATCTTCTAAATATAATCAAATAATATTTTTATTTGTAGATAAGTAAATAAGAATGTGAAATAATGCTGACAATACCAATGTGTTAGCTTTGGTTGCTCAGGGATGTAACACTGAATACCCTACAGAAAAGCATTAATGAGGACCTAAAGGTCACTGGCAAACTTTGTGGGATTGTTTATAATGGATAAAGGAGGAAGGGATGAAATTGGCTCTTTTCCTGGGGTTTGCTCATACTGTGATGTGCAATATGTTGTCTGTTACTGTGTAAAACACAGTGATTAGGACTGCTGGGTTTTTAATATACCAGACTATCCCCAAGCTGCAGGATTGGTTGAACAGATGAATGTTTGTTAAAAGAGCAGTTGGAAAAATGAGGAGATGAGAACCTGTCCCGATGGAGAACCCATCTCCCAGCTGTGCTTCATGCCCTTAACAATGGGCCCACTGGGAAATGGAAAGCCCCTGGATGTGCATGGCTGCACCTAGTTTGCAAATACAACCATGGCCAGTGAGACTTGGACTTGCTGGGAAATTGTTCTGGGAGTGATGGCCCCTGACAGGGCACCCCAGAGGATACAGGGCTGGACTTTGATGCATTGGAATTACTTAGGATAAATCAGAAGCAAATGAGAATTATCAATACAGAAAGAGGAATTGAGATTCCTCCAGGACACTTTGGGGAATTGCTCACTGGAGCTTGGCCTTGCAAAGTGTTCATGTCAAAGGAAAAGTAATTGATGCAGATTGTCAAGGAGAAATCAAAGTAATCCTTTTAAACAATAGTGAACAAGATTGGATTATTTAGTGCTATGGCACAGTAGCACAATTATTGATATTCCAGTTTTCAAACCAGTAGTGAAAAAAGGAGATCCACCTCAAATCAGCACTGTTTGTGGAGATAAAGGGTTTGGATGTNAAAAGGAATACAATTATCAGTTTTACAGGGTTCACTGAGATTTCTCCTCAGGAGAAACTAACCCCTGTTAGAGTTGGAGGCCACAATGTGAAAGGATTTCTGTGCTTTACCATCACTCCCAATGTGAATAGAACTCGGGGTGCTGGAGCTGGTCAGGGTGAGTGTTAGAGCACTCCCAGCTGCAGGGCCACTGTGAAACTCCTCTGGCCCAAAGGCACCTGGGACACAACAGGAGCACAGGGAGGAGCCCTGGACCTAATCTAAGACTCAATTGTTGAAAGAATTGTTATGAAGGTTGTAGTGCATGCCTCAGTCAAAGCACTGATTGAAGTACCACGGCCTGAACACCAGGCCCTGAGCCAAAGCTGACCTCTAGATGAACCTTCCAACCAAATGTTCTATTTTTATCTGCTCATTAATGAGGCATTTTTAGCAATATGATCTATGCATTTCTGTATTGATGAAACACAGATTTACCTTTCTGTGTTTAGAAACCAAACAAGGTCCCATCTGGCTTTGTTTGGGGGAGTCTGGTCAAAGCCAACTCCCTTGGTTCCTCCCTGAGCCCTGGCCAGGCTTTGGGAGAAACCAAACAGGAGACTTAAACCAATGTTCCTGCACTAGAAGTGCTGTCAGTTTGTTTATCCAGCACTGTCAGAGCTGGGCCCTCTCACAGCAGGGTTGGAAGCCTCACCTGTGGCTGGAGGCACCTGCAGGAATTCCCAGTGCCCGGGAGTGGCTCTGCAGTGCTTGGCTGTGACAGCTTCCCCCAGCTGATGTGTGCATCTGGGTGATGGTAAAGTCTGGGGTTAGATGGATCTTTCTAAATCATTGTGGGCAATCTTTGGTAGTGATGATTGGGTGCATTGCTGAGCTTCTCCTTTTGTAATTCTTTGCTAACGATTATGTGCTTTGCTGAACTTCTCCTTGTGTGATNTAACGATTATGTGCTTTGCTGAACTTCTCCTTGTGTGATTCTTTGCAGGTTTGCATTATATAAATTACACAATTCCTTCATTTGGTGTCTGTGTCTTTGGTGCTGACCTTGCCCCCTGGTTAAACTGAGTCCCATCCTGCCTAAGTGTTTCCTGGGAAGACAAACACCATCACTCCAAATGTCCCCTCCTTTCTGCCTTCTTCCCCCACTTTATCCACTGAGCATGATGTTCCATGGTCTGGGATATCCCTGGGGTCAGTTGGGGCCAGCTGTCCTGGCTGTGTCCCCTCCCAACCTCCCCTGCACCCCCAGCCCCTCCCCAGCGTGGCTGGACGAGGGGCAGGAAAGGCCTTGGCTCTGTGCGAGCTCAGCAAGAACAAATCCATCTCTGTGGGATCAGCCCTGTGCTCAGCACCCAGCCCCAGCAGTGCCTCAGTGCCAGCATCCGTGGCATCTGCCCCGGCCAGGGGTTTCCATGGCAACTGCCATGGTAGGTGACCCAGGTGTCCTTTGCCAGCGATGGTTGCCATGGAAACAGTGCCCAGCTGACCTTTCTGTCTGGCTGACCTGGCCTTTGGGCCTGGCCCTGGGCTTTGCTGCTGGTCCCGCTGCGCCTGACCAGCCAGCACGGCACAGGGCAGGTGGCCATGGCACAAGCCCCCAGCAAGGGATCCCCTCTGGCTCTGGGCAGTGACACCAGCCCTGAGCAAGGGGCCCAGGGCAGCTTTCCATGACAAGCAGCCATCACAATGGCTCCAGGCCACTGTTGGTGTCCGTGGCACCACACTAAGGAACGGGTCTCTGTGGCTGCTGCCGTGGCACCTGAGTGCATCCATGAGTGTCAGTGCAATTGGACCTGGAACAGCCCCGGAACCGCTTTGTCCTCCGGCTTGCCGTGGCAGCCGAGGACACAACAGCTCTGCATGCAAGTGCCCATGGAACCTGGCTGCAGAAATGGCTCCTTGGGGTGGTTTCCAAGGAAACTGGAACTGGTGAGGGTTGGCATGGCACCCAAACCCAGCAGTGGGGTCAGTGCAATGCCCATGGCAAGAGTCCCTTGCAATGGCCCAGTGCAGGTTGGGATGATAATCCACCCTCCCAGCTGGCCCAGGGCAGCTCTGGAGTGGTCTTGGTGCTGCCTTGGGCTTGGCATACACTTGAGGAGGACGTCTGTTTTCAATGGGGAAACTTTTTTTTGGAGCAATTGAAACTGTTTTAGATTGCTCCAAAAGCAGAGGAAAACCCTTCTTTGGCTGTGTGCAGCCAGTTCTCCAAGCAAAGCAGGTCTCAGGTGAGTGAGGAGAGACATTGGGGCTGGAGAATGTGAAGCAAGGTTGTCCACATTGGGTCAGACCTCAAGGCACAGCTTCTCTGAGCAGGCCAGGCCTCCTTAGGGGAGACCCTGGGTCAATATCAATCACAGAATGCTGCAATCACCTCTTCTCTAAAGAGACATTTAATAAAATACACCCTTTAAAATAAGAATGCATCTTTATTAGAAGCTCTTTGAAGTATTTCTTCACAAGTATAGAAGGAAACCTTCCTAATGGACTGCAGCAGACCAGAGGGAAATCAAGGCAGAGCCATGGTCTGTTAAGACTTGCTTTATCCGAATGAGCCCCGTGATGCATTTGGAGCTGAGCCCTTGAGCCTCAGGGCCTGACAGGAGACTCCAGAGACCTTTCCAGGAGTCAAAGGCAAAAAAAGAACACAAAGGGTGTCGAGGCATTAATGGGTCCCACTGGGGTCCAGCCCCAGCACAGGCTCCTCATGGACTCCTTGGAGGAGAGAACTGGAGGCCAGGATTGCACAAAACCCTCTCAGAGACTCAGTGTGGGAAGGAAAATGCAAATTACTTTAAAATACATTGAGTATCTCAAAGCATTGATGAGCGCCCCTGAGTGTCAGTAGAGAGCTCTCAAGGGACTCATTAAGAAGTAGATAATTGGAGGTCATGATTGCACAAACCTCTCATGGAGTCGTATCAAAAGGGAAACACCTAGTACTTTAAAATCTCAAGTACCCTGAGGCATTACTAAGCCCCACTGAATGTTGTTACTAAGAATCTCAGTGAATTAATTAGAGCAGATAATTGAAGGCCATGATTGCACATAGCTCTCAGAGTCTGCAAGGCAAAAGCAAAGCCCAAAGTCCTTTGAAAAACCTGCACTCCCTGGGAGCATTAAGGAGCCCCCAAAGCTATTCCAGACCAAGGCTCCTGTCCTGGTTTAGGGCAAATCTGGGAGAAAACCTCCAAAGGGCCCCCCCAGGAAGCAAACCCAAGCAGCCCCTCCCCCAGCCGATTAGGGAAGAAATTTCCTCAGAGAGAAGTGGAAAAAACCGTGGAAAAAACCTGTTTATTCAACAGGCACAACAGTGCCCAGCACAGTCAAACAAACAAACAAAAAAAACCCCCAAACAAAAAAAACAAACAAAAACACACAAAAACCCCAATACTGAACAACAAAGCCTCTCGCCGCTCTGAAGAGAGGAGAAATTCAGAAAGTCTCTCTCCTGTGGGTGGTAGCTCGGCTCAGTCTGTTCCCACTCCCTCCAGCTCTGGAAAATGCCGCTGCCCGGGCCAGGGCCCGGTGGCCACAGGTGCGAGCTCCTGGGGCTCCCCCGGGTCCCCAACACAGAGCAGGTTCAAATAATTCCTGGGAAAAAAAAAGAAAGAAAAAAACCTTTCCAGGGAACTTCTCTGCTTCAGTTAGTCAAAAACTAACTAAAGCAAAGGAGAGCTCCCTGCGCTGGCCACCCCGGTGACAGTCCAGGAGACGAAGCGATGGAATTCCTGTCTCGATGTTTTGGAAACGAGCGCCTCAGACATTCCACCGCTTCTCCTTCCCCCCCCTTCACTCTAATCCAGCCCCAAAGGTACAAAACTTGGTTCTGTGCTAAACAGACCAATGGGGATACAATTCAACATGACAAAGTCACCCCAGGAGAGGGGGTCCCCGGGGCGCGGAGGGCACGCAGCGGAAGGTGGGTAAGCGGAGCCCCCGCTGTCGCTGCTGTCGCTCTCCATCCCTGTCCCGCCTGTCGCAGCTCTGCCCCCCCGGGCGTCCGGCTCAGCCTTTGTCCCACCCCTGGCCCGTCCCCTTTCCCACTCCTTCCTGGGATCGGCGGCTCTGGCAGGAATTAATCTGGATGTGGGGACTCCACAGGGGCAGGAGAACCCGATCCGGGGTGATGGACCCGCTTGGCTCTGGGAAATCGCGCGTGCCAAGGACCGAGTCCCCGACATGGCACCGAAGCGGAGACA
>VXBI01009000.1:2433-13419 GCA_013397375.1 Toxostoma redivivum
CTGACCCCATAGCTGACCCCACACAGCGTTCTGGATCGCCCACCAGGCCGTTAAGGTGGTGTTTGACTCCATGGACAACCTGCAGGCGCCGCCCCACGCCGTGGCCTTTGTCCGACAGGCCATGTTCGACTACTTCCAGGTGGGTGGGCTTTGGGGTTGGGGGTTTTTGGGGTGGGGATTGGGGTCCTAGGGGGGTTTGGGATGGGTATCAGGGTCCTAGAAGGGTTTTAGGATGGGTATCAGGGACCTAAGGGGGTTTGGGGTGGGCGTTGGGCTTCTGGAAGTGTTTTGGGGTGGGTTTTGGGAGGATTTGGGGTGGGTTTTGGGATTCTGGAAGTGTTTTGGGATCTTTGAGGGGTTTTGGAATGAGTGTCAAGGTCCTCAGGGGCTTTGGGATGGGTATTGGGGTCCTGGAAGAGCTTTAAAATAAATATTGAAATACTGACAGGTTTTGGGATGGGTATTGGGATCATTGAACAGTTTTGCAATGGGTATTGGGATTCTGGAAGGTCTTTGGGATGGGTATCGGGGTCCTAAAGGGGTTTTGGGATGGGTATTGGGGTTCTGGATGATCTTTAGGATGGGTATCAAGGTCCTGGAAGGGCTTTAAAATAAATATTAAAACATTGAGGGGTTTTGGGATTGGTATCGGGGTCTTTGAGGGGTTTTGGGATGTGTGTCAAGGTCCTCAGGGGCTTTGGGGTGGGTATTGGGATCCTTGAGGTGTTTTGGGATGAGCATCAGAGTTTGGGATGGGAATTGGGATCATGGGGTGTTTGGGATGGGAATTGGGGTCCGTGGGGTGTTGGGATGGGTGTCGGGGTTTGGGATGGATTTTGGGATGGGTGTCGGGGTTTGGGATGGATTTTGGGATGGGTGTCGGGGTTTGGGATGGATTTTGGGATGGGTGTTGGGGTCCCTGTGGGATTTGGGTCCCCAGTTCCCTGCCCGACCCCGCAGATCTCGGACAGGATGGGGCTCCTGACGCACCTGTACAGCGCCTTCGACAAGGCCAAATTCGCAGGCTTCTGCCAGAAACTGGCCCAGGGTATGTCCCCATTGTCCCCATTGTCCTGTCACCAGTGTCCCTGTCCCAGATGTCCCCACCCCACTGTCCCTGATTCCATTGTCTCCAACCCCATTGTTCCTGATCCCACTGTCCCTGTCCCCATTGTCACTGCCCCCATTATCCCCATTGTCCCTGTCCCCACTGTCCCTGTCCCCATTGTCCCCATCCCCATTGTCCCTGTCACCCTTGTCCCCATTGTTCCTATCCCCATTGTCCCTGATCCCATTGTCTCCATCCCCACTGTCCCCATCCCCCTTTTGTCCCTGTCCCCTTGTCCCTGCCCCCATTGTCCCTGTCGCCCTTTTGTCCCTCCCAGTGCCACTCCCTGCTCTCTGTACCTTGTCCCCAGCACTCTGTGCCCTCCTCGGGGTGGGGACACCCAGGTGCCACCAACTCGGCTCATGGGGGAGGAGTGTCGCATGTCCCCATGTGTCCCATGTCCCTGTGGGCGCCATATCCTTGTGTGTCCCATGTCCCTCTGTGTCCCATGTCCCCGAGTGTCCCGTGTCCCTGTGTGTCCCTCTCTGTCCCATGTCCTCGTGTGTCCCTGAGTGGCCCATGCTCCTGTGGGTGCCATGTCCCCCATGTGTCCCTGTATGTCCCCCATGTGTCCCATGTCCACCATGTGTCCCATGTCCCCGTGCCACCCCCAGGTGCCCAGCTCGGTGACCCCCTGTGCTGCCACATCTTCACCAAGGCCGGTGAGGTCCTGGCGCGCCACGTGGTGGCCGTGCTGCCCAAAACCCACCAGGTGAGGCCCCACCTGTGCCACCAGCGCTGCCACCGCCGGGGGGAGGTGACAGCGGTGCCACCTGAGTGTCCCCCCGCGCAGAGCCTGTTCCAGGGCGAGCTGGGGCTGCCCATCGTGTGCGTGGGCTCGGTGTGGAACAGCTGGGACCGCCTGCGGGAAGGTGAGCGCCCCGGCGGATTTGGGGGATTTGGGGATTTTTTTTGGGGTCCCCCATGACGCCGCTGGCGTGTCGCCGATGTCGCAGGGTTCGTGGCGGTGCTGGCGCAGGCCCGGGACGCGGCTCCAGGCCGGGTTTTCTCGCGGTTCAGCCTGCTGAAGCTGAAGCGCTCGGCGGCGCTGGGGGGAGCGCGCCTGGGAGCCAGGAGCGTGGGAATGGCGCTGCCGCTGGATCGCGCCGGGAATGTCGAGGTGTTCTACACACACGAGTTCTGAGCCAGGAAAAATTGGGAGCCCCAAGAAACCGCAGGGAGCGCCCCCAAAACTGGGGAGGAGCACCCCAAAAAGAGGGGGGAGCCCCTGCCAGAGGGGGTTCGTGGTTGGGCAATAAAACAGTTACACTGCCCCGAGGGGATGGGATAATGGGGTGGGAATGGGGTGGGATGGGAATGGGGCAGGAGTGTGGGAATGGGGTGGGATGGAGNGCACGAGTTCTGAAAAATGGGGGGAGCCCCAAAAAGGGGAGGGGAGAGCCCCAAAAACGGGGGCGGAGAGCGACCGGGAAAGGGGGTTCGTGGTTCGGCAATAAAACGGTTACACTGCCCTGAGGGGATGGGAATGGGAATGGGNCAGGATGGGTGAGTGGGGATGGGAATGTGGGAATGGGGCAGGATGGGAATGGGAATGAGGGGAAGGGGCAGGTGGGACAGGAAGGAAATGGGAGAATGGGAATGGGGGAGAATGGGACAGGACTGGGATGGGAATGTGGGAATGGGACATGATAGGGATGGGAATATGGGGATGGGGGAAATGGGAATGGGGCAGGATGGAGATGGAAATATGGGAATGGGGCAGGATGGAGGCAGGAATGTGCGAATGGCGCTGCTGCTGGATTACGCCGGGAATGTCGAGGTGTTCTANGCAGGATAGGGATGGGAATGTGAGGATGGGGGAGGATGGGAATAAGAGCACGGGAACGGGATCAGGATGGGGTTGGGAGCGTGGGGCCAGGAATGGGAACAGGAACCGGTCCCAGCTCAGCCCTGCTGGAAAGGGGAACATCCCAAACTGGGCTGGGGCTGCGGGAAAGGGAGGAAAAGGGACCTGGAAAGTTCCTGTTCCTGAGGAGGCTGGGATTGGGATTGGGATTGAGAATGGGGTTGGGATTGAGATAGGGGATGGGAATGGGAAGAGAGATGGGGATGGGGTTGGGAATTGAAATGGGATTGGGAATGGGATTGGGATAGGGGATGGGAATGGGAATAGAGATGGAATTATGATTAGGATTGGTATTGGGATTGGTATTTGGATTAGGATCAGAATCACTATTAGGATTATGAATATTATTAGGATTGTGATTGGGATTAGGGATAGGATTGGGATTGGTATAGGGATTGGGAATGGGATTAGGAATGGGATTGGGATTATGATTAGGATCAAAATTGCTATTAGGATTATGAATATTATTAGGATTGGGATTGGGATTAGGGATGGGACTGGGAATGGGATTGGTATAGGGAATAGGACTGGGATTAGGAATGGGATTGGGATTATGATTTGGATTTGTATTTGGATTAGGATCAGAATCGCTATTAGGATTATGAATATATTAGGATTATGATTGGGATTTGGATTGGGATTAGGGATGGGACTGGGAATGGGGATGGGATTGGTATAGGGAATAGGACTGGGATTAGGAATGGGATTGGGATTATGATTAGGATCAAAATTGCTATTAGGATTATGAATATTATTAGGATTATGATTGGGATTAGGATTGATATTGGGAATGGGAATGGGATTGGGAATGGGGTGCTGGGCCTGCCAGAACAGGCAGGGAGGGCTCTGCATCCAAGGAAAAGCAGGAAGGAGGAAATCCCAAAGATTGGGATCAGGGATGTGACATCCATGGCCTGGGAATGCACATGGAGCTGCTGGAGCAGCTTTTGGGGAGAATTCCACTTAAAAAGGGGGAAAAAGGGAGAAAAAAAGGGAAAAAAAAATCCCTTTTGGGTTCTTTTTCCTGGGAATCCAAAGGCCAGAGAGGATGGAAAATCCAGAAGGGAAATTCAAATTCCTAAGGCTCCAACTGGGAGTGACTGGGATCACTGGGAAGGAAAACTCCGGCCCCATCCCTTCCAAAAAAAGTTTATTTGGGATAATTTACAGCATGAGGAGGGAGGAGAAAGGAGGGAATTGGGGGAGAAATCCAAGGAAAAGCAGGAAAAGGAGGAGGGGAGGATGTGGGATCGCTCCAGGGATGGATCCCACCCTGGCCAGCCCCAAAGGGGATTTTTTAGGGAAATGGTTCCAGAGGGGCTGGGAAGTGCTGGAGTCAGGAATTCCATGAGCTCAGCCCCTGATCCTGCTGATCCAGGGATTTAGGGGTGGGAATTTGCAGGGATGAGCTCATCCAGCAGGAATGGGGCTGCTGCTTTCCCAGCATTCTCCCTGGAGAAGGGTTCAGAGCCTGGAAACTTCCTGGGGTTTCCAATCCCAAAAAATCCTGATTTCCCTGGATAAGGATTCCCAATCCCAAAAAGTTCCTGATTTTCCTGGATAAGGATTCCCAATCCCAAAAAAAATCCTGATTTCCCTGGATAAGGATTCCCAATCCCAAAAAAAAAAATCCTGATTTTCCTGGATAAGGATTCCCAATCCCAAAAAAAAAATCCTGATTTTCCTGGATAAGGATTCCCAATCCCAAAACATTCCTGATTTCCCTGGATAAGGATTCCCAATCCCAAAAAAAATCCTGATTTCCCTGGATAAGGATTCCCAATCCCAAAAAAAAAATCCTGATTTTCCTGGATAAGGATTCCCAATCCCAAAAAATTCCTGATTTCCCTGGATAAGGATTCCCAATCCCAAAAAAAATCCTGATTTCCCTGGATAAGGATTCCCAATCCCAAAAAAAAAATCCTGATTTTCCTGGATAAGGATTCCCAATCCCAAAAAATTCCTGATTTCCCTGGATAAGGATTCCCAATCCCAAAAAAAATCCTGATTTCCCTGGATAAGGATTCCCAATCCCAAAAAAAAAATCCTGATTTTCCTGGATAAGGATTCCCAATCCCAAAAAATTCCTGATTTCCCTGGATAAGGATTCCCAATCCCAAAAAAAATCCTGATTTCCCTGGATAAGGATTCCCAATCCCAAAAAAAAAATCCTGATTTTCCTGGATAAGGATTCCCAATCCCAAAACATTCCTGATTTCCCTGGATAAGGATTCCCAATCCCCAAAAAAATCCTGATTTCCCTGGATAAGGATTCCCAATCCCAAAAAATCCTGATTTCCCTGGATAAGGATTCCCAATCCCAAAACATTCCTGATTTCCCTGGATAAGGATTCCCAATCCCAAAACATTCCTGATTACCCTGGATGAGGATTCCCAATCCCAAAAAAAATCCTGATTTCCCTGGATAAGGATTCCCAATCCCAAAAAAAAAATCCTGATTTTCCTGGATAAGGATTCCCAATCCCAAAAAATCCTGATTTCCCTGGATAAGGATTCCCAATCCCAAAAAAAAAATCCTGATTTTCCTGGATAAGGATTCCCAATCCCAAAAAATTCCTGATTTCCCTGGATAAGGATTCCCAATCCCAAAAAAAATCCTGATTTCCCTGGATAAGGATTCCCAATCCCAAAAAAAAAATCCTGATTTTCCTGGATAAGGATTCCCAATCCCTAAAAGTTCCTGATTTCACTGGACAGGAATTCCAAATCCCAAAAAATTCCTGATTTTCCTGGATAGGGATTTCAGCCCTGGAAATTTCCTCCCTTTCCCAGGATTTCTGGATTTTTTTCCCAGGATTTCTGAGCCTTTCAGAACCTGGGGAGTGTTGGGATTTCAGGAGCTCTCATGGATGGGAAAGGAAATTAATTACCAGGATTAATTAATTAATTTCCAATTCTGATCCTTGGAAAAAGGGATCAGCACCAGGAAATTCCCAAATTTTCCCAGGAATGCTGCTCCAATCCCTCTCCTCTGTGCCAGGAATTTGGTTTTTCCTTGGATTTTTACCCACGAGGAATTAGGGCTGTAGTGTCTGGTGAGGAATTCCTGATGGGGAAAAGAGGAATTTGGGGAATCTAAATCTCCCTAAAAACCTCTGGAATTGGCAGGATCCCCCTGCTCAGCTTCCCTGGGGAGGAATTTTGGGATCACACCTTGGAACACCTTCAGTTCCAGCAGGAAAAAATCCCATTGCAGAAAATCAGGGAAAAGCCATCCCTAAAAATCCTTCAGAAGCACCAAAACCTGAATTTTTTTTTTTTCCATGATTTTCCCCATGATTGATTTTTCTCCATGATTTTTCCACGATTTTTTCCACGATTTTTTTCCTTGCTGGTGGGGTCACCACAAATCCCAGGAAGCCAAAAACTGCCAAGAAAAAAAAGTGAGGAAAAAGCCAATAAAAATAAAAATAGGGAAAAACCAAGGGAAGTACTTGGAGCTGGAGCAGATCCTGGTCCTGGAGCTGCCCTGGGCTCTTCCCAATTCCCAACTTTTCCCTGGAGCAGGGATTCAGTCTCTGGCCATTCCCAGGTCAGTATTTCACTCCAGGCACGAATTCCTTGGCATCTGGATTCAAGTTGCTTTTGCTCTGGAAAAAAAAAAAAAAAAAGGGAATGGGATTTGTCAGGGGGGTAATTCCAGGATTTTGTGTGTTCAGATGTCTGGAGTGGGAGATGTGGGAATTGTAGGGGTGGGAGAATTCCAAGGATGGGACAATTCCAAGGATTTGACAATTCTGTGTATGGAATAATTCCAAGGATTGGACAGACAATCCCAGGGATGGAACAGTTCAAGGACAGGACAATTCCAGGGATTTCACAATTTCA
Source organism: Toxostoma redivivum (assembly GCA_013397375.1). Taxonomy (NCBI): domain Eukaryota; kingdom Metazoa; phylum Chordata; class Aves; order Passeriformes; family Mimidae; genus Toxostoma; species Toxostoma redivivum. The sequence continues at coordinate 9,258 of VXBI01009000.1, forward strand.
TGGATGGGACAATTCCAGGGATTGGACAATTTCATGGAGGGAATAATTCCAGGGGTGAGAAATTCCAAGGACAGGACAATTCCAGGGTTTGGACAATTCCAAGCATGGGACAATCCCAAGGATTGGAAAATACCAAGGATTTGATAATTCCAGGGATAGGAGAATTTCAGGGATTGGACAATTCCAGGGATTGAATAATTTGAGGGATTGAACAATTCCAGGGATGGGACAATTCCAAAGAATAATCCCAGGGACAGGAGAATTCCAAGGACTGGACAATTCCAGGGATGGAATAATTTAAGAATGGGACAATTCCAATTTCAGGGATTGAAAAATTCCAGGGAAGGGACAATTCCAGGGATGGGAGAATTCCAGGGATTGGACAATTCCAAGCATTGGACAACTCCAATGATGAGACAATTCCAAGGAATAATCCCANAGGGATTGAAAAATTCCAGGGAAGGGACAATTCCAAGGAATAATCCCAGGGATGGGAGAATTCCAGGGATTTCACAATTCCAGGGATGGGAAAATCACAAGGATGGGACAATGCCAGGGATGGGACAATTCCAAGGAAGGGACAATCCCAGGGATGGAATAATTCCATGGATGGGACAATTTGAAGGATGAGACAATTTGAGGGATGGACCAATCCCAGGAATAGGAGAATTCCAAGGACTGGACAATTGCAAGGATGGAACAATTCAAAGGAATAATCCCAAGGATTGCAGAATTCCAGGGATTGGACAATTCCAAGGATTTGACAATTCTATGTATGGAATAGTTCCAAGGATGAGACAATTCCAGGGATTGGACAATTCCAATGATGGGACAATTCTAAAGAATAATCCCAGGGATAGGAGAATTCCAAGGATTGGACAATTATAGGGATGGAATAATTCCATGGATTTAACAATTCCAGGGACAGAATTCCAGGGATGAGACAATTCCAGGGATGGAATAATTCCAGGGATGACAAATTCCAAGGACAGGACAATTCCAAGGATTTGACAATTCTATGGATGAACAATTCCAAGGACTGGACAATTCCAAGGAAGGGATAATTCCAGGGATTGGAAAAGAGCAAGGATTTGACAGCTCTATGTATGGAATAACTTCAGGAATTGGACAATCCCAGGGCTGTGACATTCCCAGGGGTGGGACAATGCCAGATATAGGACAATTCCAAGGAATAATCCCAGGGATGTGACAATGCCAGGGATAGGAGAATTCCAAGGATGGGACAATCCCAGGGATTGAACAATTCTGAGGATGGGACAATTCCAAGGATGGAATAATTCAATGGATGGGACAATTCTAGGGATTGGACAATACCAAGGATTTGACAATTCCAGGGATAGGAGAATTCCAAGGGTGGGACAATTCAAGGACAGGACAGTTCCAGGGATTTCACAATTCCATGGATGGGACAATTCCAGGGATGGAATAATAGGGATTTGACAATTCTATGGATGGAACAATTCCAATGATTGGGCAATTCCAAATATGGGACAATTCCAAGGAATAATCCCAGGGATGGGACAATACTGGGGATGGGACAATGCCAGGGATTGGACAATTCCAAAGATTTGACAATTCTATGGATGAACAATTCCAAGGACTGAACAATTCCAAGGAAGGGATAATTCCAGGGATTGGAAAAGAGCAAGGATTTGACAGTTCTATGTATGGAATAACTTCAGGAATTGGACAATTCCAAGGATGGGACATTCCCAGGGCTGTGACATTCCCAGGGATGGGACATTCCCAGGGATGGGACAATTCCAAGGATTTGACAATTCCATGCATTGAATAACTCCAAGAACTGGACAATCCCAGGGCTGTGACATTCCCAGGGATGGGATGATTCTAAAGATGGGACAATTCCAGGGACAGGACAATTCCAGGGATGGGACAATTCCCTGGATGTGCCAATCCCAGGGCTGTGACATTCCCAGGGATGGGACAATGCCAGGGATGGGACAATTCCAAGGATTTGACAGTTCTATGTATGGAATAACTCCAAGAATTGGACAATCCCAAGGATGGGACAATCCCAGGGCTGTGACATTCCCAGGGCTGGGACAATCCCAGGGATGGGATAATGCCAGATATAGGACAATTCCAAGGATGGGACAATTCCATGGAATAATCCCAGGGATGGGACAATTCCAAGGATTTGACAATTCCATGTATGGAATAACTCCAAGAATTGGACATTCCCAGGGCTGTGACATTCCCAAGGATGGGACAATGCCAGGGCTGTGACATTCCCAAGGATGGGACAATGCCAGGGCTGTGACATTCCCAGGGCTGTGCCATTCCCAGGGCTGTGACAATTCCCTGGATGTGCCAATCCCAGGGCTGTGCCATTCCCAGGGCTGTGCCATTCCCAGGGCTGTGACAATTCCCGGGATGTGCCAATCCCAGTTTCCTCACCAGGATGTCTCCGTCGGGCAGCCCCTCCCCCGGGCCGGGGCCGAGCCCCGCTGGCGCCGCCTGGGGCAGATCCCGCGCCGGGATGAACCAATCCCGCTCCTCCTCCTCCAGCATCTCCTGCAGGCAGCGATCCAGGAATTCCTGCTCCTGCAGCTCCTCCTCCACCTGCTCCAGAGAGGGATCCATGGAATTCCTGAGCTTGGAGCTGCCAATTCCATGGAAATCCTGAGCCTGCAGCTCCCAATTCCATGGAAATCCTGAGCTTGGAGCTCCCAATTCCATGGGATTCCTGAGCCTGCAGCTCCCAATTCCATGGAATTCTTCAGGCTGGAAAAGCCCCTGGAGATCCCCAATCCCACCAGGAATGGAGACTCCAGCCCTTTGCCAAAAGGAATTTTCCCAATTTTCAGGCTTCCCAAAAAGGGAAGGGAAAGCAAATCCCAAAAAGGGAAGGGAAGACAAATCCCATCATTCCCAAATCCTGGCTCCCCTCATCAGCCTTTCTCCAAAAGGAATTTTCCCAATTTTCAGCCTGATTCCCAAGTCCTGGCTCCTCCATCAAGGAATTGTGCAGAAATTCCTCAGAAATTCCCTGAGATTTTTTTTCCAGGAATTCCTGATCCTGCAGCTCCTCCTCCACCTGCTCCAGAGAGGGATCCATGGAATTCCTGAGCCTGGAGCTCCCAGTTCCATGGAAATCCTGAGCTTGGAGCTCCCAATTCCATGGGATTCCTGAGCCTGCAGCTCCCAATTCCATGGAATTCTTCAGGCTGGAAAAGCCCCTGGAGATCCCCAATCCCACCAGGAATGGAGACTCCAGCCCTTTGCCAAAAGGAATTTTCCCAATTTTCAGGCTTCCCAAAAAGGGAAGGGAAAGCAAATCCCAAAAAGGGAAGGGAAGACAAATCCCATCATTCCCAAATCCTGGCTCCCCTCATCAGCCTTTCTCCAAAAGGAATTTTCCCAATTTTCAGCCTGATTCCCAAGTCCTGGCTCCTCCATCAAGGAATTGTGCAGAAATTCCTCAGAAATTCCCTGAGATTTTTTTTCCAGGAATTCCTGATCCTGCAGCTCCTCCTCCACCTGCTCCAGAGAGGGATCCATGGAATTCCTGAGCCTGGAGCTCCCAGTTCCATGGAAATCCTGAGCTTGGAGCTCCCAATTCCATGGGATTACCGAGCCTGCAGCTCCCAATTCCATGGAATTCCTGAGCCTGGAGCTCCCAATTCCATGGGATTCTTCAGGCTGGAAAAGCCCCTGGAGATCCCCAATCCCACCAGGAATGGAGACTCCAGCCCTTTCTCCAAAAGGAATTTTCCCAATTTTCAGCCTCATCCCATCCCATCATTCCCAAATCCTGGCTCCCCTCATCAGCCTTTTTCCTAAAGGAATGTTCCCAATTTTCAGGCTTCCCAAAAAGGGAAGGGGGATCCTAAAATCCCAAAATGGAAAGAGAAGACAAATCCCAAAAAGGAAAGGGAAGGGGGATCCCAAAATCCCAAAAAGAGAAGACAAATCCCATCATTCCCAAATCCTGGTTCCCCCATCNAAAAGAGAAGACAAATCCCATCATTCCCAAATCCTGGTTCCCCCATCAAGGAAATGTGCAGAAATTCCCTGAGATTTTTTTTCCATGGAATTCTTGAGTCTGGAGCTCCCGATTCCATGGAATTCTTGGAGATCCCCAAGTGCCACATCCACCCAATCCCACCAGGAATGGAGA
>VXBI01009004.1:0-48569 GCA_013397375.1 Toxostoma redivivum
TAATAATAATAATAATGATGTTGTGAAAGCCTTTCCTTTTCACTGTTCTCTGTGTTCTCTGGAGTTGCTTCCTCTCCTGCCCCATGGGAGGGTCGCCCTGGGGACCATCCCGTCCTTTCCAAGAGGGGAAATCACTGCCACAGAGCTAAACCAGCTGTTTTCTAGGTGACTCCAGCAAACTTTGACCCAGCAAGGCTCCTGGCTGTGGTGTGGGATCGTGAGGCTGCCTTGCTCATCCTGTGCTGCCCAAGCCCCGTGCTTCCCTCTCCTCTCTCCGGGGGTGAATCCAGCTGCTGCCCTTCTCCTGCTGTGCCTGGTAAAGTGCTTTAGGTCATCCCTCTGAAGTGTTCCAGGTCGTTTTTTGGGGGCAGGGTCGGCGTGGTGTGTGGCCTTGTTTGAACAACGCCGGCTGTTTCCTTAGGAACAGGGGAAAAAAGGCTTTTTGGGGATTGAACAATGGTGCGGCGCCAGCTGGGTCAGTGCAGAGGAGCGGGGCAGGAGGTGTTTTATGGGCACTGCTGCTGGAAGCAATGATCCTAAAGCTCTTTTCCAGCATAAGTTATGAATCTGGGATAAGCCCAAGAGTGGGTTTGCTTGGACTTCTTAGTGTGTCCAGGGCTGGGTGCAGCATCCATCTTTTTGCTTGGCGTGGTGGGGGAGTTATCCAGCTAAAAACACCTTCACAGGTAAAGCGTGGAGAAAGGGAGCAGAAAAAAAAAGCAGGAATTGGAGTAACAGATGCCATGGTCACACAGGGAGTTCAGCCCAAAGTCTCCCAAGTCTCACACACCTCTGGGACTGAGAGCATTTCAGCCCGGGTCGTGTGGTTGTGGGAGATGTTAAATCCCTAATTCCTGCCTCATTCCCTGCTGCTGCTCCATCCTCTTGGCTCACATCCGTTCCCAGAGTGGCTAGGGAGGGCTGCTGGGTCCCTCGGTGCAGAGGCTGCCACGGCTAAAATTAAACAAAGAGAAACTTCCCATTTTTTTGTGAGCGCTCCAGCTTCCGGAAAATGGCAGCATGCTGGAGGCAGGCAAACAAAACAAGGCGTCCTCGGCCAGAAAAAAAACCTCCTCACCTCAGAGGCATTTCCTTGCTTTCTTTCCCCCCTCTCCAGCCTCTCTCCCTCCCCATCCTGGCTGCTCCATTGAAAACCTGCCATCAGATTAGTGCTCCCGGGGTGGGGTTGCTCTGGGAAGCAGAGCAGCCTGCATGGAAAGCCAGCCTTGGGAATCGCTCTGCTCTCTCCCCCAGATCCCCTCCTTATTGCTTGTTTTGCCAAAAATATCCTCAGTGGGGTTTTTTGGGTGTGTGTGGCTGCACATTTGGGGCAGGTTGAGCTGTTGGGATCGTTAAGGAAGCACAGGGAATAGTTCCCAATGGGCCTGGGAGCAACTGGTCCTTGCAATGGATAAGGTTTGAGGGTAGGAAGAAAAAGAAGGAAATGTTTGAGTGCATCCTGAAAAAAAAAAAAAGAGATCCGTGAGTTCATTCCACAAAAGCAGGAGCTGTGTGAGTGTATCTTGCAAAACAAAGGAGGAGGAGGTAGGGGTGCATCCCAGAAAAAGGAGGAGGAGATTCCTGAGTGCATCCCAGGAAATAAAAAAAGCAGAGGAGCAGATGCGTGGGTAGATCCTGGATAAAAAGAGCTGTGCAAGTGCACCCCACAGAGGGAGAAGGGTTTGCGTGGGTGCCTCCTGGAAAAAAGAGGATCTGTGCTAGTGTATCCCTCAGAAAAAAGGATGAGGAGATGTGAGCAAATCCCACAAGAAAAGGAGAAGCAGGTGGGGGTGCATCCCAGAAAACAAAAGCAGGAATGCCCAAATGCATCCCACAAAAAGAGAGGAAGAGAAAGGAGAGCTGCATCCCACAGCTTGTCTTCCCTTGCTCCAGCTCCTCCTCCTTGGAGCAGCCTCCCAAGGAGTGGTACCTCTGCAGGGATGCATCCTGTGATTGCTCAGATGGGAAAAGTGGGGTTTTGGGGAAAGGGGAGGAAAACCTGGCATCCCCAGCACTGGGATAGGTTATTTTGGGAGTGTTCTGTGTCTTTTTTTTTTTTTTTTTTTAATACCGGCTTCCCAGAAAGCATTTCCTTTCCAGCAGCTAAGCTTATCAGGGAGTGAGACCACAAAACACGGCTTTCCTGGGGTCTTTGGAAGTGTTTCCCTTGGTTTTCTGAGAATGGGCCATGGACAAAGGATTTGCTGTCCCTGAGAGGTGGCAATTACCTCATCAGCAGAGCAGAGCCCCAGTGCTGGCCTTGGCCACCTCATCATTCCAAGGATTGCCTGGGAAGGATGCTCTGGGATGGAAACATCACTGTGGTGGCTCTCCTCCCCTGCCTGGCTCTTCCTATCCTGCTCAGCCTGGGAAGTAGGTGACATTTGGGAGGATTTGGGGATGTTTTTTTCACTGAGAGCTGTTGGAGTCAGCAAACGCTGCAGACAAACAGCTTGGTGCCGTCGGTGCTTCCAAGTCATTTTTCTGTCTCTCCCTCCTGGTGCTCCTGGGCTGTGGCCCCTGCTCCCCAGGGAGAGCTGCCTGAAAGTTAATCGCTGCTGAAAAATGCTTTAATTAACTCAATTAGCCAGATGGTCCATCTGGGCTCCTGCAGAGCCTGATGAGATCCCTGGAATGAGGTCACAGCTCCATCCTGGTGACGGAGAGGACAGAGGGACTCATCCAAATCCCCATGGGATGTGCTGTGCTCTCCAGAGCATCCCAGCTCCTGGACCTGCACTGGGAGGTGTTTGACAAGGGGGAATTACTTTAAATTCCCAGGTTTAGGGGGCAGGGATGGATGGGATATTGGCCAGGAATTGTTCCTGTGAGGGTGGGCAGGCCCTGGCACAGGGTGCCCAGAGAAGCTGTGGCTGCCCCTGGATCCCTGGCAGTGTCCAAGGCCAGGCTGGACACTGGGGCTTGGAGCAGCCTGGGATAGTGGAAGGTGTCCCTGCCCATGGGAATGAGATGGGCTTTAAGGTGTTTCCAGCCCAGAGCATTCCTAGATTGTCCACCTTGCCCTGACATCCCTGAGGCTCCTCTGCAGCCCCTGCTCTGCCTGATAGCAGGAGCTCCTAAAACATCCAGGACATGGGAAGAGCGAGCAGTGAAAAGCCCTGCACACTGCTGGAGCAGAGGAATGCAGGGCCCTGGAGCAGGGATTTGGGAAGGGTGAGTGTTTAACCCCTTGTGGGCATTGTGACCGTTCCATCCTGGCTTTAGCTCCATGTGTTGGGCTCTGTTTTAAAGCCTGGCCTTACAGACATCCTGAGGGAAGCTGCTTTTCCTGGCTGTGATGGAAACCTGAGTGCAGGCAGGTGGAGATGCATCCTTCAGGCAAAAGGGGGGAATGTGTGTCCTGAAGGGTTTGGATACCACTGGAAAATGGTGCAGGGAAACTGAGGCACGGGGCATCAGTGTTTCTCTGTGGGAAGGTTAAACCATGGTCTCTGCAGGCCAAAAATGGGCTCTAAAATCTCCCCAAAAGGGCTTTTGGTGCAGGTGGGAAAACAAATCAGTGTGGGAATATTTGCTGTTGGGCCTAATTTTTAGGAGATTGTGATCACAGAGTGGTGATACTGCATCAGATGCTCCTCTGGCTTGGAGAGGGAAGGAGAGGTGTTTTCCTTTGGGAAAGGGCAGGTAATTCCTGCTTTAGAGCAACTGAGCTTGTGAAAGTGGGACACAGGGTAATTCCCAGTGGGGATGCTGCTGGGAGCTACCAGGATGCAGAGCATTTTCCTCTGGGATGAGCATCCACTGCCCAGTGCTCCTGCCTGGAGAGGTCCCAGCTCGTGCTCAGCTCCAAAGCAGTGCAGATTCCAAGCATCTCCCTGATTTCTTTCTTCTTCTGTGGATGGGAATCATTTGGAAGCAGAGCCTGTCCATAGAAATCCCACACTCTGTAGTGCAGCAAACACTTCTGCCTCGCTCTTGCCTTTCACCAGAAAATCCTCACCCCCCTTCCTGCACAAAAAAATGTGAGTAATGCTGGAGAAATTTGGGATGAGGCCCAGCAAACGATCGGATATCCGGCTGAGCAGGGCTCTGACTTCTGCACTGCAAGCTCCCAAATGAATAATGCAGCAGGAGAAATGGCAGATTTCGAAGGATTATATTTTTCTGGTGGTGCTCTGCTTTATCTCTCTTTAAATCTTCACTCTGCAGAACTTGGGAATGGCTTTTTTTTTTCATTGCCTCAATATATTTGTTTTATGCTCAAGTAATAACATTTCCCATCGTCCTGTTAAAAGCAGAGCTGATGGTATTTAAAAATAATACTGGTGCCAGTTGTCTTGTGATGCACATCATGTGTTCTGGCTTTAAATGTTGTTTACTGGGATCATGCATGGCAAAAAAAAAAAAAACTAGATTCACTGCAAAAGTGGGTTGTTGGGAGGCTAAAATGCCAGTGGATGTTGCCCTAAGGAATAATGGGTGGTGGTGATTGTCTGCCTTTTGGTTTTCTTTCTTCCTTCTGGACCCTGCAGAAGAAGTTCCCATTTTTTTTTCCTGTTGATTGAGTACTTAAGTCATTCTTCTAAATATAAATCTCTCCTGATGTGTCAGCTGTGCCTGGGATTTCACTTCTTTTATGTGGCACTTCAAGCAAGTTTTAATTAAAAAAAAAAAAAAGAAAAAGGAAAAAAGAAAGGTCCATCTGCATTGGTTTGATATTTAGTGAGTTTTTTTCCTCATCAGGAGCGTGTCTAATTCCAGCCTGACCCTGCAAAGTCCTGCAGGCTGCATGTGGCCATCAGCTGGTTGTGCTGGAGAGCATCCTCAGCTCCTGCAAAGTTCTTGCTGTCTCCTGCTTGGAATCAGGGAATGGTTTGGGTTGGAAGGGACCTCAAAACTCATCTCATTCCAGGGCAGGGACACCTTCCACTATCCCAGGCTGCTCCAAGCCCTGTCTAACCTGGAAAACTGCCGGGTATCCAGGGGCAGCCACAGCTTCTCTGAGCACCCTGTGCCAGGGCCTCAGCACCCTCAGGGGGAGGAGTTTCTTCCCAATATCACATCTCGGTCAGTTTAAAGCCATTTCCCCTTGTCCTATCCCTCCAGGCCCTTGTAAAACATCTCCCATTCCCTGGAAATCCAGGTCTTCTCCTCAGGGCTGCTTTCAGTCAGTGCTGCTTCTCCTGGCAGAGCTGTCCCATCACTTGCACCAACATCAGCTTGATCCTAACAGGGGAAAAATAAACCAAAACAGCCTGGGATGTTGTTGCTGCTGTGGAAGGTGCTGAGGACAGGAGGTGTTGTCTGGGCAGGTCGGTGAAGGTGCCATGGATTTGTCTTCTCCAGCCAGGAGCCTGCTGCTTGCAGCCCTGTGTTTTGGGTCTGGAAATGAAAACACATCGCTGTGGTTGTCAGAGCAGCCTCCAAGCAGAGCTGGTGGTGGGATTGAAGTTCTTTTCCACAGAAATCCATAAACGGAGCAGGTTCTGTGCTGCTGACCCAAGGAATCTGTCCCTGAACACATGAACCTCAGTTCAGTCCTTAGTTTCTGAAAAGAAGTGTTCTTGTAGAGGCAGAGGACAAGCTTTGGGCTCTACTGTATCCTCTCTGTGGCTCTCAGTGGCTTTGTCTTGTTTCCTCTAATTTGGGCACTTGGCCCAAAACCACCCCTTATCACAGCTGATAATGCTTCACCCCTAATTCAAGCTCCAAAACCCCAACATTTAGCTCTGTGCTGTCTTACAGATGGGAATTGGGCAGCCTGGTCTGGTGGAAGGTTTGTTTGCCCATGGATGGGCAAAGAAGGGCTTTAGTGTTCATTTCCAGCCCAACCCCTTCTGGGATTCTGTGAAATCTCGGTGGGAATGGACGGAGCACGTGGCTCTGGGGCTTCAGCAGGGAGGCTCTGAGGTTCCTCTTGGGCAATGAGGAGCCAGGGCAGGTCTGTCTCCTTCCAGCCTTGCCTGACACTGACTTCTTGGAGCCAGCAGAGAGGGAATAACTTGTCCTCTGGACATGTTCCCCTCTGTGGTGGCTCCGAGTTGTCCCTCTTTAAAGGGATGCTCTTGTGCTCTGTGTCTGATGCACACGTGGCAGGTGTTTTGTCCTTACAAGTGCAGTGCAGGGAGTTGTGGAAATTACTCCACTCAAGCAATAAAGCTCTGCCTTGATTAGGGAACAACCTGCTGTGGCTTTAGGACAACTCTCAGGTGTCATTTTAATTCTGCCTGGTGACTAACACCACGAAAAAATGCGTTTGAGATTTCAACCCTGCTTCGTCCAGCAAGGAGAGTAATTTTGAGCAGAGATTTTTGCCAAATTTGCATAAATTACTATTTTTGGACCGAATGACCATGCTAAATAAGGGGCATCTGAATGCAAAATGGCTAAATGTTTTGGCAAGGGTTGTGTCCTGGCCCAGAGAAGCAGCTTTGCCACCACACAAATGGAGGCTGCAGGGAGAGGACTTTGGCTCTGGTTTATCCCAACTCGGTTCTTAAACTGACGCAAAGCTGCGGTTCAAAGGGCCTGGCTTTGTTTGCAGACAAAGCCTGCCCATAAAGCATTTGGGGCTTAAAAGTGATGAAATTGGTTTCTTATCAGCCATCTGACCCACGGTGATGGGACTGAGCAGCTCTTAACCTGGCGAGACCGAAACAACAAAACCCTGGAGCAGCTTCGAGACCGAAACGACCAAACCCTGAAGCTCTGACAGGTGGGGGTGGGTGGTGTTGTTTTGGTTTCTTTTTTCCCCTTCATGGCACTCCTGATGCTGTGGAAAATGCTTGGAGCCACTGCTTGGATGCTATCTGACCTCCCTCACCCCCAGGTTGAGTTAATTTGCAGGTTGCACGGAGTCTCTGTGCAGTCTGATGGGCTTTAATTTTGGGGTAATTAATTAAACATGCAGGCGTGATGTTTGCTCTTGTGTTGCATAAACAGCAGCCAGTTTTGGTGTATCTCAGGCACCCTCCTGGCTGGCAGAGGTAGGTGTCTGCACCTGGAAAGCTCATTCCCACCCCTGGAAAAGCTCTAAGCTAAATGAAAGTGAGGACTTGTGCTGCTGAAAACCACCTGAAATGGTCTTTTGTGGCCATGTAATGAGTGTGGTGTTCAAAGCATGCTTTGGATTGAAGCAGGAACACTTCCTGGGATGGGTTGGGTCTGCAGCTGGGTGGATTTGCAGGTGACAACAAACCTGAGGTCCTGATCCAGGCTCTGTTTGGTTGGTTTAGATCAGATATTCAGGAGAAATTCTTCCACGAGAGGGTGGTGATGGCCTGGCACAGGGTGCCCAGAGAAGCTGTGGCTGCCCCCTGAATCCCTGGAAGTGTCCAAGGCCAGGCTGGATGGGGCTTGGAGCAACCTGGGATAGTGGAAGGTGTCCCTGCCCATGAGACAAAATTTAAGGTCCTTTCCAACCCAAACCATTCCATGATTCACTGATCTGTCCTCACATCCTCTTCCTACTTGCATCATCACCTGGGAGTTTGCTCTCCAGGTGTCTGTGCCCCCTTTCCAACATGGAGATCCCTGGTTTGTGAGATTGGATCAAGCATGGAGCATCCCATGATGTGACCAGCCCCCATCTTGCCTTCCCATGAGAGGACCACCAACTCCAGCAAAGGGTTAAGCTGCTTAAACCCAGGTGTCCTGGGCAGTCTGGCTTGGGAATGTTTACCAAAGAGGAGCTTAAAAAACCCTGCTGTTTTGAGGGAATTCTTTGCAATGTGCTGATTCTGTCTGTTTCTACGAAAGGAGGTTTTTGGCTCCTCTCAGCATTTTCAGCATAGCTGAGGGTGTCCTGTAATCCAGCAGCAGATCAGTGATGGATTAATCAGGAAGGTGTGCAAGAGAATTAAATCAAGGGGTAGTGGTTTTGAGCCAGCTTGAATCAGTTCTTGGAATCCACAGAGGTTTCATTCATCATTGCTTGGTGCCCAGGTGGTGAGTTGGGAACAAAACTTGTTTTTTCCCCAAAAATGGACCTCCTGACTGAGGATAGCTGGAGGTAGATCAGTCTTCTCCAAGTGGAGTACTTGGGCTGGGAGAGCTGCGTGGAGCTGTCGGTGATGACCTGCTGGGAGCTGCCTTGTCTCTGGTGGTCTGCAGCTCATCTCTGGAGCTTTGTGTTGTCCTCTCTGCACCAGTTGGGGTGGCAGCCTGTCCAGCCAGCAGGACGAGTGACTTTCTTGTGCCTGTCCTTCTCTGGTCACGCTGGTGGGACTGGTTTTCCAGCCAGGAACAAGGAGGACACGTGGCACTGCAGCAGCTCCTCTCCGGCAGGCAAGGGCAGAGTCAGTGAAGGGTGATGGGGACAGGGCTCTGAAGTGTTGATGCAGTTAAAGCTCTGTCATCATCTCCTCTTAGGGGAAGCTCAGCAGTTCAGGGACTTTGGGTTTTGACAGCTCTTGAAGGCCAAATTAGCATCCAAATTATCTGAGGAAGGAGAAGCTGCTGGGACTGCAGCTGGAGGGTGGGAAGATAGCGAGCTGCTCCGGGATTTTCTCAATTAGTGCCTTTTGCCTTCAAGCTTCTGTGGATCTGGTTGGCTTGAGATGGGGAGGAGGGGTTGAGTGGGTGATTATGAGATGGTTCTTGCAGTATCCACAGAGGTGGGAAGCTGTTTCCCCTCCTTTTGACTTCCGTGGTTTCCCTTATCCAGCTCTTTGTGGGTGTTGACCTGAGATCTCTTGGGTGACCACAGTGTCTGTATGCATTTTCCTGGTGATTCTGGCAGGATCTTTTCTTTGAAAGTGTCTTGCTGTGGCTCTGGAAACCTGGGTTTCATTTCTCCTACCACCTATTGCCTGTGTGGGCTTGGGCTGTTGCCTGATCCAGCTCAAATCTGAATTTCCCTGCTTTGCAAGATTTTTGGTCCATGCTTTTGGTCCTAAGCATCCTTCAAACCACGGCCAAACTCTTGGGCTTGTGAAGGACTTTGGAGGGGCTGTGAGGGCTTGGAAGAAGACTGTTCTCTCCCTGACTCCTGTTCCATCCAAGGGTTTTAAATCTTGAGTTTATGACTTTTATGTTTAACTGCTCTGGGAGCACAGCAGCGGATGTGACTTTGGGTTCTCGTGGCTTTGTTTGTCCCCATGGGACTTGTCTGGATTAAACTCCTTGTCCTACCAGAGAAGCATCCATCCACAGCTCCCTGTTAAAAAGCCAGAACACCTTTGGGAATGCCCTGCCTGAATTAGGCAGTGTTTTTTCTCTTGGAGGAATGTTGAGCAGACAGCAGGGCAGGGTGGACCAGGACTGAACTCTGCCTCTTCTGATACGAGGTGGGCATCAAATGAGAGGCTGTTCCTGATGGAGATGAGTTTTCCATTGCCTTCCAGCCCACCCATGGAGTTCCTTGCTGTAGGACATTGTGGAGACAGAAATGTCTGTGGGTTTGGGGAAAGACTGACCAAGCCCTCCCCTGGGCAAGAGGTCTGGGTGAGGCTGCAGAAAGGTCCCCATTGAGGTCTCCTTTGATCTCGCTGCTTCACCAAGAGCTGTTTGGGCAGACACCACCTCTGGGTTTTTAATCTGCTCTTGGGGAGTGCCTCGCTCTCCGTGCCGACATTCCGGCAGCATCCGCTGCACCGAGGACCATCCTGCTGGAGACATCCCTCTGCCTTGCTTTTTTTTGGGGATGCCACAGGGGATGGCTGGTCTTGCAGCCCGTGGTAGTGTTGAAACCATGTGGGAGCAAATCCAGCTTTTTTTATTTACCTGCCTGGGTTATCATGACAGGTGTGTGTGTCATGGTTGTGTCGCTGTGGAGCGGGAGGACCTGGGCTGTTGTCCCAGGAAAACCTTTTTTGGTGGCCCTGTCAACCTCACAAGGGTTCCTGTCCTCTGCCACACCTCCAGCACCTTCCTGCACTTCCGGGTTTTTAAACCTCTGCCACACCAGCACCGTTTTCAGGGATTTGGGGTGGGCTCTGTGGGTGCTCAAGGGTGGTGCCTGCATCTCCAGGACCTTCCTCTGCCATGGTGGCATCAGCACTGGGCAGCAGCAAGAGGTCCTGCAGGGAAAACTGCCTTTTCCCACCCTCAGGACTCATTTATACTTGGGTCTCATATAGCTGGTGGTGGATATGCAGCAGGACTCGTGCTCCAGAGGAAAAAGGAAGCTTCCCTGTCCTTCCTGCTTTGCCTGTGAAAGGTGACATCCCCGGTGGGGAGGCCGTGATGGACACCAGGCACTGGCAGCACACACTCAGCCAAAATTGCCTTCATTCTTTCCCTTCTCCATTAAGCTGGCTGTGCTTGGCTTGCCCTTGCCTGGCAGCAGGAGCTGAGCCAAGCTGGAGCTCCAGGGCAGGATTTTTCCGTGGGGCTTGGCAGGGAGCGGAGGGCACGGCATGGCAGCGTTGGGTGCAGTCATTCCCACATCACATGGTGGGAATGGGCTCCAAACAAACCCCTGGGATGTGAGGGTGCTGCAGGAGGGATGGCAGGTCCCAGTGCTTCCACAAGTCCCTTGTTGTTTGCTGGGAAAGGGGCTGAAAGCGCCGTGTGTTGTGTTCCTGGCAGCTCCCTGCCAGGGGAGGCTCGTGCTGGGACGGACGTGAGTTCACACCAGGGTGTTCTCTCTGGTACAAAGAGCTGGTGTTCAGTGTTGTCTGAAGGGGTGGTTTATCTTTGCTTGACTTGGGTGGGTCTTTTCTCCTTTTTTTTTTTTTTTTTTTTTTGGGAGATGAAAGCACTGGCTTGGCCAGCACAAGCAGTGAAGGAGATAAGAGAGAGGCAGTGGGGTCAGGAATTACTGGGATATTCAGCTGGCATCAGACTTGAGGAATGCTTGGGCTGGGCTGCTGAGGGGAAAAACCCAACAGCAGCCAGCTCTTCCCCACCCATCCCACCAGCAAGGCTCGTGGAAGAGACCTGGATCACTGGGACACGAGCCACAAGCTCACTAGTCCTTGCCAGCAGCTGCTTCCAAAGCCATCCCAGCCTTGCAGGATGGGATGCAGAGGACCTGGGCTGTGCTGGTGTGCCCAGTTTCGTGTTTTCCCACCTGCCTGAAGATCTGTCAGGACAAGCATGGGAAAATGAGGGACTTCTTAAGGTGTTGGGATCATTTTCTACTGAAGGGAAGCATTTCAAGCTTTGTGTTCTGTTGTAGCCATGGGGGAGATCTTGAAGGTGAAGGATTCACAGGGCAAAACCAAGTTCCTAAATCAGATTGTCTGCTAAAATTTGGCACTTTGGGTAACTTTGGGGCTTTTTACAGCTTCTTTTTTGTAGACCCTTGCACCTTGCAGTGGATTGGTGTCACCTGGCACTCCCTGAGCCGCTCCCTCAGGGCTGGGGTGCCCCGGGGTGTGGGGGGGTCTCGTCTGCATCCGATTCCACAGATTTGAGTTACTTGGGGTTTTGTGACTGATAAAAGCAGCATTTTCAGTAAATTCATTGTGTGGGACGAGTGTTGTGGGGAGTGCTGTGGCTCTGGGACATGAATTCCTCCCTAGAAAAGGTTTCAGTTTGTTCATATCCAAGCAAAGCCGACTGTTTTTAAAAGAAACCTCCAAAAACACTTCTGTGTTTGTAGGAGAGCCAGAGGAACTCGACTTGGGAGAAAGAAAAAGCAAATTAAAAGCCATAAAGCAACAAGTGCCTGGAGTTGATCTTGGCTCTGGTGTGGGGAGAGGATGATGAGGGATTGATGGGAAGCTCCTTCTTTTCTTCCCAGCATTTAATTTGCAGCCAAGGGAAAAGCGGGAGGCCTTCCCTGACCTTGCACCACAATCTTGAGAGGCTTCTAATGGATTTTCCAGGGAAAAGAGGGGTGCAGGATGGTAGTTATGGCAGAGCTGGCCAGTCTTGTGTCATGATGGCTCCTGTTCCTTGTGCTTCCCACAGACACGGATGTGCCCTTTTGGGATGGACCCTGCAGCTCCAGGGAGGGCTGGGAATGTGGGATGGGCAGGGATGTGCTCTGCTCCCTTTGCTGGTGGCAGCTCCTTGGCTGCACCTGGAAGG
Source organism: Toxostoma redivivum (assembly GCA_013397375.1). Taxonomy (NCBI): domain Eukaryota; kingdom Metazoa; phylum Chordata; class Aves; order Passeriformes; family Mimidae; genus Toxostoma; species Toxostoma redivivum. The sequence goes on from VXBI01009004.1 coordinate 11,941, forward strand.
ACCTGGCTCCATCTCCAGCCCTGAGGGTGCTTGGTGATATCCAGCCCTTGATACCACCCAGCCCTGCCAGCTCTCCTGGCTTTTATTAGCCCAAATTCTTGGCAGCCAGGGATTTTCCATTCCTGAGCTCCTGGAGGGGTCTTCTCCCACCCTTGGCCAGCAGCAGATCCTGCTTCCCGCCCTCAGGCTGTGCACATTTGGGTGTTCCCATGATTTTATTACATTTCTTTGCTCCAGGAAGTGTTTCTGGTATTCTTCCTGGGATTGCTTTTCCCTGTCCAGCATGGCTGGGTGCCTGTGGTGTGTCTTGGATTGATAGCTCAGTGTCTGGCCAGAGGTGGGTCCATCCCATAATCCCATCAGATGAGCTTGGAATGATGGATGGAGCTGGGAGTGCTGGGGCTCCCCTGGGTCTGCAGTTGCATTTCTGGGGTAAGTGGTACCAGACACTTTGCAGAAGTTATTTTTAACCTTTTCCATGCCACTGCATGCTGGGAAATGCCAGGATGTTGAGTGCTGTGTGCTGCAGGAAAAGTGACCTTTGGCTTTAGTTTTTAGCAAAGTTTTAATAAGTGGGGTTTTTTAATAGATGTGACACTGTCACCTGCCCCACACCTGCTGCTGGTGGGACCGGAGGGAGCAGCTGGAGCTGTGCCAGGGGATGTTCAGGTTGGGTTTTAGGAAAACGTTTCTGGCTCAAAGGGTTGGATTTGACCCTGCAGCATTCCCTGTGCCTTGCAGGAGGGAAAAGCCAGTGTGAAAAGCAGGTGTGGGTGCCTTTGAGAAGCTGCAGGACGAGCTGGTCGCCCACTGGTTTCCTTCCCCCCACCATTCATTTCAGATGCTGTTTGTGGCTTTGGGTAAACAGATGGGGCTGGGTTTTTCCCTGGTCTATATTTAACCCCAGGCTAAATTTAAAGCTCTTTCAGAGGAGTTTGCAGACCATTGTCTCGGTGATTTCTAAACAAATCTTGGCCCTTCCACCCTTTGTTTCCCCCCCCACTTACCCCTTTTATCCTCCTCACACAGCTGGAATTTGAGGATTTGCTGGTTACCCCTGCCTTCAGAAACAGTTTGGGTCCATTCCCAGTTCCAAAACAGGGCTCCCATCCCAAATCCAGCCGTGGGGGGCCTGGCCCCCCATCCTTCAGAGTGTGTGTGTGCATCCCTAGATCCAGGAGGGATGGACAGAGATCCAGGAGGGGCAGGCAGAGATCCAGGATGCTGCTATCAGGAGAGGAAATACCTTTCCTCATTATCCCTCATTTTTGTGTGTAGATTCTCACTGCCTTTTGGGGCCTCAGGGTTCGATGCAGAGGGGGTTTACAGCTGTTTCTCCACACAGCCACATCTGTCAGAGGCCTTTAGCAGGAAGCTTCCCATCTCCTTATATAAATAGAGAGAGGGGGAGCATCCCTGCAAATTCCAGGCTTGCGGATATGTCAGTGAGAGCTGCCTGGGCTGTAGCTGCCATAATTAACATAAAATTCATTTGAGCTGGACCAGCAGGCAGGTGTTTCAAAACATACTCCTGGCTTACACTTGGTTTTTTCCTACTTTGTGCAGTGCTGCCTGAGCAGGGAGGAATTTTGGGATTTTTGATTTTATTTTATTTTTTTTTAAACAAGATTGTGTGCAAGAATCACCAAAAGTGGGGAGGTGTGGCGTCTCTAGAGGGAGGCACTGTGTGCTTGGGGTCTTGCCATGCCCCCTAGAAAAGCTGCAATCCCAAATGGCATGAATGAGAAACTGGGTAGATGGTGAAGGGTGCCAGCCAAGGGGAACATCCTTCCTCCCTTCCTTGCTTCCTGCTGGTTATTCCTTTGTCTTGCTCCAGCTCCCCTCTCTTACCTGTCCCAGCTCTGCTAAGCTCAGCCTTGACTCGAAGCCTGGTTTCCCTGTGTTTATTCCCCACCAGACCCTTTCCCCTTGGATTGCTCCCAGCAGGACCCGACCGGAGGCTCTCCTGGAAGGGGAAATGTTTGCACACAAGTTCTCCCTTCCCTTTTCTGGCTGCAGCCTGGTGCATCCCTTCCAGCCAACCACATTCCCGGCATACCAGCCCCGGGGATGGCTTGGAAAGCATTTCAAGCAGGCTGGAGTATCTCCTGCTTAGGCTCTCCCCTGCAAATTTCCTCTTGCTGCATTCCAGGAAAGGGCACCAAATCCTTCAGGACTTGCTGTTCCCCCTCACAGTGCTGGAGGAGATATCAGCTCTGTATTCCCACCTAGGGAATTTGGGCCTGGCTGTTATTTTCTGCTTGATTTCATTTTCAAGCAGAGGGAGGAAAAAAGAAAACAATTGCATGGGATGGGGAGAAAGGAAGAACAGCATTAGGAGTGGATGGAAATCCTTTTGTAAAACAAGGGATTTGGATATAACTTTAATTAAAACTTTTATGGTTGAGACCTGTTGGTGGTTTTGCAGCCAGGCTGGAGCTTTGTGGCAGCTCTGAGGGAGCAGGAGGCAAGGGCTGAATCCAGAATTTCCAGGATGATCCTGGGTACGCCGGACAGCGTTCCTGCTCCCTGGTGCAAACCTGGAGTAGCAGCTCAGGGCTCAGGCTGTGCTCCAGCCGTGTCTTCAGCCTTCCCTGCTTGTCCTGGCCCATCTGGGCACTGTCCCAGCTCCAGAGGACATGGGTGACGTCAGGGGAGCTCTTGCCCATGCTTGCATCAGCCACGACGTTGGTGGTCAGGGTGTCCTGTGGGAATGGGCTCATTTCCCTCTCTGCTCCAGCAGGTTGATGCAGCTGCTCTTCCACAGGGGTTCTGGAAGTGTTTGTGCAAGTGCTTCTGGAAAAAAAAGGGGGGAAACCCCTTTGTTTTCATCGTGTTCAGTGCAGGAAGGGATATTGCTCGTCCTGGTTGGTTGGGTGAGGGGAGGGATGTGGGAAGCAAATGGGAAGGGCCAGTCCCCATCCTAGGAGATGCTGCAGTGGGAGAGAGGGATGAGCCATTTGAACAGGGAAAAAGCCCAGTCCTGTGGGTCTTCTGTGCTCCCACAGCAGCCCAGTGCTTGGGTGGTTTTATAGTTGTGTTACAGCAATGTGCAAATGCTTGGGGAATGGAGAGAAGGATCAATTTACCATCCTGGGAGCAATGTATTCCCAAAAACACTCTTAAAGGCCAGAGGGCTGCTTCGTGTGGGGTGGTGTCCAGCATCCTGCAAGGCCAGGCTGTCCTTGCTCTCCAGGGGTTTGTAGGCAGCCCTGTGGTTCCTGGGAGCACCCAGTCTGTGTTCCATGGCGGTTTAAGTGGGACAGGACTGGCACCACGGGATCAGCACCTGGGTGGCACGGGGGGGACCCGCAGCCTTGCTAACCCCCTGTCCTGTGTCTCTGTCCCCCCGGCAGGTTCCCCGAGGTGACCCCGGGTCCCCGTCGCGGCAGAGAGGCCCTGGCCATGTAGAGCCCACCGGGAGCGGAGATGGCAGCGCAGAGGATCCGGGCGGCCAACTCGGGGGGGCTCCCGCGCTGCAGGTCCGAGGGGACGCTCATCGACCTGGGCGAGGGCTGCGCTGAAACCGCGCTCTGCGACGTCAAAGGTGTGTGGGGAGCACCCCTCCTCCTGCCAGCGCCATCCTCACCCCCTGGGGGACTCAGTGACAAAGGTGCTCCCTGCCCCCAGTGCTGAGAGCCAGCAGGTTGCTCCTCCAGTAATCCCTTTTTATTTATTTATTTATTTTTTCTTCTGTGTTTTCCTTACCCAGCATAAAAGCCGTGGTCAGGTGGGAGGGGAATTACAGCTCCCCTGGCGGGAGAGCATCCCAAGGAAAAATCTCCAGATGGAAGCCGGAGAGCGCTGAGGGCCTTGAAAGTAAACAGGCACAAAAGGGATTGTTTTTGCAGGTGTAGCACCTGAACATCAAACACTTGCTGCAAATTAGATGGGTTTTAATGCAAAACTAGGAATTGCTCCTCTCCTCCAAGAGGTTTCAGCACATCCCTGTTAACCCCTGCATGCCCAGCTGGAGCGGTGTAGGAGCAGCCACTTGCCTGTCTGATCTGACACCAAAAATGCTCCATCCTGCAGGGTAGCTGAGTTAACAGTGGCTTCCAGCCTAGCAGGCCGCCAAAACAATTCCAGTTTGGAGTTTCTGTGTAGTTTCCCACTGGAAGCATGTCCTCACCTTTGCCTGCTGGCAGATGAGTTGTTCAGGAAGTGTGCAAAACTCTTCTCTGAGTGCTCCACCCCCAGGCTGTGTTCAAAGGCTTGTCTTTGCTCAGCTCTGTCTTCCCTTGCCTTGTTATTTCCGTGGGTGAGAAGTGCTGCCAGCCTGCGAGTGGTGATGCAGGGATGTGCAGCCTGAGCTCCCATCCCTTTGTCTCTGGGATTTTAAGGGCTTCCTGTGTTTTCTAAACTCCCTTTTCCTCCCAGAGAGCTCTCGAGCCTGTTGAAGCAGGTGCTGTCCCAGCGCCCTTGCAGCTCCCTGCTGGTGAAAATCCAGCTTTCCTTGTTCTCTCCCGTCTGTCTAGGGAGACAGCACACATTTGGCCATTGATGGAACATCATCTGCAGCTTGTTTTTAGCGCTTTTTACAGAAACACGTCCTGAAAATGAGAGCAAAGTCAAGAAATAGGGTGGCAGTGTAAGCTCAACCCAGCCTGGATGTAAATTAGGAGCCCCTGGCAGAAAACTCTTCCACTGGCACTTCTGCAAGGGAGGCTGGAGATGCTGCCAGGACCAAAGCAGCAGTGTGGGAGGGAGGTGCTGGGATTCTGGGAGGGTTCAAACTGGGTAACCTTTAGAACCACAGAATGGTTTGATTTGGGAGGGACCTGAAGGGAGGGACACTTTCCACTAGCCCAGGCTACTCCAAGCCCCATCCAGCCTGGCCTGGAACACTTCCAGGGATTCAGGGGCAGCCACAGCTTCTCTGGGCATGTGCAGGAGAGGGGTTAGAGCAGAGCAAGAGGTCTTTTATCCTGTAGAGGGAGAGTTATCTTGGGTTTGGATGAACCCTTCAGGGAAGAGAGGGGTGAATGTACCAGAAATAGTGGAGTTTTCTTGAAAAAAAATTATGGAGAAAAATACCTGCAGGCTTGAGTGGTTGCCCAGGGAATTAGTGGACCTGGAAGTGTTCAGAAAACACATGTGGCACCTGGGGACATGGCTTAGTGGTGGACCTGGCAGTGCTGGGTTAATGGTTGGACTTGATGGTCTTGGAAGTCTTTTCCAACTTTAATGATTCAGTGATTTCAAGACCACCTTCATCACTTAAAACAGCCTGGAGGGATGACCTGGAATAAAGGATCCTTAGTCATTGGTGACTCTGCTGTGCATCTCTCACAGTGCTGTCTCCTCCTTGCCTCTGCAGTGCCTTCTCCCAGTGCCTTGCTGGTGGACAATCCCACATCCTTCGGGAACGCGAAGGAAGTCATAGCAATCAAGGATTACTGCCCCACAAATTTCACCACCTTGAAGTTCTCCAAGGGGGACCACCTGTACGTGCTGGACACGTCAGGAGGGGAGTGGTGGTACGCCCACAACACCACGGAGATGGGATACATCCCGTCCTCCTACGTGCAGCCCGTGAGCCACCGCAACTCCTCCCTCACGGACAGCGGGGTGATCGACAGTCTGCTGGAGAGTCCCGACGAGGGCGCCAAGGAGCTGGACCTGCTCGGGGAATGGACTGATGGGAAGAGAAACTCCGCCAAATCCTTCCACAACAACCCCTTCCTGAACGGAGTGCAGACCAACCCGTTCCTGAACGGGAATTTGCAAGCAGCGCCCGGCTCGGACAAGGAGTCCGACTCCAGTGTCACCGTGGATTTGTTGCTCTTTGACACGGGGGCTCCCGCTTTGGCTCTCCCCAGCTTGGCTGCCAACAGCAGCCTGGGGAACCTTTTTGATGAGCTTCCCTCCGCGAACAGGCTGGATGTGGACCAGCCTGTGAGAAGGGACAACCCCTTCTTCCGAAGCAAACGCTCCTACAGCTTGTCCGAGCTGTCTGTCCTCCAGGCCAAGTCGGACACGCCGGCATCGTCGGGTTTCTTCAGCGGTTTGAAGTCTCCCACCCCTGAGCAGTTCCAGAGCAGGGAGGATTTTAGGACAGCGTGGCTGAACCACAGGAAGCTGGCTCGGTCTTGCCATGACTTGGATTTGCTTGGCCAAAACCCTGGCTGGGGTCAGACGCAGCCGGTGGAGACCAACATCGTGTGCAAGCTGGACAGCTCCGGTGGGGCCGTCCAGCTGCCGGACACCAACATCAGCATCCACGTGCCCGAGGGCCACGTGTGCCCGGGGGAGACGCAGCAGATCTCCATGAAGGCCATGCTGGACCCGCCGCTGGAGCTGAACAGCGACAAGTGCAGCACCATCAGCCCCGTCCTGCAGATCAAGCTCAGCAACATGGAGGTGAAGACCTTCATCATCCTGGAGATGAAGGTGTCGGCGGAGGTCAAGAGCGACATCGTGAGCAAGAGCCTGGTGGGGCTGCAGTGCCTGCGCAGCGACATGAAGGAGGGGCCCTACACGCCCATGCAGCTGAGCTATTCCTACGGGGACACGATCCAGGTGCAGCTGGAGAACCTGGAGCCCTGCATGTACGTGGCGGCCGTGGCGCAGGGCCAGAACATCCTCTACCCTTACACCGTGTGGGATTACATCAGCAAGAAGATCACGGTGGGCGTCTACGGCCCCAAGCACATCCACCCTTCCTTCAAGACCGTGGTGGCCATGTTCGGCCACGAGTGCGCGCCCAAGACCCTGCTGGTCAATGAGGTCACCAGGCAGTCCCACAGCCCGGCTCCTGTCGCCCTCCAGCTCTGGGGGAAGCACCAGTTTGCCCTGTCCCGGCCCCAGGACCTCAAGCTCTGCATGTTCTCCAACATGACCAACTACGAGGTGAAGGCCAGCGAGCAAGCCAAGATCGTCCGGGGCTTCCAGATGAAGCTGGGCAAGGTCAGCCGCCTCATCTTCCCCATCGCCTCCCACGACCCCAACGAGCTCTCGGACTTCACGCTGAGGATACAAGTCAAGGACGACCAGGATGCCATTCTGACCCAGTTCTGTGTCCAGACGCCGCAGCCACCTCCGAAAAGCGCCATCAAACCCATGGGGCAGAGGCGGTTCCTCAAGAAGAACGAGGTGGGGAAGATCATCCTCTCCCCTCTGGCTGCCACCGCCAAGTACCCGGTTTTTCAGGACCGGCCGGTGCTGAGCCTCAAGTACGGGAAGCTGCTGAAGACGGTGGTGAGGCAGAGCAAGAACCACTATCTGCTGGAGTACAAGAAGGGAGATGTCATAGCCCTCCTCAGTGAGGAGAAGATCAGGTTGAAAGGCCAGCTGTGGACCAAGGAGTGGTACATTGGCTACTACCAGGGGAAAATCGGCCTTGTGCACACCAAAAATGTGCTGGTGGTCGGGAAGGTCAAGCCCAGCTACTTCTCCGGGCCGGATCTCACCACCAGCCTGCTGCTGGAGCAGATCCTGAGGCCCTGCAAGTTCCTGACCTACATCTACGCCTCGGTGAGGACTCTGCTGATGGAGAACCTCAGCAGCTGGCGCTCCTTCGCCGACGCCTTGGGCTACCTGAACTTGCCGCTGACGTTCTTCTGCCGGGCGGAGCTGGACAGCGAGCCGGAGCGGGTGGCCTCCGTCCTGGAGAAGCTGAAGGAGGACTGCAACAGCGTGGAGAACAAGGAGAGGAAATCCTTCCAGAAGGAGCTGATGACGGTGAGTGTGAGGCCCAGCGGAGCGGGGCTTCGTTCCTGGCTCTGCAGAGGGAGCAGGGGAGGTGGCGGTTCCTTAATTCAGTCTTTAGAGAGTGAAGTCTGCCTTGAAGGTCTTTTGAAGGCTGCTGGGCACTGCCAGGTGGGAGTCCAGCCCTGTGGTGGGTTGGTGGGCTCTTGGTTTAGCGGGATCACGGCAATAACGAGGGGTGCGCTGAGGTGCTTGGAATTCCAGAATCACACAATGGCTGGGCTTGGAAGAAACCTCAAAGCTCATCCAGTCCCACCCCCTGCCGTGGACAAGGACTCCTTCCACTGTCTCCAGTCACTCCAAGCCCTGTCCAGCCTGGCCTGGAACGCTTTCAGGGATGGGGAGCCTTTTTTTTTGAGTGGTGGCTAATCCAAGGGCACCCCTGAGCTGGGGTGTTTTATACATTGCAAATGGAAATGCATGGCTTGCTCTTTGTCCTGAAAGGAATTTGGGAGGAGCACTGCCTGCCAGTATTTCTAGGATGCCATTAGCAAGTAAATCCCTCACGAAATATCATCTCCACAATCATTTCTAGCATTTCGTAGGAAGTGAGCCAAAGAAAATACAGGGCAAAATGTCTGGAAGAGATTTGCAGCTCTCTCCCATTCCCCACCCTCCCACAGGAGCAGGATAACCGAGTTAAGGAGAACAGCGTGGTTTAAAATGTCAATTGGATTAAGGAATAGCAGCAGCCTTGCTTGGCAAAATGAAATTATGGCAAAAGGGGACTGGAGCTGAATGAAGGAGTTCAGTTCCCACACTCCTTTTAGGGAGAAGGAGGAAATTTAAGGATTGAGTAGAAGGAGTGTGGAATCCATTGTTATTCATGGAAATGTCCGGAGGGTTCCCTGTGCCCGGGCACCACTTTGGGACCTGTGGGGTGACATTGTAGCTTTGACTTTCAGCTTTCAACACTGCTTCTGTTGCAGGGTTCTCCTGGCCAACAGTGACCCATTCCTCATCCAGAATTGGGACATCCCCTCTCTGGCCCCCCTGTTTCCCCCGAGGGAGGGTTTGTTCCTGTAATCACCAGGCTCAGTGAATGTTGAGATGAAATCTGTGCTGCTCTTGCTGGATGCTTTGTGCTGTTTGCTTTACCTGTTTGCAAACCCGTAGGTGGTGCTTTTATCTATCCCCATTGTTTTCAGGGATCCCAGAGAGTCTGCAGGTCATGGAGAATCCTCACTGGGGAGACAAAGGGAAAGATAAGGCTCAGGGAGCTGCTGGCTCAAGGGGAGGGATGGGAGCTGCAGGAAAACATCGTGCTCCCCTGTGGCTGCCTGGAGAGCAGAGTCCCGGGGCAGGTTTTATTCTCCTTGTTTCTCTAATCCTGCTCTCTGTGAGGCTGAGCCTGTGGATAAAGGATGAGCTCCTTTCTTGGTGGAACATGATGCTGCTTCCAAACCCCTGACTGCCGTCAAATCCTCCTTAGCCTATGGAGAAATTAGATTGAGCCTGTTGAAAGAAGAGAATAATGATGTTTCAGGGGATGGCAATGGAGCAGTAATGGATTTTATTGTGTTTGAATCTGATTTTATTTGTAACAAATGGACTGGCTTTCTGGCAAGGAGAACCAGCTGCACTAAGCACCGGTGTGTCCATTTCAGCTGAAAGTTGCTTATCTGCCCCCCAAAAGGACTGGGAAGGGAGAAGTAGGAGAAGGTTTATTGGTGTTGAGTACACAAAACACCAGTGGCAGCATGTGCACCAGCAGCCAAGCAAGGAAAAGCCTGGTTGCGACGACTGGTTAATCAGTAATCTGCCTTTAATTACTCTTTTTCTAATCAGGCACTAGCACTGGAGTGTGAAGGTAACTCGGGGGGATGTGGCTCAGGAATTACTCAGCAGAGAGGGAAAGCTCTCCCTCCTCTCTGCCTGACGGAAGCAGGCAGCACGTGGATGGTTTGGATAAAAAAAGCTGGGCATGGGTTCAAGAAGATTTCATTGCCCCTGGTGCCTGGCCCGTGGGGTTAGACCTGCCCTGAGACACAGCATTCCTCCCTCTCTGGCTAAATGAGAGACTGATTTATCATCCTTCCAGCAGACACTGCTGTTGGGAAAAACATGGGTCTGCTGGGAATGGCCCCTGGCACGGCAGCAGGGAGCTGTGCAGAGGAAACTATGAGCTTGTTCTTCTCCAGGCTACTTGTAAAGGTCACACAGGAGATGAGGTTGGGATATTTTTTCCCCTCCCATTGTTTTGTTTGCCCTGACTCCCGGTATCCAGGTATCCATGTACTGCCTGTCTCCTGCCAAGAGTTTCTTCTTGTCCCTGGTGTGTGCAGGCCTCAAAGAGGGGGGCTGGGGCTGTCCTAAAGTCCTGCAGGTCAGGGTGTCCATGGCTTTGGGGTGGAAGGGACCTTAAAGCCCATCCCTTTCCACCCCTGCCATGGGCAGGGACACCTTCCACTGTCCCAGGTTGCTCCAAGCCCTATCCAATAAATCCAGCCTGGCCTTGGACACTTCCAAGGATGTGAAGCCACATCTCTGAGCACATCTGGCACATCTCTGTGCCAGGGCCTCACCACCCTCAGCATACTGAGATCCAGCTGGGCATCATGTCCAAAGGAATTAACCCCGTGGAGACAGTGCATGACTGTATGAGGTGAAAGAAAAGAATCAGTATTTAAGGCTGAGAGTGTGTATTTTAAATGTGCGAGATGATTCTGGGGGTGGTGACAGCCAAAACAGTGAGTGAAAGAGATGTTTGATGCCTAAACAAGGGTTATTTTGGGGAACACTTGTAAGGAGCCAACTTTTTTGGATCAAAACCTGACCTGTGTCCTGGAGAGGATGATGAGCCAGGAGCATGTGCACAAGCATCCTCTCATCCTGTGGCAATCTCATGGTCTCCTTGGGGACGTTATCCCCCCGTGTTTGAGGAAGTCCCAGTGTGGAGCTGTTTTCCTCCACAATGCTGCTTTCCTTCATTAGGAAATGGGATTCTGCATTTCAAAGCTGGGATGTAAATTCAGCCTCTCCTGGATGCCTTTTAAGATGAGGTGTTTCTGCTTTGAACTGGGATTTGAATATCAAACACCCTCTTTGCTCTTTGCTGGCAGAGCTGGTTCCCAGCTGCTCCTAGGGGAATAAATAATAAATATTTTCAAGGGCTCTGGCACAGCACAGCCCAGGTCACACCTGGGTGATGAGGGATGGAGACGCAGTGAGTGGACCCAGCTATCCTTTGAGGCTTGTCCAGGGCAGGGGAGGAGGAAGGAAAAATTTGTGGCATAATCCCACTGGAGGATAAAGCCTGCTGAGCTCATCTCAGTGTCTCACCCATTTCCAGTAATATTCCCCCTCTGTCTGCCGCCTCTGTGGTGCCTTGCACCCCATCCCCACGTGGCTCTGGTGCTGTTCCCATGTCCTGTCACCTCTGTCCCTGGGATTGGAGCTGCCAGGACACAGCAGGTGGTTCCAGTGCAGCGCTCTGGAGCGATCCATCTCTCCCAGAGTCGTGGTTTTGAGTGACTTTGCAGTTGTTGATGAGGTGGCCTCCCGGGTGTTTTCCTTGCTGCTATTTTGTTATTCACCTGGAGCAGCAGAAGGAGCAGGAGAATCCATCTCCTGCAGCTCCATCCTTCTCAGCCCTGCAGTGCTCCTGGCTCCTTGGGCAGGAGGTGAGAGCAGCTCCTTCACCCTGCTCTCCTAAATGCCAGGCTGTGCAAGGGATTGAGGTCCAGCTGCCTGGAAAAGGCAGGTTTGAGGATGTTCAGCCTGCCCCTTCCTTAGGACCCCCAAATCCCTTGCCTGCAGAGAAGGTGCTTGGATCCCTCAATATTTGTGTCACCCAGTGTCTGTATTATTTTTCTCCTGTTCCTCTTAAATCTGAATTTTTTGGACGACTTCTTTCCTCCTTCTACTCCCCAGCTTTCAGATATTTCACCTGGGAGGGAAATATTTTTGCACAGAAAGGTTATTTTAAGTGCAGAGAGGGTGCTGGATCCATGGGCTGCAGGAGAGGAGGCGATTCTGGCACAAGTGCATGAAATCTAAACACTTCTGAATGTCCTTTTGCAAAAGCAAGCGTGTGCTCTTTTCCATGGATTTTCCCTGCTTGTTGAACAAGGGGGTTTATGGCCTCCCTGGCTCCCACAGGAAGCAGTGTCAGCACTCAGGAGGAGCAGGCACGTGCTGGGCTGCAGCTGTGATTAGAACCCAGCTCAGCTCTGAGCTGGGAGCAGATAAGGGGGAAATCAACGCGCATTTGCTTTGCAAATCGCTGGAGTGGTTTCAGATGTTCCCATCTTCCCTCCCCCAACTGTCCCCGTGCAATCTCAATCTCCAGTGGGAGGATTTAACCCTTCTTTGCTCCAGAGCCAAACCTGGGTATGCCCAGACCCCTGTATTGGGAGAGGATGTCAGGACCGAGGTGGATTCTGGCCACCTTGTCCTTATCATTTCCAAAAGGACCATCCCCATGCTGCTGTGAAGGGGTGGGTGGGGTTTGTTTGCTTGATTTCCATTTTTAATAACATCAGTCCCCCTCCTGAGGTCCAGGGTGGGATTTGCCCAAGGTCTGGGGTTGCTGCTGCTGGGACTGTTGTGGTCCAGAGACGCTGGCAGAGGCTGTGGGAGCGCTGGGGAGTGGGATGATGATCCTGGCAGTCAGATCCCATCCTCTGAGACTGAACACGGCCATTAAACCCTTCCTTTTCCAGGGCTGCACTGGGGGTTCTGCCCTACTGCAACTTTATCCCACTCTGAGGGGATTTTAATGTGATTTGACACTTCAAGGCAGGAGCTAAGCCTGCTGCATCCTTTTTTGCCTGGCTAAGTCATTCCTACCTAGAAAACTCGGACTGGTGCAGTTGCTCTTTGCACTTCAAAACCATTTGTGGAAAATCTCTGCTTTTAGGACAATGAATGATGCAGGAAGAGGAGGAGGAGAAGAGAAAGAACATCCCCTCCTCTGAGCAATGTAGTGTCAGAGTTTTCACCTGGGTCTCACCCCAGTCCACCCCCTCACAGGGCTGATGTCCAGGTCCCATCCCAAAATGTCCTGGTTGTCCCTTGCCCTTGATGGATCCTTTAGCTCTGGGATGGAGTCTGGATTAATTCTCTTGATTAAAAGCATCTGTTGTCCTCAGCCCCTGGGATGTTTTAAACTGCTTAAGGTGGTGCCTGGACACCTCAGGAGGGGCTGCCTGGAGAATGAGGCTGCAAACCCCATCCCAGAGCGTTTTGTACAATTAACGGGATTACTCTGTTGCCAGGCTCGGTGGCCTAATTCCCCCAGAGGGGGCAGGAGGATTTTTTTGGGGATGCTCCCGGGGGGAGTCCCGCGTCCTTGACTGGGTGCTTTGCTTTTGCCCCGTGTCCTGCAGGCGCTGCTGAAGATGGACTGCCAGGGGCTGGTGGTGCGGCTGCTGCAGGACTTTGTGCTGCTGACCACGGCCGTGGAGGTGGCGCAGCGCTGGCGGGAGCTGGCCGAGCGCCTGGCCAAGGTGTCCCGGCAGCAGATGGACGCCTACGAGGCGCCGCACCGCGACCGCGGCGGCGCGCTGGACAGCGAGGTGAGCGCTCCTCCTGGGCTCCTCCCGGCTGGAACGGGCCGCCAGGACTGAGCCAGCTCCGGTGTGCGTCCAGCACTGCCAGACCCACCTGGTTACTGCGTTTTGTCTTCTTTTCCTTCTTGCCAGGGTCGGGGTTGGATGCACCGGAGAGGGGATTTCTTGTTCGGACTCAGATGTTTATTAATTCTTCTCTGTGTTACAGTGAGTGCTACAGCACTTCTAGATAACGAGCTAAAAAATGGCTACTAGCTCTCTCTCTACAAGGCCTTTTAAGGCTAAATGGTCCAATGAAGAACAAACACCTAAATTATTTTTACTTTTAACCCAATAACTAATCATCTGTGACCTGCAATGCGGATTTTTCTATCTGATTACAGAAGTACCACCTAGACCCATGAAGAAGAAAGACAAAACCTCCACTCTAAAACCTCCATTTTGCTTTCTATATATGGCTATATTGTAAGACTTTAAATTCTAGGTTTTCCACCATGTGATATTACACGCTTCTATTCAAACTACACAGCTGTCATCCCAGTTCTGTCACTTAGTTTTGGAAGCCTTCTCCATGGCCTCAGGTCAAAAGCAGTGTTTTCCTTGGGGGTCAGTGCCTGTCAGCACAGAAAGTTCATAACTCCCAGTTTCCAGGGTTCCAACACCTGGTTAATGGTTGGGCCCAATGGTCTTAAGGACCTCTCCAAGCCAAACAATCAATTCCATATTCTCCCTGGAGATCCCTCCGGAGCCACGCTCTTCTTGGAGGATCACAGGGATCTGAGGGTGTTGTGGGGGCTGTTTTTCTGGGAATGTGCTTGCTCTGGGATGCTGGCTGAGCTCTGATCCCTGTCCCCACCCTGTCCCCAGGCCATGTGGAAGCCGGCGTACGACTTCCTGCTCACCTGGAGCAGCCAGATGGGGGACAGCTACAGGGACGTCATCCAGGAGCTGCACACGGGGCTGGACAAGATGAAGAACCCCATCACCAAGCGCTGGAAGCACCTCACAGGCACCCTGATCCTTGTCAACTCCTTGGACATGCTGCGGGCAGCTGCCTTCAGCCCCCAGGACCACGAGGATTTTGCCATCTAGCCCCTGTTGTTTGTCCACTTCTCTTTTTTTCCTGTGCTTTTCCCTTGCCTCCCTTTCTTAAGCAGTTGACTTTCAAGAGAAGTGGAGGTTCCTCTCCCCTGGGTTTGAAGAGGCCAAAGTTTGCAAGTTCTCCACCAGGACTGTAAATCACCAGGAGACATCCCACCTTGATGGGAATTCATCTGGAAGGGGATGGCTTTTCATCCAGTTAAACTATTTCTTACAGAAGAAAAAACTTTCAAGAGGGCAAGGGGTGGGGAGGGATCCCAAAAGACATCACATTTTCTAGGCATTTACAAATAAAAGTCTAATTTTTGTAACGAGCAGTAAAAGTTGTAACCACTTTGGAGAGGGATGGGGGAAGCTGTGGCTGGGTTTAGGTTGCAGAAACTGCTTTGAAATGATGGGGTTTGAGATAAATACGAGTCCTGTGAATACTTATTTTAAGAGGAAGCACAGTAAATGCCCTTTCCCCCCACCACAGGCAGGTTTTGGGCTACCAGATATGCACTAAAGCACCATTGGAACTTGGGCTGTCCCCAGATTTGGGATGTGCTCTGCCCAAGCAGCACCTTGCACCTAAAAAGCCCTTTTTCTTTTAATGATTTTGTTTTATTCACAGGCCCTGTGAGCATTTTGGTTGATTTTTGGGTTATTTCCATGTGTCTGCAGACGTGGATTTTCTTGTCTGTGGCCAGGGAGTTGCCTGTTCCTGTTTTCTTTTCCCACCTGGATGTGGTGCAGGTCACCTCTGGAAGAAGCAGCTGGAGGTTTGGGGCTTGCCAGAGACCTCAGGAGGTGGATCAGGGGGATGGTGAGAGGGAATCAAACTCCCCAGGTGCTCCTGCTCTGGGGAAGAGGCCAGAAAAGAGGGAGGGAATTGTTGCTATCCAGATAATCCCTCTACAGGCAAAAAACCAAAACAACAACAACAAAACAAACGAACAAAAAACCAAACAACAAAAAACAACAACAAAAAAAGAAACAACAGAGGGGAAAAAAGAGAATCTTCCTCCTAATTCGAAATCTGAGCTCACTGGGGTTGTTCCAGGTGCTCTTTGCCATTGATTTCTAATTCTTCAAGGCTCCTCAAATCCTGTTTAACTTGTAAATAATCTTCACTATAAACCCGCTGCCAAAATCCTCAATATTTGTGTCATCCAGTGCCCATATTATTTTTCTCCTGTTCCTTTTAAATTCGAGTTTTTTAATGACTTCCTTTCCTCCTTCTGCTCCCCAGCTTTCAGATATTTCACCTGGGAGGAAAATATTTTTGCACACAAAGATTATTTTAAGTGCAAAGGCTCCTTCTAGTGAAAAGCTGCTACCAGAGGATGTGTAAAGGTTCTTAAAGGATTATTTTTTGCTTTTCAGGTTAATTAAAAAAATAACAAAAGAGTAGGAAAGGCATCTGGTGGAGGGAATGGTGTCTTTTCCCAGAATTCCATCCCCAGAAGCAATCATTCTCTACAATAGCACCTTGAATTCCTCCTGAGGGGCTTTAAGGGGTTTCCTGTGCAGCTCCCCATAGCACAGAGGGTCTGTCAGCAGCCCCACCCCCTTTCCCTCTCCCCCAGGCACTCACTTTTCCATGCAGGAGCTAAAATCCCTGTTGCAGTGAGGGTGATCTCTAGGTGCAGGCAGCAGGATGCTTTTCCGCTGGTGTTTTACCCAAATCTGGGCTTTCCCCCTTCTCCTGGCAGGCTCCAGAGCTCTGCAGAAGTCTGTACTGGAAGAGTAGCAGCAGCAGGTGAGGGCAGGAGTTTGAGCCTCCTGATCCATGAAAAATCCCAGCTTCTTTTTTTTACCCCCCTCCTTGGTTTTTCTATCTACCTCAGGTACTCTGAGCACCCACCTTGGCTGCCTCAAACCACCCTGTGCCCTCCCCAGACCCTTGGGACCACAGCCAGCACGATTTGGGGCCTGTGGGGTGAGGCTGCATTATTTTCTCCCCATTTTTGTTCTGAAGTCCAGTCCTTCCTCTCATGCTGGGACTGGGAATGTGTGCCCCAGATGCCTTCTGAGCTAAATGTCAAGGCCTTCTCCTAAAAATCTGTCTGGGCTTTGCATTGCCGCCCTTGTGTGGCAACTGGTTTTTGTTCTTCTTGTTAATGGTCCTTTTTTGAAAGAAAAAGGAGTTTTTGGGAAAAAGAAATTCCAATTAAAGCTGTTACTCTCCAGTGCTCCTGGTTAGATGTCATCTGCTGTTGTCTCTTCATCCCAAAGCAGAGTGGGGTTAATTTAGTGGGGTTTCCACTGTACCAACACCCAGAACCAATGGTCCTCAATCTCATTTCCTCCTCTCAGCCTTTCCATCCCACTTTCTCCAGGGGAAAAGTGGCTGGAGATGGCCTCACCTCCCAAACTGCTGCTTGTGCTCAAGCTCTAGGTAGGGACCTCCCTGAAGTGGGACAGGAGGGGGTTGCAGGACTTGTTTTGGCATGGAGTTTTCCTGGTTGTTTTCTGGCTGGAGGAAGCACCCTTGTGTTTGGCCAAGGCTGTTGTGGTGTTCCCAGTCCCAGTGGAGGTCAGATCCCAAGCCAGGGAAGGGAAATATTCTGGTTTCTGCTGGGGCTCTCAGCCCCCTCCTGCCCTGCCCCAGCTCTGTGGGGTGGACACAGGTGATGCCCCAGCATGGATACCCTGCTCTGGGAAATAGGGACACCAGACAGATGATCTGGGGACTTCCTCCTTGGCTTCTTCCCTGCTGCCTGGAATATTTCAGCTTCAAGGAAACAAAGGATTCAGCTTTTTATTCCTCGGGGAACAAAGTGCATCAGCGTGGGTGCCCTTGCAAATGCATCCCCACAGCATTTTGTCCTCTGCTTCAGCCATCACCAGTGAGGGATCATCTTCCGTGGGCTCATCCAGCCCCAAAATGCTGAGGGAGAGGTGTCAGAGGGGGAGGGGAAGGGAAAGTCACCCCATGGTTAGCGGGGTCTCTGCACAAAGCACGGTTTGCAGGGAAATCTGGAGCCTGAGATGAAAAACCCTGGAATCCCTGCTGAAAACCATTGGATTTGCTTCCTTTCCCAGCTTTTCACTAAAAACCTGTTGTGGATTAACAGGACACGTCAGGAGCTGGTTGTGAGTGCTTAGAGGAGCAGGGCTGCTCCCAAGTCTTGCTCAGGTTTTTCTTTTGCCACCAAATCCATCCAACCTCCTCTGGGGGCCATATTCCCATGCCAGGTGGAGGCTGGATGGTTTGTTTTGTGGAAAACCGTGGTAGAAACACCTTCAGTAAGGATCACAGTGGGTTCCTTAGAATCCTGCCCTGGGTGCTGGGATTTGCTGAGATTCAGAGCACACCCAGCTCAGCTGTCCTGTTCCAGGTTTGGGTTTCCTTGTTTGCTGGATCCTTAATTTTTTTTCACTTTAATAGCCCGAGGTAACCATCAGGCCTGATCCCTCACAAAAAAAGGGGGCTTGAATGGCTGGAAATTAAGAGAGATGATGATCATCCCAGCAAATGCAACTCCCATTCCACCTTCAAGCCTCCTTTCAAAAGCCCTTTTTTCTTTTTTTTTTCTTTTTTTTTTTTTTTTCCTGGTAACATGCTTTACCCAAAGCATTCCTGGGGCTCTCCTCTTCACAGCTCAGCAGGTTTAATCCATTGCCAGAGTCCAGGGGCTTGTGAGCAACAAATGGCACCTTTGGGCTTTAAAAAAAAATTTATTATAATGAAGGCGGGAAAAAAAGGATGTAAAGGCCTGTTTTTCCCAAGGGGTGGCTGATTGCTGGATTTGGGGTGGAAGAACTCTGATGTCCAAGTGAAAAGGAAGAGGGCTCTGGCTGGGGGGAGGAACGTGTAATTTTTTTACTGTTCAACAGCCTCACTCGGTGTTGGGATGTTGGGAGTGACGCTGGTTGTGGTTTCTCTTTCCTCCCCCTGCCCCTCCCTGAGTCATCCCAGCCCTGAATCACCCTCCTGCTCAGCTGAGATCATCTCCAAGGGGTTGGGACCAACCCAGCCCCCAAGGATGGCCCCAGCACCCCTTCTGCAGCCCCTGGGTTATAACTGTGGGCTCCTGCCCTGCTTTGATTCCCCCCAGCTGAGCATTAATTAAAGCTTCCAGCACAAATCGAGTCCCTGGGACTGACCCCACAGGGCCATCCAGTGAAGCAGGAAAGCAGGAACCATGTCTCCCCCCATTGATAATCCAGGCTGGTAGCAGCTCTGGGAAGAAATCTGCTCCTTTTATTCAGGCTGGTGGTTTTTGAGGACAGGTTCAGTAAGCCAGGCAGGAACTGTCTGGGAGGATTTGGGATTTGCTCCATGACTTGCTTTTATTATCCTGAGCAATCAGATCTGGCACAGGAGACCTTTCACCCTTCCTTAAAAGAAAGGGAATTGATGCTCCTGCCCATGGAGGGAGAGTCTGTCCTGCCCTTTGTGTCAGACATTTTGGCAACCCCTTTTCCTCAGGTTTCATCATATAAATAATTCCTAAAAACACCTCTGCAGGTGATAATTAATCCAAGGGCTCTGTGGCTGCTCCAGCTAGAAGTGCCTGTGCTTGCTGGTGCCAGCTCCCTGTCACCCTCAGGCAGTGCCAGGGATGGGATGGGACCTCTGCAGTGCCAAACCCTCTGGAATGCTGCAGGGATAACTCTGGGGGATGATGCAGGGGCCAAGGCATGTTCTGGACCACTTCCTGTGGGTGTTCCCACAGCATTATCCCTGCACTGCTCCCCAGGCTGGACCATCACAGCTGCAATCCCAAAGCCCCTTTTTTTTTTTTTGTGGATGTGTGTGGGTTTGGGGTGAGTTTGGGTGGTTTTTGTTAAATGAGGTTGGTGCTGCTCCTGGCAGGTTGGTTCCCCTCATCCACACTCCTCAGGGAAGTGGGATGCACTCCACATCTTGTCATGTCCATGATTTTCCACAATGGGAAATAAGCTCCTGGAAAACCTCCCCAAGCTGGAGTCATGGCTGGGTGCCAGCAGCAGTAAGTATTTACTTTTTACAAAGCCACCCAGAAGGTAGACTATGAAAAAATTGAATTAAATTTTTAATTGCAGGTCTGAGTGTGAGCATCCAAGTGAGAGTGTCCAGGGCAAGGGACCCATGTATGGGTGGAGCCCTGCACGGGAAAGGAAGAGGGAATGTTCCTGTGCCTGTGAATAACAAAGATATTTATTTTTAAGGACATATTTCTAAAGGGGAATGACTTTCAGCTGACAGAGCATAGGTTTAGATGGAATGTTAGGAAGAAATTCTTCCCTCTGAGGGTGGTGAGGGAAGCTGTGGCTGCCCCCAGATCCCTGGAAATGTCCAAGTCCAGGCTGGACAGGGCTTGGACACCCTGGTGTATCCTTGTGGGCAGGGGTCTCAATGGACCCCCACACTGGGGAGGTGGAGGATCCACCCGGAGCTCCCATGGCAGTGGAGAAACCTCGCTGTTGCCCCTGAGGACTGGGCTGAGGCTGAGAAAGCCTGTGGCTGCAGAAAAATGCCAGCAATTCCTGTCATTTCCCGTGGTGTGGCTGGTGGGAAGCAGGGAGAGATGCTGGCTGCATCCTCCACCCAGAGCCAGGGCTGCTGTGTCCCCCAGGACACCCCATCCCAAAACCAAGGAGTTTCGTGGTCATATTTTGCAGCTGGGATGAGTCTGAGCAGTCCAGCGGAGCTGGGAAGCAACACTGTTTCTTTCCCAGACTTGCTGGATGTTAAAATCTGGGGAAAAATAAGATAAACACTCAAAAGGGCCCTGGGGGGGAGCAGAAATCACTAGCTCTGAGGGGGGAGCTGCTGAGGTGGGAGGCATTTATACCCCTGTTCTCCAAGGGCAGTGAGGATATTTTGGCTGCTGCCTTTTCCCAGAAATTTGAAGGATTTGCTGGAAAAGCTCAGGCTGCAATGCCTGGGGCTCTGGGGAGCTTGGGGGGGGTGGAGCAATGCTTGGCCCTGCCTCAGTTTCCCCTTTTGGGAAGTGCCCCAGTCTCAGCATTGGTGCTTTAAACTCAGTTGTGGATTTCTCTATCTCCCACTAAGGGAAGCTGGGCTGGAGGCTCTGCCTGATTTTTGGCTCTGTATGGCCCCCAATTAAGGGGCAATAAGAGTCCATATTCCTGGAGCCCAGGGGAGATAAACAAGTGCCTGTGGAGTTCCAGCCACTCACCCGGGCTGGCTTGGTGGGAAGGGTGGCCTTTTCCCTGCTCCTGCCTGCTGGTGATCCCAGAGTGTCCTCTGCTGGGCACAGGGATGCTTGTCCAGCCCTGGCCCCGCACATTCTTTCTCCAAGGGAAAATAAAGAACGGGATAAAGCAGCGAGGGTGTGGAGAGCAAAGGGAGGAGGAAGAAGAGAAGGATACCTGGTTTCTGCTGTTCTTTTCCTTTGTCTGTGTTAAAAATATTTCTGAAATTAAATACTTCATGGGATGGGCATTTTGATACTTCCTTTCTTTCAGTTTTACTTCCCCTGCACAAGGGGGTTGGAGGTGCAATTGGGATATTTTTTTATTTTTTTCTCAATTGTCCTCCTCTGATCTGAAATCAAAGAGTTTTCCCCTTTGTTCATGCAGAGAAAGTAAATGGGTTGATCCAGAGTCAATTTGCAGCAGGGTACTCAGAGAACTTCTCAAGGACATTTTGAAGTGGATGTTTTTTTGGACACTGCTGGGAGCCAGGGATGCTCAGAGAGGACTGGAGCCATCGTGGCTGTGCTGTGACAGCCCTGAGAAGTCTTGCAGTGTCGCCTTTCCAGCTGCACTGCTGTCACCAGAACCACGGGGACAGCCAGAGCTGTCACCTCAGGAACGTGTGGAGCTGCATTTTCCAAGCAGGTCAGGCCTCAGACTGTGGGGAGTCTGCACACCCCAAAGAAAGGCTTCCTTCTGTTTGTGGTGGGCAGGAGTAGGGAAAGGAAGATGCTGGACAGGTTGTGGGCCAGGTGGGTGTTCAGATTTGGGCACTGCAGTGGGGACAGGCTGAGGATAGGGACTGCCTTGAACTTCACACAGCTTCCTTTGAAATCTCTGCTTTTCCAAACAGCCAGAGAGAAGAGCAGCAGCAAATATTAGGCAAGACACCTGTGCTGCCCTGATGTACTGGGATTCCACAGTTCTGAGCCAGATGTACTGGGATCCCCCAGTTCTGAGCCTGGAATATTCACCTGGGAGCTGTGGCAGCCTCAGGATGTCACCTCTTAGCAAGGACCAAGTCACCAGGCAGCGAGGCAGAAATGCTGAGATGGGGGTTTGGGTATCAAGGTAGCTTTTACTCCATGGGGGATTGAATCTGTCCCTTCTCCAGCTCTTTTTCCATGAAAAAAACAAGCATCCCTCCATAACTCTCAAGACAGAAAACACAGCAGCCTTTATTTTTAGTATTTGGGATTTATTTATAGGGCTGGGGTTTGGGGTCTTTCCCTGAGCATCACTTACAAAGAACAAATCAGTTGTGGGGGTTTATAAGCAATGCTTACAAAGATCTCACCAGCAGGTGAGCTCCAGGTACAGCACATCTGCCTGATGGGGAACTTGGGGGAAACACCAGTGCTCTTCCAGCAGCTTTCCTGCCAGAAACCTTGATTTTGTTAAGGGTCATGTAAACACACATGATGATGTGCATCAAGCTTGGTTTGCATGATGGGATTTGTGAGTGTACAACATTTGCCTCTCCTACAAGAGCAGCCACACAGAGATTTCAAACAGAAATCTAACCAGATGGTTCTTCTTATGTTCTCCAAAATCCCTACACATCTCTGCTGCAGGTAGAGGTTAAAAGAAAGTCACTGAGAGTCCTCTGCACACCGACAGGTGGAAGCCAGGGGCCTTGGATTTCACACTCAGACCTTCCCAAGTGACTGCAGCATTCCTACACAAGGCATTTTTAACATTCTTAATTAATTAGGCCCATTCTTAATTAAAATTAGATTAGTGGAACAACCCTTCTTGTGGTGCTATTCCAAAGGATCTCTATTATTCCTTGACTGAAAATCGTAGTGTTTTATTCATTTCAGTGAGATTGGAGCTGTTCCCCGACCCCTGGAGCAGGAGCTTTGTCCCCTACCACCGTTGCCAGGCGCTAGTGGGACTTGGCCTTGGTGGGCTTGCCCGTCCTGCCCTTCTTGCAGAAGCACCTGCGGCAGCAGAAGAGGCAGCACTTGAAGGAGATGAAGAGGGAGAGGAGCGTGACGGCCGCCAGGAAGGCGATGACGTCCAGCGAGTGGTACTGCACCCAGTTGAGGTCGTGGGCGGCGGGGCGCAGGTGAGGGGCCCCCTTGTGCCTCATCACAAACTCCACCCAGTGCACGGCCAGGTCCAGGGGGTGGATGGGCCTGTCCAGGTGCAGGTCGGAGAGGCGCTGGATGTTCTCCTTGTACCTGCCGAGAGAAGGTTTGGGGGGGGTTCAAACATGGAATTGAGGCCTTAGGATTTTAGCTTTTGTCGTTTTTAAATCCTGTACTGCTTTAGGGTGTAACTCCAAAGCTCCATAGCTTGTCAGCTATTCTTCTCCCGTTGTATTCAGACAAAACAATCCCTCTAGGCCTAACTCAAGGACACCCCACTGCCTCAGGCCCCAGTGATGCCTTAATAGTTTAAGTTCATATTTTCCAGACTCTACTGCATTAGTGTGCAACTCTGAACTTCATATAAAGTGTTACAAGTTCTCCTCCCAGCTCAGTCCCACAAAACAATCCCTTTCCAGCCCCAGAACCAAGGACACCGCTGCAGCTTCAGCCCCAAAAAGTGCAAACAGCAGCGAATGGAGGAGAGAATCTGGGAGGGTGGGACTGCAGAACCTGGAGCTGGAATTGAACAATGAACCCCAAGATGGGAATGGAGCAAAACTTGTAAAAGTGTGAAAACCTGTGACTCAGGGTCCATCTTGGGTGCAGCCCTGGCCAGGCTCTTGCACTGCCCAAGGTGAATCTTTTGAAGGCCTTTTAATAAATCCCTACTTTATTCCTTTAACTCTGCCCAGCCTCTGTCCCAGGTAGCCTCTCAAGGCATCACTGAAAAGTGTAAACAACAGTGAATTGAGTGGGGGGAGCAAACCAGGGGTAAATTACTTCATTACCTGAAGCTGTAGTTGTAAGATTAACCCCTGATATGTAAATGGACCAAACTTATAATTGTCTGAAAAACTCATGACTATCATCCATCTTGAGTATAGCCCTGGCTGGGCTTTCATACTGCCTAAGGTATATCCTCCGAAGGCCTTTAATAAATACCCACTTTATTCACTTAATCTTGTCTAGCCTCTGTTCTAGGTAGCCACTCTAAGGCATCAGTATCACAGGGTGAGGTGGTTTGGAAGGACCTTAAATCTCATCCCTCATGGGCAGGGACACCTTCCACCAGGCTAGGTTGCTCCAAACCCCATGCAGGACCTTCCAGGGATGGGACACCCACAGCTTCTCCTGGCTCTTGTGCTACTGAGCCCCTTGAGAAGGGCAATGGCAAAGTTACAGGCCCAGGGAGTGCTGTTTCCAATGACAAAAATTAAAAAAAAAAAAAAAAAGGAAAAGCTCAGTTTGGGCTCTCAGCAAAATCTCTGGGGTGAAGGTCTCTGGCTGAAAGGGGTAGAAAAGCTGGCCAGCTTTTCCAGCTGCATTATTATTGCTTTTTGTTATTAGTAGTGTTATTGTTATGAATGCCATAAAGATTGGGTAGGAAACAATGTCAATAAGCTGCTATTTCTCAGGAATTTGGTGGAGTTTCTCAGTCCTTGGCATCCTCGAATGGGAGCAGGGGAGAGCTCTTATGTCTGAAGGAGATCTCTGTGTTGCCTTTAAACCCCTTGGGCATGCTGACTGCAGTGCTGTGGTGTTCCCTGGGCTTCCTCAGTGCATCCCTGCGTGTTCTTCCTGTTCTGTGCTGGGATTGTCCAGCCTTGCTGAGCCAGGCAGCAGCTCTCCCTGCTCACAGAATTCCTCATGAGCACTGAGGGGAGCAAAAATGCCTGAGAAAACTCACCTGGAAGATAAATGAGTGAAAAATTTGTTTGATAAACCTTTTTCAGGCTCCCCACTGACCTGTGTCACCACAGGTTTGGGAACAAAAGCTGTTTGCCACTTGGTGTCCAAGCCCTCTCTGTCACTGCCTTGGCTTTAGGAAGGTGACACATTTTTTTTGGCAACTTGATTTCTTCCATTACATTCATAGCCCATCTCCCCTGCCCCCTGCATTCTCCCTTCTCAGCCCCTTCTTGTCCCCTGAAGCCTGAAGTTAATCCAGGGTGAGCATCAGCTTCTCCATGGAAGCAGCTGCAATCAAATCCATACTTTTGATAAAAGAAGCCATTTAGGAAGAGAAAAACACCATGCTAAGCTGAAAGTGAACATGCTGGAGCTACACAGTAAGAAGGGGGAAGGCTGTGCCTCTGGTACTGACTTTTTGTCATTGATCACTGCTTTCAGGGCGTTGGAAATGTCGTTGGAAGTCATCTCCAGGATGTTCAGGGTCAGCCCTGCTCCCCGGGACTCCACTCGCTTGGCGTTGTCCATCTGGTCCCCAAACAGAGGCATCAGCACCATGGGCACTGCATTGCATATTCCCTCATAAACTCCATGGGAGCCTCCGTGGGTGATAAAGGCACGAGTCTTGGGGTGAGCTGTGGAGGGAAACAGAGGCTTGCTTAGCTCCTGGAATTACTCCCAGAAACACGTCTCTGGGGAAAAAACATGCACAAAAAAGGTCTGTGGTTGGCATAAATCAAGGATTTGGGGCTGTTGTGAGCATCATCCCTCATGGCCAGATGTAAGGATTGGAACGTTCTAGACCTCTGTCTTTGTTTTGGGTAACCCTCCAACTTTAGGATTAAACCAGAGCCAGGAGAGGTTAAAGAGGATGTTACCATCTATTACTTTTTCACCATCTCTTCCTTGGTAGTGAAGGTGTCTCACAGCTGAACCTCTTCTCTTACCAACAAATGGCAATAATTCCACCACTTTAAAAGCCCAAAGACCTGTCTGGAAGCACTCCCTTGAGGACCATGAAGTTTCTTTTCAGTCCAGAAGACAGGACATAAACATAGCTAGGTGTTGAGACTGCTTAGTCAGAGATAAAGACTCCCATCTTTGGTACTGAAGTGTTGGAAAACCTTTTCAATCAGAGTTGTTTCACAATTCGGCAATTCCCAGCTAAGTTCCCAAAGGACAAGCCCTGGCTCAAATAGCAAAGGCTGCAAGGAAAATTTGTGCCCCCCAGTGATGGGTCAGGGGATGGTAACTCACAGATGGTGCCCTTGGGGCCTCACAACACCAGCCCTGGAGCAGCAGCCCCACCGTGGTATGTCAGACCTACCCAGGAGGTCGTTCTGAGGCAGCCACTTGACGAGCTTCACGTTCTTGGGCAGGTTGGAGGGTGTCTTGCCTGTGTAGCGCCACAAGACCTGGCAAGGGAAGCAAAGGCCAAGTCAGATCCCAGCAGGAGAAGGGAGGGAGGACCTGAGAACAGCGTGGAGCTGCTCTGCTGGAAGGGGAAAAGGGAATTGGTACCGTCTGAGGGACTGTTCCCAAGGCCTCTGCAATTTCCATGGCTTTCTTCTCGGGAATCTCGGACACCATGGAGCCCAGCGAGAAGACAATGATGCCATGTTCTCCAGAGGCATTCACCATGGCTTCAAATTCCTGCCAAAGGAAAGCAAACCTTTAGTCAAAGCCCTTTCTCTTGTCAGAGGCTGGAATTACTGCCATGTTCCCACAAAACTCTCTGGAAAGGCAACAGAACAAGCAGTGAGCACAACAAAATTAGGACCAGGAAAACGAGTTGCTGTTGACAGTTCTGCATCCAAAGCAGCACAGCCAGCAGGTCCAGGGAGGGGATTCTCCCTCTCTCATGAAACCACACTTGGAATCCTGCATCCAGCTCCAGGCTCATCAATATGAGAAGGATATGAGTCTGTTGGAGCAAGTCCAGAGGAGAACCATGGATCTGACAAGGAGACAGGACCACCTCCCCTATGGAGATAGGCTGGAACATCAGGGCTATTCAGCCTGGAGCAGAGAAGATTTTTGTGTGGAGACCTCACAAAAGCCCCTTTCCAGTGCCTGAAGAGGCCCAGAAGGAAGCTGGAGAAGGACTCTTCATGAGGAACTGGAGTGATGGGACAGGGAGTAATGGGTTCAAACCAAAAGAGGGGAAATTTGTGTTAGGCATGAGGAAGGAATTCTCTGTGAGGGTGGGGAGGCCCTGACACTGGCTGCCCAGAGAAGCTGTGGCTGCCCCTGGATCTCTGCAAGTGTCCAAGGGGAGCATGGATGGGACTTGGAGCAGCCTGGGATAGTGGAAGGTGTCCCTGCCATGGCAGAGAGTGCCACTGGATGGGCTTTAATGTCCCTTCCACCCCAACCTGTCTATGATCCTAAAGAAAATGAGTCTTGGGGAAGTAAAAATGGGCACATTTAACCCAAGCCTGGATTCACAGCTGATGTTCTTCTCTTCAGGCCACACAGCCACAAGAAAGAATTAAAATCCTGGAAGAGGGTTCTGACAGTAGGTAACTCAAATTTCTAATATCTGGGTTTATTGTATCTGCTTTGGGTATGATAACACTGAACTGCTGCTAGTTTTGTCTCTCTTTTGTTTGAGTGATTTAAATAATAGAAGGAGATCTAGCACTGGAATCCAGGAACAAAAGGATTCCAATGAAGCAGAAAAAACAGCCCAAGGCTGGAGCAAAAATTCTTTGAAATAGAAAAATGTTTGGTTGAGCCAAGGAGGGAAAGGCAAAACTGGAGGAAATTGTTGCAGGCATCAGAGTTAAATAAGAGGAATACAATGAACTAAATGTTCCTGTAAGTCTGGCAACTGCCATGTTATCTCTGGGATCTGAGGGGATAACCAGAGAACCATGGAATCCTTTGGGTTGGAAGGGGACTTTAAAGATTGTCTCATTCCCTGGGCAGAGACAACAGAGACTGACTCTGTCAGTTTTATGCTCTTTTCTATATTTTTGTGGCTGCCTCGAGGCATATTTAATCCTATTTATGTTCTGTGGGGAGATCAGTTTTATTTTGTTTTTTAGATGTTTTTGAGTTCCAAGGTCCGACTTTCTGCTCAGAAGTTCTCCTACTATGAGGAAGCTCTTTGCAGTCCTGCTTTGGGGATATGCCGATTATTTTAGTAGTGGTTTTAATCAGCACCTGCACATACTTTTATAAAATATCTGCAGTGGAGACTCATAGAATAATAAGAGAATTAGGAGGATTTCTTAATGGAAAATGGGACATATCCCATACTGAGGAATTTTGGCACAGTTGAAGCAAAATACAGTTACAGTGCAGAGATTTTGCACAAAAGTGGGAGAAGTGCTGCTTCACTGGTGGTGGGGATTTCCTTCAGGCCTGCCTGAACTGTCGGCAGTTCATGGAACATCCTCAGTTGGAAGGGATCCTCAAGGATCATGGAGTCCAATCCCTGACTGTGCACAGATACCCCAACACTCCCACCCTGTGCATCCCTGAGAGCATTGTCCAAACACTCCTGGAGCTCTGGCAGCCTCAGGCTGTGCCCATTCCCTGGGGAGCCTGGGCAGTGCCCAGCACCCTCTGGGGGAAGAACTTTTCCCTGATCATCAGCCTGAGCCTGCCCTGACACAGCTCCAGCTGCTCCCTCTGGTGCTGTCCCTGGGCACAGCGAGCAGAGATGGGAGCTGTCTCTCCCACTGCCTCTCTTAAGGAAGCTGTAGACAGGAAAAGGGAAAAGGGAAAAGGGAATGGAAACAGACAGGAAAAAAATGGAAAAGAAAAAGCCCTCCCCCCCCCCCTTTTTTTTTTTTGTGCAGGTATGATGGGAATGCAGATATGTCCCACAAAGTAACTTTTCCCTCATTGCTCACGGGATGCAGCGGTGCAAAATGCATTCCTGGCCACTATCACCTGGCATCATTTATTCCAGCCTGAGAGCTCCATCTCCTGGAGAGAGCTCGCAACTCACCCACAGCTAAGCTCAGGAAAAAAGCGGGAACTAACCTGGGGCAGTTTGTTTTCCCGAGTGCAGCCTATGCCTCCGACCAAGACCATGTTGGGCATGAGGGGCCTGGGGTACTCAAAGACAAAGTCATATTTCATGAGCCAAACAGCAGCATGGCTGAACAGCTCAGTCACGGTTGCCTCCTGCTGCAGGAACTCCCGGATCAAGGGATTGTAGGGGGAATAAAGGACAGAGCAGGCCAGGGAGCTGCCCAGGGTGGCCAGGAGGTTGCCCAGGCGCTGCCGGAAGGACATGTGATCCGTAGAGCGTGTGAAGAACCGCGGGACATAGGAAGGAGGGCTGGGACACATCGTGGCCTGGAATTCCAGGCTGCACGGCAGCCCCCGCAGGAAGTACACAGAGGGCAGGGACAGATGTTCCGCCAATATCTGCCCACATGGGAAGAAGGGATCCATAAAAACAGCATCAAATTTGCTTCTTTCGAGGTATTGGATCAGCTCTTTATCGGACAGGAGACGCTTACAGGAATCCAAGAACATGCTTGTAAAATTGGCGATTTTGGAGACCTTTTCCAAGAAAGGCTGAGGTACAAAACTCCTGTGGCCCATCTGTTTAAATTCTGCCTCCACAAACTCCTTGGTGTAGGACACAGGGTAGGTTTTCAAGGTGTAAAGTGGGGATGAGTGGATCCGCAAATTTATCGCCGGTGCAACCACCACAATTTCATGTCCCTTGTCCCTGAGCTTCTCCACAACCGGGCGCATGCTGAGCCAGTGGCTGCCATCGATGGGTATGACCAAGAGCTTCCCACCTTCACCAGGGGTCCACAGCAGCAGGAAAAACACAGCCCAAGAGGCAAGAGAAAGAAATCCTGACTTTGGAGAAACCATTTCCCTGGTGCTGCTAGGGACGTTTTTAACAGCGATGAAACTGCCGCTGGGGATGAGGAATGAATCGTGGGATGCTTCCCACTTGAATTTTAACTAAGCTGAGCTTTTAATTTTTAACAGGAAGAAATTGGAGTAATTTTTAACTGTGGGTAAATACTGGGTTTATCATCTGTGCGCAGGGAAGGCTTTCAGTGAATGGGTGCCAGGAGGTGAAGTTGTATGTTTGGATTGACACCAGGAGGGAGGAGTGACCAACAGCCTGAGAGCTGAGAGGCTGAATGACAGCCATGAATGGGGCTGACCCAGCAACCACTACATCATTAACATCCAGTTAATGATCAACCCCCTGCTTTGAGTCCACAGCACTGATTGGACACGGAACTCAGCACAAATCTGACCTTTGGATTGCTTTGTGCCCCCTGAGCGTAACCAAGAAGCAAAGATTGACAGGTTTGATACAGAGTGGGTTGTAAAGGTCTATCTCCAGATTTGTTGCTCTATCACAGCAGTTATCAAAGTGAAAGCCCTGAATTTACAGTAGTAAACGTGTTGTAAGCTGAGCAATAACTCCTGCTGTTGCAACACCACAGTGGTCTGAAAGCAGAATAAACCAGGGATATCTGCACTATTTGCGCAGCAAATCTGAGCAAGGGACAGCAGTTATAATCCTGAAAGCCCCCTTTCTCAGCCATCCTCTTATTTGCTCTCTTACACTGCTGCTGCACAAATCCAGAAGCAACAGAGCTCCCTCTGCCGTCTTTGCACACTGCTGGTTTTGGGCTGTTGGCACACATGGAATCATGGAATATCCTCAGTTAGAATTTTCCTGACCCTCAAGGATCATTGGTCCAACCCCTGGCCCTGCACAATCCCACCCTGTGCATCCCTGAGAGCATTGTCCAAACACTCCTGGAGTTCTGGCAGCCTCGGGGCAATGCTCATTTCCTGGGGAGTCTGGGCAGTGCCCCAGCACCCTCTGGGGCAAGAACCTTTTCCAAAAACCCAGCCTGACCCCCTCCCTTGATGTTCTGTGCTTCACCTAGCTTCATGTTCAGTGGCACAGCAAAAGTGTCTGGGTATATCCACAGAGTTAATTCTGTATTTCCAATTTTTGTCCAATCAAGTCTCCTGCAATTAACTGGCATTTCACATCCCTTAGGGATATTAAATTCTCTGACCTAGAATTATTTTATCATTTACCTGGATATAGAGCATGCCATGAGTGATGGTGAAAACTCGACCTAAGCTCTTCTGGAGAGAAACCCTTCAGCAAGCCCTGTGGTATCATCTCAAAGCCTGATTCCCACTCTCATGCCACCCTGGGATTTGATCACACCCTGCCTCAAGCACAAATGCCTCTACTGGAAACACTTAAAAAAGCACATCTTGAACAAGGACCAACACCACCCTCAGCGTAAGCAATGACAAACCTTTGAGAGTGGCTTCTTTTGCTGACAGTTGATGCCTCCAATATAGACCATGTTGGGCATGATGGGGCGCGGATACTCAAAAACAAAGTCATATCTCATCAACCAAACTGATGCTTGGCTGAACAGCTCCTGCATCGTTACATCCCTCTGCAGGAACTCGGAAGCCAAGCTCTTGTATTTCAAATAAAACAGGTCGCAAAGCAAAGGCTCTGAGAGCCCGATCAGGAAATTCTTCACGCGCTCTGGGAATGTCATGTGGTCAGAAGTTGATGAGAAAGTCCTGGGCACGTAGGATACAGGGCTGGGAGCCTGTGTGGCTTTGTAGTCTAAGGTACAAGGAAGGCCACGCATGAAGTATACAGAGGGGAGGGAGAGATACTCCGCCAGAATTGGCCCACAGGGCAGCACAGGGTCCATCATGATGGCATCGAATTTGCTGTCCTGGAGGTACTTCATGAGTTCTTTGCTAGACAAGAGATGCCGACAAGCAGAAGAGTACATATTGGTCAACTCTGAGATGTTGCTGAGTAAAACGGAGAGCCTTAGGGTCTCAAAGCTCTTTTCCCCCAGCTCCTGGTAGGATTTGTCCACAAACTCCTGGCTGTAAGGCACCGAATATGTTTTGATGGTGAAGGACTGGGAGCTTTTCAAGAACAAGGCAGCATCAGGAACCACAGCCACGATTTCGTGCCCCTTCTCCCAGAGTTTCTCCAGAACCATGCGCATGCTCAGCCAGTGACTTCCATCCTGAGGCACTACCAAGAGCTTCCCACTGTCTGCCAGACTCCAGAAAGCAAAGAAGAGCATAAGCCCAGCATGTACCTGGTGCCTCCACATAACTGTCGTGGGGCAGGAAAAGAAAGAGCTGCTCCTCCTAATGTTGTTCAGCAGCATACAAAGAAAAATCTCCTTTTACCTCATTTATACAGTGGTGCACTTTAATGTTTATCTCTACAAGAGATACAAGTTATTGGAGTTTTATTGCTGATAAAAGCCTTGATTAAAGTGCTATCAAGGCACCTATGCTTTTCTATGCATTTATCTCAAATTATTCAGAATAGTCAGCAGAAAAAGCAGTTGTTCATGGAGGGGTTTTGCTGTGTCAAGGTTGTTTCAAGTGACTCACTACTGTGCACTCAACTGTCCCGGGCCAGATTCAAATCAGGAATCAAATTTATGGCCACTCCACAGAGCTTATTTCACAAGAATTGTGTTGCACTGTTGACACGCAAGACTTTGCCCAGGAAGGTGGCTGGAGTTCAGAGAATGCTCTCCATGGCAATCAGCAGCTGGCACGTGGAGCAGCAGAGTCACCGAAGTTTGGGTAACACATTAACCAACCACCTTTCACCTTTTTAGC
The DNA here is from genome assembly GCA_013397375.1 of Toxostoma redivivum. Classification (NCBI taxonomy): domain Eukaryota; kingdom Metazoa; phylum Chordata; class Aves; order Passeriformes; family Mimidae; genus Toxostoma; species Toxostoma redivivum. Next base: position 43,820 of record VXBI01009004.1, read on the forward strand.
AAAACAGTGATATAGCAGAAGGCACAGTTTATGCTCAAGAGAGGCCATCAGAGTTCATAGGTGAGTGGCTCAAGGCTAAACATCTTTTTGAAAAACAATGATGCAGCAGAATATGTGGCTCTTGCTCAAGAGGGGCCATGGGAGTTCAGGGTGAGAGGCTACGGGACAAATGGGTTTGAAAGTTCTTAAAAGTCCCTCTCCCAAATTTCAGAAGGCTTGGCTGTGGTATGTGGAAGTCCACACTTGTGGACAGAAAAGCCTGGCCAAGCAGATCTCACCTGCCATTAAGACATATTCCACATGGAGAGAAAAAAGCTGGATACCAAAAGTTTTCAAGTTACAAAATCAATGCAAGATATGGGAATGGTACCTGGACAAGAACTGGCTGGAGAAGACAGATTCTTTCAGACCCCCCCAGTGAAGCACTCCTGAGCAGAGTGAACCCTGAGCAGTTTCTCCAGGCCTGGAAGTGTTCTCTTGGAGCAGGTAGGAATGATGGGAAGGAAATATGATCCATGAAATGGCTACCTTTGCCAAAGGGACCTGAGTGTGATAAATACACTCCAAGGCTAATCCTAAGTGTTATTCCAAGATTAAGACTAAGTGTGTCCTAAAATGTTTATTTGGAGAGGAGGTCCTCCATGTGGCCTATTAAAGAAAAGGAGTTCTTAAAAGCCAGCAAGAAGGACTGTAATGTTTATGGAAAATGCACTAAATAGGAAGGAATTTCAGACATCAGCAGGGAGGTTTAGATTGGATATTAGGAAAAAGTTCTTCATGGAAAGGGTTGTCAAGCACTGGAAGGGGCTGTCCAGGGCAGTGATGGAGTACCCATCCCTGGAAGCATAAAAAGAACCTGTGGATCTGGCACCTGGGGACACAGTTTAGTGGTAGACCTGGCAGTGCTGGATTATTGGTTGGACTTGATCATAGAGGGCTTTTCCAACCTTAACAGTTCCATGATTTGATGCTGTCCCATTCTGCAGCTGGTGAAGCAGAACTGTGGCTCTAGATGGCAGTGGGGTAGCACTGAAAGACCAAAAACTACAGGAGGTGGAGGGAAAGGAACCTGCCAGGGCTGCATTTCCACATTTCTGTGGTAAAAAGATCTCAAATAATGAGGTGAAGCAGCATTAAACAAGCCTTTAGGTGGCAGTACATACTCAGGTAGTAAACTCAGAGTTGCAGGAACATTCTTACCCTTCATAAAGGCCTCTCAATTCTCATATTTATATCATATATATATCATTTATATCTCATACATAATCACTCCCACCTAGTTAAGTTCTGCTAACATTTCAGCCAAACGTGTATCAACAGTGAGACACTAATACAAAACCCCATAAAACAACATTAAAGAGGTAAAAAAAAACAAAACCTCAACCCAAACTCTTGAGGCCAAGCTCAGGAAAGTTTTTTTTTTTTTTAAAAAGTTCATTAAAGTTCAGCAAAAGTTCATAGAAGTTGTGACACTGGATTTTGAGCAACACATGAAGAGCCTTTATGTTTTTACGAGTGCAGAGACTGAAGTCCACAAGTCCAGCCCATTCCAAAGGTGAGATAGCAGGATAAAGTCAAGCAAAAGTACAGAACTGAGTGCCAAGGCTGTAATCTAGAAACAGTATGGCAAATATCTGACCTAAGGGAATCCATGATGATCTCTCCTATAAGCTTACAAATCCTGGCAGGCAGCAGCCTGTACATCTTATTAACCCCCTAAATCCCTTTTAAATTCAGAGGGTTTCTCTACAAAAAAGAAAATCTGTGTCTCTTGAGAGGCTAATTTGGGGGGGTTTGGGGCATGGTGTGAAAAAATACCTCCCTTTGTTTGCTCTAAGGTTGCTGCATTTCAGTGTTAGTCATAGGGCAAATATAAGGAGAAACTATCAGTTCCCCTTGTGCCTTTAGCAACGATTTTCCAGATTTTACAGACCTCTGCCATCATAGGTTTACTGTCTAGCCTGAGTGCCAAGTTTGAATCCTCTTAAAAATCCTCTGCTTCTTTACTGTGTAAGACTGGGCTTTTTCTGAAATATCAGCCTTATCTCAGCATTTTGTAAAGCAAATATCTGAAAAACCCAACAGGAATAGTTATTATTAAAAATAGAATCTATACTCTGCAAACCACAAAATCTATTTGAAAACACATTTGAAAAAACAGGTTGACATGAATCAAAAATTCATTTTAGAAGAATAAAGTAACTTATACTTTATTTTTAAGATGCTGGATGAAAAATTAACTAAGGAGCATCAACGGCCTGGGATATATGAGCTGGAAAAATGACCCTATAAAAGCGAAGGTCAGCAAAAGCAAAGTTCTGCCTCTAGAATGGGATAATCCTATGCCACAGGACAGATGCACTACATCTTGACTGCAGGAGATGATGAAAATTAAAGAAAAAAGGAGGTTGACAGTGACAGGACAAGAGGCAACAATCACGAGCTGCAACATGGAAAACTTGAAGTGCATATGGGAATTAATTGGATGTAATAAGGAGTCTTTACTATAGGGAATACTTAAAATTTGACGAGACAGAGAAAGGAACAACCTGACATAACTGGACATATTCTGACAGGAGGTTCTCAGAGAGGCCTCTAACTTCCAGATGAAAATGTTTTAGGAGTCTATGACACTTCAAAACACAGAGAATCCTTCTTTAGGGGAAAAAAAAAAAACAAAACCAAAAAACCCAAAAAGTAGAATTGTAGAGAAAATCAGCCAGAGGATAAACCCAGACTTCATCAAGATAAAGTGTGTCCTGCACCACACCAACAGCCTACTCCAAAGCCAAAACTGACTTGGAGGAAGGGGAACAGGACCAATGGGGAGTCCCCCAGAGTTAATTCCATAAAAAACACTTTCCCCATCTTTCTACTCTGATAATCCTTCACAGATACCAGAAGCAACACCTCTCTGCAAAGCACAAGCAATTTGAAATCCACCTTTCTAACAAAAGCTGTGTTTCAGCTTCCCAGACATTCCCAAAGCCTGCAAGAACAACAAGAGAAAACAGAGTGTGACCAACCTGATTGAGCTTCTTGTAAGCACAATTTACTCCACTAATCAAAATCATGTTGGGCATCAAGGGTTTTGGGAAGTGCAAGACAAAGTCCAGCTTCATGAGCCAAATGGAAGCCTGCCGCAGGAGATCCGGCACGGTCACCGCTCGCTTGAGGAATTCCGAAGCCAGTTCTGCATAAGGTTGGAAGACAACATCGCAGAGGAAAAAATTTGGGATGTCATAGAGCAGGTTCTTCACCCGCTGGAGAAAGGTCATGTGGTCTGTAAGGTCTGTAAATGCTCTGGGGACATAGGAAGGGGGGTTGGGGCACTGGGTGGCCTGATATTCCAAACGACATGGCATTTGCTGCAGGAAATAGACAGAAGGCAGGGAAAGATGCTCTGCCAGGATTGCCCCACAGGGTAGGAAAGGGTCTGTGAGGACGGCATCAAACTTGCTCTCCTCAAGGTACCTGATGAGCTCCTTGTTGTGGAGTAAGTGGGTACAAGTGGCCAGGAATAGAGCAGAGTTTTTTTTTGCCCGTTGATAAAGTCTAATAACTCTTTCCAGAAAAGATCCTCCTTCAAATACATCCTTTATTAATCCTTTGAGACCTTCATCCATCTCTTCCTTTGTGAAAGGCACTGGGTACTTTTTCATCACAAAGGTCTTGGATGGTTTGATGTGCAAAGAAACTTCAGGTGCCACCACAACCACCTCGTGTCCCTTCTGATGGAGCATGTCAACCACCTCCTGCATGCTGAGCCAGTGGCTCCCATCCACCGGCACCACCAGGAGCTTCCCAGCAGCAGCCAGACCCAGCAGGGACAGGAACAGAACCACAACTGGTGGAGAAGCACTGAGCCCCAGGGCCATTCCTGCAGGAATCAGGTGAGTGCCTCCAGGGAAGGAAAACCACGGCAGCACCAGAGCACCGGCCCTGTCTCCACACCTTCAAGCAATCTGTGCCCAGCCAAACTTTGTATCCTTGCTTTATTTGCTGTGTGGTTAATTTGTAATCACTGGTGTGATAAAAGGCTGCATAACCAGCAGCAGAGTTCAGGCAGCTGATGAGTGAGGGGGATGCACCAGATAAACCTCGTGTTTTATAACAAAACCTTTGATAACTCTTTCACCTTTGAGCACCACCTGCCAAGCCACTGTAGCCCCCTGAGACCTCTGAAATTTGCTGTTACACCTCACACAGCCATCACCATGTCAAAAGTTTCCTAGATCTGCCTCCAAACAGTGAGGCTGCTTCTCAACCTGAGAGCCCACAACCTGCCATGTTCCTCCAGATTCCAGCTTTGGAAATACCCGGGTCAAAAAGCAGACAATTTCACTGGTGAAGAAAGATGTAGTGAGGCAACAAGGACAGAAGCCTGAGGTGCATTTCTCAGTAAACACCAGACCCAACTACAACAGTTTGCTAATTAGGGATTACACCTGACTGCAAGGCTTGGACAGCCCCACAGACTCGTTCATCACTCACTAACAAATGTTACACAATGTTACAGAAAATATCTCTGAATACGTACAATGGAAACAGCAAATGCAGAGCACACCTTATAGTTGAGAAGATACAACAGAGCTGCCTACAAATGGAACGGGACAGAAAAATTCATGAGCATTCATGCAACCATGGAAACGGGGACCTAGATTCCCATCTAAAACATAAGGCTCAAACCTCCTGAACACAGAAATCCATCACAGCACAAATTAAAAACAGAATTACACTCTCCTGAACA
>VXBI01009005.1:0-74920 GCA_013397375.1 Toxostoma redivivum
GAACCGCCGGCAAGGGGGTCGGGCCCAGCTCCCGACCCTCCCCATCCTATCTCTCCATCCCACCCCAATCCCAATCCTCATCCTTGTGCCCTGCCCTATCCCTGTGGCCAATCCCGGCACTTTTACTGGGCGTACGCGTTGCCTTGTAGAAGAGAAGGATGTGGGGAGATCTTGGAGGCGTTTCCAGTACATGAAGAGGTTACCGTAGAGCTGAAGAAGGACTTTGGACAACACCATGGAGTGATAGGATAAGGGGGAATGGCTTCAAACTGAAAAAAGGGCAGGTTTAGATTAGATATGAGGAGGAAATTCTTCCGTGATAGTGGTGTTGGGTCACTGGCACAGGTTGCCCAGAGCAGCTGAGGCTGCCCCATCCCTGGAAATGTTCAAAGCCAGGCTGGATGGGGCTCTGAGCCTAAGGGAAGGTGACCCTGCTCATGGCAGGGTATTGGAACAACAGGTTCCTTCCAACCCCAGTCATTCCAGGATTCTCCATGTTTTGGCCAACTCTCTAGTACAGTTTGCCATTCAGTGGTTCACACATGATGCCAAACCATCCATGGAACTCTACCTTATTTTTACCTTCTTTCCTTTAGTTTTGCTTCCATCTCCAGGTAATCCCGGATGATTGCCCATGGGAAGAAGCATCTTACCACAACAGCCTTGGCCATCCTTTGTCTCATCTTAAGGTATTAAAGCCACTTGGTCAAATCTGTCGAGCAACCTGGGAAATGGGGATGGCAAATTCTTCCCCTCACCCAGTTCAGTTGTGACTTGGGGCAGTCAGTGGCTTTTCATCCCTGTGCCAGAGGCTGTGGTTCCATCAGTGGACTGATGCTGAGGGCAGTTAAATGGCATGACAAGATGGATATAATTGTCACTGTATTTGGTTTGTGTCACCAGGGTTTTTTTTGGAGGGGTGGGAAGGGCCTTCAGGAGTGTCTTCTGTGGAAAGCTGCCAGGAGCCTCCTCCATGTCCAGCAGAGCCAGTGCAGACAGCTCCAGGATGGACGTGTTGCTGGCCAAGGCCGAACATTTCAGCCATGGTGGTAACACTTCTGTGATAACATATTTAAGAAGAAAACAAAAAGTTACTGTGCAGATGTAATTGCAGCCAGAGAAGAGTGGAATGAGAATATGTGAGGGGAATAGCTCTGCAGACACCAAGGTCAGTGCAGAAGGAGGGGGAGGAGGTGCTCTTGCAGCCCATAGTACAGACCATGGGGAGGCAACTGTGCCCCTGAAGCCCATGGAGGGCATGGGAATGCAGAGATCCACCTGCAGCCCCTGGAGGACCCCATGCTGGAGCAGGTGGATACCTGAGAAGAGGCTGTGAATCCATGGGAAACCCATGCTGGAGCAGGCTCCTGGCAGGAACCTGCAGAGCTGTGAAGAGAGGAGCCCATGCTGGAAGCAGGTTTTCCAGTAGGACTTGTGACCCTGTGGAGGACCCAAGCTGGAGCAAGCTGTGCCTGAAGAACTGCACCCCATGGAAGAGTGATCCATGTTGCAGCAGTTTGTGGAGAACTGTTGCCCATGAGATGGACTCATTGGAAAAGTTAATGGAGAACTGTCTCCCATGAGAGCGATCCCATGCTGGAGCAGGGGAAGGACTCCAACTCTTCTCCCTGAGTAGCAGCAGGGAACACATGTGGTGAACTGACCATAACCCCCATTTTCTGCCTCCCTGCACTGCTGAGCAGGAGGAGGTAGAGCTAGGAAGAAGGGAGTGGTGGAGGGAAGGTATTTTTAAGATTTATCTTACTTCTTATTATCCTACTCTGATTTTGTTCATAACAAATTCAGTTAATATCCCCAGTTTGAATCTGTTTTGCCTGGGATGGTATTTGGTGCGTGATTTCTCCTGGACCTTATCTCAACTCATGAACCTTTGTTATATTTTTTCTCTGTCCTGTCCAGTTGCAGAGGGAAGTGATAGAGTGGCTTTGGTAGGTGCTGGGCATCCAGCCAGGGTCAATTCACCACACACAGAAGAGTAGGCAGCAGGGTTTGCTCTTACAGACAAAAGCTGATTTATTTGGAAAGGTTGCATCTAGATGGAGGATCAGATCTCCTGGACATGACAGCTCATCATTGTGTAATTGCAAAGGTCCTTGCAGCAGCATCTCCAGCTGGAGCAGGAGAGGTTCCACAAGCTTATGCTCCCCTAGTCCTGCCCAATCACACCCCATATAAGTGGTTAGTAATTATTTTAAGCTACCTACACAACATCTCTGAACTATTTTAAATGTGTACTTTCCACTGTTGCAAATGGTCTGTGCAGTTTGGGTGATGCTGCAGCAGGAACCAGCTGGGGAGGCCATGAGATCCTAGAATCAGAGAATCATTTAGATTGAAAAAGACCCCTAGACCACCAAGTTCAATCCATCCATCACCTACCGAGTGCTCACACCCTCCCTGCATGGTAGGGACACATGGAAACATGCAGGTCATGGTTCTGCATTGACTTTAGGTGCAACAGGAGCTGCTGGGGGAAGATTATATGATTCAGTGATCCTCAGGCCTGTCCTGAAGTTCCTGAATCCACCAGTCAGATGCTTCCTTGGGAATTCAGTCCATCAATTGGTTCAGTTTCTACTGCAGGAAAGAGCTGGGGAGTACCTGGACCACCCTGGATGTTCACCTGCAGTGTGTGTGCCTGGGCACAGCCCTGGCTCCCAGCCACACCAAAGTCACACCGAGGGGCAAAACTGAATTTTATCATAAGATCACAGAGCCATATGTTGGGCTGGAAGGGACATTAAAGACCATCTAGTTCCAACCCCCCTGCACAAGTAGGGACACCTTACACTAGACCAGATTTCTCAGAAACCCATGCAGCCTGTCCATGAACATTTCCAGAGATGAGGCAGGGATTATCCTTCTATCACACTTAAATATTAGAGCAGACTCTGAGGAAAGGGATCACTCTGGTCAGCCCTGGAGGGTTGTCCCCAACAGTCCTGGAGGGTTTCTAGGTTTTTCAGCCTGTTCTTGTGGCCAAGGAACACTAGTCTATCCTGGCTGCTCTATCCCCAAGCCCTCAAGGGACATTCGCCTGTCCTGACAGCTCCATCCCCAACCCTGGCTTTGGCATTGCACAAACTAAGGCCAGCAAACTGCACTGTGCAGAGTCAGTGAGTCCAGCCTTGCCTGCCTGACCTTGGGCAAGGGGAGGGACAGGTCTGGGATCCCAGGAGGGAGGGAGGTGGTGGGAGAGAGTGTCGCAATGCAAGGACAGGGATAGTGCTGGCCCTGAAAGCCAAAAGGTTCAGGTTTGGTGGAGCAGGGAAGGTACATAAAGCAGCACTCCAGACACCTAGCCCAGGGCATTCCCTGCCTGGGCAGGACACTTGGCTCCCTTTGTGTCATTCCACAGCCAATAGGAAAAGTGGATCATGGGTATGGACCAGAGCCAAGAGATTGAGGTGCAGGCAGAGAATTTCTGAGAGCCACGAGCTGATGCAAGTCCTCATGGGAACATGCGAGATAACCAAGTAGCAAAAGGCACCGGCAGAGTCCAAGCGAGAGCAGTGCAGCCACAGCCAGAGCAGCATGGCAGGGCTCCACGTCCACTCCCTTCTGCTGACTGGAGCCAACCGAGGCATCGGCCTGGGGCTCGTCCAGCATTTCCTGAGGATGCCAAAACCACCACAGTGGATCTTTGCAGGCTGCCGGGACCCCAAGGGACAGAGAGCACAGGTGAGACTGAGCAGGGGGAGGCTGGATCAGGAATGGTGCTTGCAAGGGGCTGGAGCTTCAGTCAGGCACCTGCAGCACAGCTCAGCTGGCTTGGGACACCACAGGACCAGTTGAGCATGGGATATATGGAGGGGAGAATGGCACACAGCATGTATAGGAGGCACTCCATGTTTAGAAGAACCCTATGTGATGTGGCTGCTGGAGCAAGTGCTGGACATGAAGTGGTGCAGGGACAGAGATGGAATGGCATGGGCTTTACCTGGGAGAGGCTGAGCCTCTGCACAGCCCCTCCAGCCTCTCCCTGCCTACACAGTGCCCTCTCTTTCAGGAGTTACAGAACTTGGCCTCCAAGCACCCCAACATCATCATCATCCCGCTGGGTAGGTGCCCCAAGCTGGGGATCCTTTGCTCCAGTTCCTCTGGCCAGTGCCCAGGCTGGGCACACCCTGTGAGCCCCGTGCTGGGAGGGAGCTGTGCCAACGGGCTGGTGCCTGCGGGGCCATCGGGCACTGCCACCTGTGGGGGAACAGAGGGGACTCCACCATGGGGACACAGGCTCTGACCTCCCCTGTGTCGGCTCTGCAGAAGTCACTGATCCCTCCAGCATCAAGGCAGCTGCAGCCAAGGTTGGGGAGCACCTGGGGGGCTCTGGGCTGAACCTCCTCATCAACAACGCTGGAATTCTGAAAGGGAACACACTTGATACTGAGACACTGGAGGACATGAGCGAGATTTACACCACCAACACAATTGGCCCCCTGCTGATGGGCCAGGTGAGACCCTCACCCACGTTGGACTGTCCTGGGGGAGCATGAAGGGCTGGTGGGAGGGGGTCCTGCCTCCACTCTAGTTACCAGTGGGCCCTCAGTTGATGAGAAGCTTGTAGAGCCATGGGGTGGAGCTGAGGAACTGGAGCCTGGCAGGGAAGAGGAGGGAGGATGCCTCAGTACTGGTGTCAGTGTTGCCCACTGTGGAAGGAGCTTCTCCCCTGCCCTCTGCTGCATCTATGTGTGCTCCTGTCCCTCTGTCTCCACGCAGGCGTTTCTGCCCTTGCTAAAGAAGGCTGCCCAGGGGACTCCAGGCTCAGGGCTGAGCTGCAGCAAGGCTGCCATCATCAACATATCCAGCATTGGCGGCTCCATCGCTTCTTCCTTTGGTTGGGACATCATGCAAGTTACCTCATACCGCTGCAGCAAGGTACTGTCTCACCTTTGCTTCCCCTGCAAAGGGGTGGTCCCCGTGCAGCCTCCCTTCCCCTCCCACCACCATCCTCTCCCTGTCTCCCCACAGGCTGCTCTGAACATGCTGAGCAAGTGCCAGTCCCTGGCGTACAAGGAGCACAGCATCCTCTGTGTCGCTCTCCACCCCGGCTGGGTGCAAACCGACATGGGCAGCTCTGCCGGACACACGGTAAGAATTCCATGGGGGCAGGTCCATCAGAGCTCCTGTGCTGATTTTCCATGGGTGGGAGTTGCTGTTCTGAGCCCCAGCTCATGGCTTCTCTGCCTGCCCCATCACTGCTGGGGCAGCTCCTCCTGTCCTGGTGCTGTGTGTCTCCATCTCCTCAGTTCTCGTCTCAGTCCTTCCCCCTGGGGTTTTCAGCTTTCCCTTTTGCCCGGGAGTGCCTCTTTCCCCTGGCTCCAGCCTCTCCAGGGCCCTCAACCAGGCCTTGGGCATGGATTGCATCTCCCCCTCTGCCCCACAGCCCCCTGTGACAGTGGATGACAGCGTGCAAGGGATGCTGAAGGTCCTCTCCTCCCTGTCTGAGAAGGAGACCGGCGCCTTCCTGGATTGGGAAGGGCAGGTCATACCCTGGTGAAACACCACTTCAGGATCCTGGCAGTGGAACCCTGTGCCACTGCTCCCATGTTTCCCCTGCATCCTCAATAAACTCCTGCCGAGAGCCTCCAGCTCTGTTGTGCATTTCCAGCTCATAGGATGGCCCCTTCCCAGATATCCCACCCCTCATCCCAGGATGCGGTGGTGCCCACAGCTGCCCTCGACCCACGGCTTTCACTGGTATCACCCTGAGTGTCTCATGGCATCATGATTGCCCTGTGGAGACCTCCTCTCCAGGAGACCCTGGAGAAGCTGGAGCAGGGCTCCTCTCCTGAGAGGAGATAGATCTTTGAGCCCCTGCATGACTGGCTTTCCCTTGCCCAGGCTGAGCTGCCTGAGGGGCTGGGGGTCACAGGGACCAGCTGCCCTCTTCCCTCCGCTGGGTAATGCCCCTGGTCACAGCTGGCACAGAGGGACCCACAACACTCGGGCAGAGCACAGGGATCCTGCCCTGGGACTGGCCCAATGTTTGAGACTGGGTGTGGAGACAGAGCAGACAGGCATCAGCTGCCAGAGTTTACAGAGGGACCACAGGGAATACATGGCATGGGAAAGGAGAGAGAGGCTGTTTCCCAAGCTGGTTCCCTCTCCCCAGCAGTGTGGGGCGGGCTGAGGTTGAGCAGGGGTGACCATGCAGAGTGATAAGCCAGCGAGCAGAGGCTGCAGCATGGGCAAGAGGTGCTGTCCATTTGTCCATCACCAGGGCAGGCTGTTCCCTTCCCAGTCGAGGAAGGCTCCAGAGTTGTCCTGTGAGAGGCTGGCCAGCACAGTCAGGATGCCCTTCACACTGTGCTCCGCTGTCAGCAGTGCCTGCAGAAAAGGACAATGGGCTGTAACAGAGAGCAGCTCTTGGGGAGGGAGCATGCCTGGGAGCAGCACCCATGGTGCTCATGGGGATACTTTTCCTCACTGCCACACCTGTTCTTCAGGCTGGGTTGGGGATACAGGGCTGGCTATCCCATGTACTCAGAATGTAGCAGCTTGCTACCTGCTCCCTGCTTGCTCTGCTCCAGAAGATAGTCCTGGCAGCCCACAGCATCACACAAGATCCCCCAAGTGCCCCTGCTCTCCCCAGAATATGGGGATTCAGCGGGGGTGCTGACCCTCCCTGCACAGCCCAGTACCTGCTCTGTGCCCATGTCAGTCTTCACCCAGCCAGGATGGATGGCCACACACAAGATCCCCTTGTCCTGGAGTTCTGCAGCCAAGCACCTCGTCACCATGTTCTGGGCAGCCTGGAAGAGGCACAGCCCTGACAGCACAGCCAGGGGAGTGGGTGGGTAGGAGAGGAGACATTCCCCATCCACAAAATGTCTGTGTAGGTGCGAAATGGGACTTGGTCCTGGGACAGAGCATCAGCATAACCTGCTGGAAAGGCTCAGTCCTGGCTGCTGCTGTCCTGGTCTCTGTGCTTCTGCCTGTCAGAACCAGGGAGGGGTGGGTGGCTGGGGCAGGGGATGATCCATGGGTTCCCTCCCTTCCATGGGCACCATGCCTGGGACAGCATCTCCTGCACCTCCCCTGGCACCTCACCTTGCTGGCCCGGTACGGGTACATGGGAGCCTCTGGCACCTTGAGGCACAGCCCAATGGAGCCCAGTTTGCTGGAGATGTTGATGACAGCAGCCCTGCTGCAGCTCAGACTCTCCTTCCCTGCACCCTTCGCCTCCTGCTCCAGGAGTGGCAGAAATTCCTGATGCAAAGACATCAAAGCTCCATTAATATGCAACAGAACCCCAATTTTGGGACCATCCTGAAGGCTCTGTCACAGACTGTGGACAAGCAGCTGGACAGGCACTCCTGGCAGAAGTGCAGGGGATGGGAGATGCCCCAAGGAGGGCCAGGCTCCAGCCTTTCCCCTCCCCAGGAAAGGAGTGAGCCAGCACAGTGAGCCTGGTGCAGGCAAGCGCTCCAGGTGGGGAAGAACTAAGCATGGGGGATGCTGGGCTGCAGACTGGGCTGGGCTAAGATGCTGACCTCCTCTGGGGAGGCAGGGGAGATCCATGGAGGTGACCTTATTCCCATTGGGGAATATCTTCCCAAGCAGGAGAAACCCGAAAGGTCCAGATATACCTTGACAACCTGGAGTGGCCCAACCACGTTGGTGGCAAACACATCGAGCATCTCCTGCGAGTCCAGGGAGTGCAGTGTGGCATGGGAGCTGATGCCTGCATTGTTGATGAGCAGGTTCAAGCCCTGGTCCTTCAGATGATATCCCACAGCCTGCATGGCCCCTTGGATGCTGGGCAAATTCACAGTGTCTGCCAGGGCAAAAGCAAAGTGAAGGATAGCTCTGATGGGTCACATGGCACCCACTGAAAATTGTGCTGTGGCTGGAAACAGCACTTCTTATCCAGAAAGGATGCAGCAGGTTTAGTAGATTAAGCATGTTGGAATGAGCAGCAGTTTGTCCTCACCTCTTGGTTTTGCAGTGCCAGCAGAATTAAACCTTAATGCAACCCATTTTGTGTCATGTGGGGACTACTGGTAGGAAAAACTTGTCTGTATTTGCTTTTTGTATTTAAGGAATTTATGACCTTACAAGGGATGCTTGGTCCCTGCACACTGAGACTCTCAGGTTTATTTCCACAGGGAGCCATTTTTTGCTTCATGCTGTCACCCACAAGGTTTTGGAGCTGGCAGATGGGCTGAGGTGACTACAAGCAATAAAAGATGAGTCTGAACTTCCCTATCCCTACTGACCAAGTTGTGGGGGCAACCCCTCTCAAGCAACAAGGCACAACTGAAATTGGGCTAACAGGGATAAGCATCCCCAGTGCCTTCCTCTTTGCTTAAATATTGGTATAACTTTTGAAATTCTGTCATGTTTTAATTGAAGGATTTTTCTGACTTAGACAATGAAACTCATGTTTTTTTAAGTTTGTGTCCAGCTGTCAGGATTGCTTGTTCGGATTTACATCCTGTCTTAGATACTCAGCAGCTGAAGTGGCTGTAGTTTGCTTAAAAGAGTCATCTAAATACCTTCAGAATGTGAAACGGACTGGTTAGGCCAACATTAAACTTTATATATTGCCTTTTAATACCTTAGTTATACCACAGAGCCCTTAAAACCATGAATATTCACGTGTATGGGCAGGTTGAAGTGTGCCCTTGTTACCATGCACATTTCTGTGCCTGTTTTTTGCAGATGCCAATGTGATGAGCCTGCTGGGAGTGGGGGACTGCAGGGCTAGATTCCTTTTTTTTTGCAATACTTTGGCCCCTGAGCTGTGTTTCTGTTCTCATGCTTAGAAAAGAGTGGCTTAACAAAGGTTTCCAAGGCTGAAGATTTCTTTCTTGGAATATTTTGTACACTGATGGGCAGTAAAAAAAATCCTTTTTCCTGTCATTTTTAACTAGCCTAATGTCTTTATGGTGGTAAGCAAGTATGTGAGTGGCATGGGACCTGTTGCTACCTTGCACTGTGCAGTGCAGACCTTTGCAGAGGTGTCCTAAAAACATTTGAGGGGAATACTATGGGATAATCAGCTGTGGGGCTGCTGTGAGGGGAAGGAGTCTTGGAATTCAAGAGGATACTGCATGTCCTGTTGTAGGATAAATCACAGAGTGTTTTGGAGTTACTTGTTTGGATAACCAAGGGATGAAGTTCAAGGTTCTGTCACTCTACCACATGTGAGGGATCTTTTGGTCACCTGGTAAATTATTAACTGCTCTGGATTAGCTGAGTCATTGCTCCAAGACACGTGGGACCAAGACATTTTTAGTCTTTAACCCTAAAATTTACTGAAATAACAAACTCTTGTCTCCCTGGAAGAAATAAGAGTGGGAAAGAAAGAGAGCGAATGAAAAGAAGTGACAGATATTACACATTTTGGAGTAATTTTTTAAACATTTCTTTCTGAAAAGTCCATGCCTGTTGCTGGTTTGAAGACAACCCTTTCTTATTATGGAGCAAGAGAGCTTGAAGCAGCTTCTCTTTTTAAGAAATATCTTGTTGCTGTTAATATTTAAGAGCTTTTAAGCTTGTTTTTACTTTATTGACAGTCTGGGGCTTAGGGTGTATGTATTCAGTAAAGATTGTTCATGTAGTGGCCACTCCCTTGAGATGTCCCTTTTATGTTGGCCATGCTCTTCCCATCAGGTACTGCCAGTTGGAGCTCACAGCTCATTTATTTTTTATTCTAGAGAAGGTGTTTAACTTTAATAATTTACTTAATAGCAAAAGAGAGATTTGTTGCCCCTTTGTAGTAAAGCCTGAATTTAAAAATGTCCTATTTCCTAAGAAATATTAAGAAAACTGAACTTGAACTGAAGTTACTTAAACTTTTCAGATGCTTTTAAATAAATAGGTAGGTAGATAGATAGGTACTGATATGGCATAGCCTTGATTCAATTTTCTTATTATTGGCTCCAATTAAATTAAATACAAGTATTTAGAAGCTCTGGCTGCTTCCCACCTCATTTATTACAGCAATGGCAATCCTAGGCACTTTCCCAAAACATTTCTTTTGGATTTGAGTGTTCTTTTCATTCTTCATCAATAAAAGCAGCCCCAACTCCCTCAGACACAGGGGAACACAGGAAATCTCTGCTCCTCAAGACATATCCTCAGCCTGGTGCTCCTTATCTCCCCACTCTTCACCCAAACACTGTCCTCCCCAGCAAGACCCTGTCCCTGTCCAGCACCCTGGAAAATTCCTTTCTGTGAATACCCCAAGTCTGCCAACTCCAAATGCCAGCCTGTCTTTTCTCCCTATGCTGTCCATTGCTGGTCCATTTGCTGCCCTGTGCTTCTCCCAAAATCTAATGAAAAAGGTCACTGAGTTTGGCCCACATCCATAGAAGGAGGGGAATGGCCAAGAGGACCTTTCCCCAGTCCAGGCTGTGTACATCCCATGCCTCTGGGTCAAAGCATCAGCCTGGGATACCAGGCTGGGCAGATTTCCCACATGTCATTTTTAGCTATTTTTTTTTCTCCCTTTTTAACCTGAAAGAAATGCTGACCATGGCCACCTCCAAGCAGATCCCAAACCAACTCTCCTACATAGGAACTATCCAGGTGGTTACTGTGCCCCGCCTTGCTTCACTTTGTGAACCCACGTGTCCCAGCCCAAAACCTGGGTGCTGTATTTAGCATCTTTGAGAAGAGATGTCATGCCTTTCTCATGAAACTTGCTCAGCTGAGGTGTCCAGACCTACCTCTGCCTCCTCTGAAGCCAGTTTGACTACTCTAGCCAGAGGACAGCTTAATTTGGGGGGAGAAGCTTGCCCAAGTGTACATGGATCCCTCCCCATGTGACAGGGCTAGAGCTTCCTGCAAAAGCTGCACTGGTCCCACCTCTGAAGTCAGCAAAGAGTTGGAAGCAATGTTGAGTTCAAGGAGAAAGGTTGCTCCATACCTAGCTGGACCAGTTTGATGCTGGAGTGCTGGGCAGCTAATTCTTGCAGGGCCTGGAAATAAAGCGATGGAGCAAGGGAGGAGGTTAGAAGCCACCGACTATGTGGTCAAATGTCCCACCCCTGCTCCCAGGTCACTGAGCCAGGGTGGCTTTGCTTTCTTTGGGGAAAGAGCAGAGGGCCATTGCCAGTGGATGGGGTAGGGCAGCAACCCCACAGCCAGCAGGAGAATGGTACTCCTGGGCTGGCTTAGGAACTGTCCCCATCCTGAGTGATCCCAGCACAGAAAAGGGGTTGGCTGGCCATTGGCACAGCCAGGAACAAGTGCTGAAGACATGTCTGCCTCTCCGGCCTCATCCCACCCAGATGCATTGGGCCTTGCCTCATCCAGGGAGCTGGGGGGTTATGAGACCCCCAGAGCACTTCTGTCCCCACTCCTGAGCTACCCAGCCAGGGCAGCAAGCCACCAGGGCTGCGGGGACTGCAGATCCCCGCTGTGCACTGGCTCAGCCCCATCCCATCCCATCCCCTGTGCCCACACTGACCTTCCCTCTTGGACCCTTGGGGTCACGGCAGGTGGCAAAGATGTGCTGGGGGGGCCGGGGGCTGGCGGCCAGCTGCCGCACAAGCTCCAGTCCGATGCCCCGGTTGGACCCTGTCACCAGGACGCTCCGAGCCAGCGCAGCCATGTCCCCAGCTCTGCGCTGGGCGATGACACATGGTAGGGTTGCCGCCTGCTTGGCGTAAAAAGGAGCCTGGCACAGCCCAGGGTGTGGCTCTAGGCACCCATGGAGACTGGAACAGTGCCAGCACCTGGCCCCTCACCTGCTCCAAATGAATCCAGGGTCCCAAGAGGATCAAGGGCTCCCTGATATTTGGCACATGAGGCTGTGTCACCTGCATTGCTTAGATTCCCACTACTATGCTCCTCTAAAGCCCCAGCTCCTAGAGTCTCTGTAACAGCAGAAGGGTCCATCTCTTCCACAGGCTTGGAAGAGCACTACCAGGAAAAGAAGAATGGGTTCAAATCTGGGTGTGGCCAGCAATCTCCTAGTTGTGGAGGTGAGTTTAGAATGGTTGAATTCTGAGATGCTAATCCAAAGCCCAGCCTGGGAAGCACAGGGAGTGCTGTTTGTATACTTCAATTTCCACTCCTGCCAATACTTCCCCCCAGAGCATCCAGGAGCCAGCAGAGAAGGACCCCCACTCCCTGTAGCCTCAACCACCCCCTGCTGGGGCTTCAAGCCCACAGTCATCACCTTCCTCCTTGCTGGAGGACAATGCTGGATGCTTATAAGCCCAAGAAGTGCCTGTAAAAGCAAGGCTCCTGCAACCCAGCCTGGGGGCATGGATTTTTAGGATGCAGAAGTGTTAAAAGAAGCAAAGAGCTGCCGTGTAAAAAGCCTTGGCTAAAACAGAAGAATTGCAGCCACACGAATATGACATGAGGCAGGAAAAAAGAAGAGGGAAGTTGTGGGGATAGGTCCATCCCATCTGGATGTGCCTTGTGGCATATACGTGTTGCTCAGTGTGGCAGGGGGAACAGAAGTCTCTATTCTCTGAGTAGCTGAGTAGTTCCACGTTTTGCAGTCACCAAAGAAACACTTGGGAGACTGTGAAGGGCCCTGACGTTTGGAAGATGAGCTTTCAGGTGACACAGATCATGAAGGGGAAAAAGCAGTGATGTTTCCTTCCATGGTGGTGGACAGATTATGGCCCCCATGAGAGGTAAGCATGCTGGGTGTGGATTTGGATGGTGTTGAAGTCAGACCTGCTGTAGCAAACGTTCTTGCAGGTGTAATCACCTGCACAAATAATTGCACTGCTCAGACTTGCCTGCTCCACCAGCAGCATCCAGAGCAGAACTCCCATTAGGAACAAATTAGACTAGAGTTTCCTCTTTTCCTTCCAGGCTCCTCAGGAAGGAAACAACAGAAACAAGCAAAGAGGGTTGCAGGAGCAGGAATTGCTATGGGACAGTGCCAAGCACATTTGGAAAGGGCTGATAATAGCCAAGGACAGCAGCACAGGCACACTCATGCACCAGGGAAGCGATGAGACCAGGCTACAAGATCCCAATGCTCAGAGGCACCTGTGAACCATCCAGGTTAGGGAAGAACTGAGAGAACACTACTCCAAGGCCCATCAGGAGCAGCAGAATCAGCAATGACTTCAGAGCAGGCTGCCCAGGGCTTGAACCTGACCTCAAAACTCTACAGGGACCCCGTAGACTTCCCAGACCCCCTTTCCACTCTGACTGTCCTCAGAGTGATTTTTTTTGTCAGCATGGCACCTCCCCTGTATACATGCTGTGCCCCTTGGTCTGGGTCCACAAGGCCCATGAACAGAGCCATGCAGTGACCTTTCCTGCATCTCATAGCCTTGATGTTGACCCCACAGACCCCTGCAAAGACTCTGTAGCCATTACATCCCTCAGCAGGGCTTCCTTCACCACTGCAGCACGCCCAGCTCAGCACCCCCAGCCAGCTCCTGCTCTGCCACTGCCCATTCCTGGCTGAGCCCCACAGCTCCCTGCTGCCTCCATGGGAACAGCCAGCATCATTGTTACAAAATGTGGAATGTGTCAGTCAGTATTATCTTAAGTCAGGCTGTTCTTTGATGTAAAACCTTCCTATACTTTCAAGCCTAATCAGGAGGAAAGGAGACCTAATCACTGGAAGAGGCAGCAGCTAGCATTCGTCACTCAAGGACGTTCTGGAACTAACAAGATTTAGGGATTCCTAACTTGGCAAAATACTGGTCCATGTATTTTAGAGCTAAACTATCTCCATTGTAACACTAAAAATCGCATCTACAGATCAAAAAGACCCTCCCACGTGTAGATCCTTCCCCTGAGCATGAGTAGAAGTTAGCTGGGGTTACATGATTTTTATGGAAGGTAGCAGTCAATTTTAACAGAAGAGCTGTGCTTGGGAAGCTACTAACCCCGAATTTCTGTGTATAAATAACAGCACGGAAAGTCCCGTGGGGTGTGCTGGGTTTGTGAAATATCACTGAGCACCCAGACTGGGACAGCTCTGAAATAAACAATGTCTCATTCGAGACATTGTCATTATCAGCTCGTTGCACACCAGAGAACGAACCTGATTTTTTGGGGCAACATCCCTGCGCCTGAAGGGCGGGCACTCCTAAAATGGCGGCGCCCAGTGACGCTTCAGCCCGCCCGCGTCACGTGGCCGCCGTGTCCCGCCATTGCATCAGCCGGCGCTGGGCTCCGCGCGGACGGGTGGGGCTGGCAGAAGAGTGGCAGCCCCCGAAGCCAATGGGAGGTGGCGTCCGGCGGGGGGGGCGGGCGGAGTGGGCGCTGCGGCGCGGCCGGGGGAGCGCAGCGAGGGGCGGCGGTGGTCGCGCAGGTACGGCCGGAGGGGCCTGCGGTGGTCCGGCTGCTGGGTTTGGCTTCTATGGTCCGGCCGGGACCCGCGGGCACAGGGGAGAGGGGCACGGAAAAGGCAGGGCGGGAGGGTGGCGGTGGCGGTGCGCTGGTCGCGCCCCATGCGGGCCCGCGGAGGGATGCTGGGCGGCCGGCGGCGCTGCCGGACACCGCTGTGGCCTCAGCCCTCCTCGGGCACTGCAGGGCGGGGGTGTCTGGGCAGAGGCTGTCATAGGTCCTGGGGCCGCTGCTGTGCTTGGTTCTCCCCACCTCGGGTCCTTCCCTCATGCAGCATCGAGGTTGGACTCGATGATCTCACAGGACTTTCCCAAGCTAATTGATTCTGTGCTGTGAATACTCCCAGGCCTTGCTCCTATGGGGAGTTCCCGTCTCTCCGCGCCGCAGCAGGCTGCTGGGATCTCGCCTCCCTGCATGGATCCGCATTGCGCTGAGCTGTCAGGGACAGCCTCGTGTGCCCGTAGGACACGGGCGGTGCTGCCCTCCAGGCTGTCACTGCCTCTGGTGTGCGTGAGGGGATGTGGGTCCCCTCAAAGAAGGCTTCCAGGAGTCCCCGGAGCTGGCTGTGCTTTGAGCAGAGCCAAAGGGAGGGTGAACAAGGTTATATTCAGGGGTCATTTTCAAACTTGGCGGTTCTATGAATTAGTTACTGAATCACAGAATGGTTTGGATTGGAAGGTACCTGAAAGCCCACCTGGTTTTAACACCCTATTGGAGGCAGGGACACCTTCCACTATGCAATGGTGCTCCAAGCCCCATGTAACCTGGCCTTGAGCACTTCCAAGGATGGGGAAGCCACATCTTCTCTTAGCAACCTGTGCCTAGCCTTCGCCGCCCATGCAGGGGCTAATTTCTTGCTAATATCCAACCTAAATCTCTCCTCGTCCAGTTTAAAACTGTTCCCCCTTGTCATATCATTATCTGCCTATGTAAAAAGTTGCTCTTCGTCATTTTTATAAGCGCCCTTAAATACTGGAAGGCTGTAATGTTGTCTCCTCACTCTGCATATAATCACCTTGAATGCTGTGGTGACTTGGCAATCTCTCTTTCCCCAGCAAGGCAAACACAACCTACTAAGTTTAGTATCCATGTGAATTTTATATTTTGTAACTATGTGTTTTTAAAGAGCAGGTAACTTGAGGTAGAGCCCCAGAAATCAGGGAGTTTGGGGGAGAAAAAATTTCAGGTTGAGCCACCACTATTTTGGGGCAGATCGATGGTTGAACTGAAGTGTCAGTGAGTACTTTACAGTGTGGGGAAAACCTTTCAGGAGTTTGGAGACAATGATCCTGAGATTCACCTTGAGCTGACAACACATCAGAGCGTTTTTTGTTGTTGTTTGTTCAGACTGCACCGAGGTTTTGCCACTTTCCTGTCACTTGCTTTGGACAGTGGCAACTTCTAGCTTCCAGATGGAGACCCCGCTCACTGCCCGCCAGATCCGGCAACGGTTCATTGACTTCTTCAGGGAAAACAAGCATACCTATGTGCACTCATCTTCTACAATCCCCCTGGATGACCCCACACTGCTCTTTGCCAATGCTGGTATGAATCAGGTAGGATTCCCACCCTGGCACTGTGGTCTTGCTAACATACCCTGTTGGAACCTGTGAAGCTGTTTGCTGAGCTGTTGGGAAAATTATTGTTTTCTACATCTTGCTTCTGGTCACAGAGGGATGGTTGGTGTGTCCTCTGGAGCCCTCTGTGCTCTCACAAAATTGGCAAGAGCACTGGAAGAAGATCTCACCTATGGTGAGAGTTCTGCCAGTCTTGTTTCCTTGGTACTGCAGCAGCCCTGGCACAAATGACTAATGGTGTCTTTAAAGAGTGGTTGAGACTGGGATGCTGCAAGGGCTTTGCTGCAGATCAGCACCCAGTTTTTTATTTTTTGGCAGCTGGGAATCTGACAGCTTTCAGTCCCTTTGGAAGGCCTGGGGTTTGGTGGGCTCTAGGAGCACCTGTGTATGTGTGAGTGCTGAGTTCTAGGCAGCTTCCTCATGGACAGGAGCAGCAGGTTTGTTTCTGAAAGATGCTTTGGGTATGTTCAAATTAGTGATGTCGTGACATAAATGACATTGCCTTGCTGTTGCTTGCAACATTTGAAAACAGGTTCTGAGTCCTTTTCTCACTTTCTCAGCTTTTCTAGCAGTTCACTTGCCCTTTTTTTTTTCTCCTCGCAGTTCAAACCCATCTTCCTCAATACCATTGACCCCTCACACCCCCTTGCTAAACTGAGCAGAGCCACCAACACTCAGAAGTGCATCCGAGCAGGGGGCAAGCACAATGACCTGGATGACGTGGGGAAAGATGTGTACCACCACACCTTCTTTGAGATGTTGGGGTCCTGGTCCTTTGGGGATTATTTCAAGGTAAAACAGTCTGGGTGCAGCTCTGAATCTCTTGTGCAGATTTATCCATCTCTGTAAACTCAGCAGAGCAGTTGCCAAGAGGAAAAAGAATATGTTGGCACAGAGGTGCATGTGGCTCCTTTGGAATAAATGAGCTTGGAAGCTGCCCCAACCCTGCAGAATTATTTGAGATTAATTACTTAAGGTTTAAAAAGCTGATTAAATTAACTCTAGTATTTTGGGGTCTTCAGGCAGAGATTTTAGTGGCTGTCCTGAAGATGTGGGGACTAAAATGTGCTATGCTGCTTTGACTGACCTTTAAACAGGCGTGATCATACAACTATGATTTCCTTTCCCAAGTTTCTTGCTAGTGTAGTATTCAAATTCAGAATTAAAAGGCTTTTTGGAGGCAGTGGACATGCTAGGAGTTAACTTGGCTTCATCAAGACAGTCATATGAGATGTTTCTTGTGCCCTCTTCACTGTATGTATTAATTTTTCTATTTCTTATGTCAAAAGTCAGAAAGTTTTCAGCTACTGATATCTACAGTAGCCAGTACTTTGAATGTTGAAGAGAAGCTATCTTTGCATTCACTTGCTGACCTCATGTTTCCTGCTGCAGGAACTTGCTTGTAAACTGGCACTGGAACTTCTCACCAAGGAGTTTGGCATCCCTGCTGAAAGACTTTATGTCACTTACTTTGGTGGAAATGAGGCTGCAGGGCTGCAGCCAGACCTGGAGTGCAAGCAGATCTGGTTGGATTTGGGGTAAGGCCTTTCACTGAGGCAGGTGCATGTTTTGATGAGCAATAGTAATTTATTTGCCTTGGATAGGAAAAAATTCTTCTCAGAAGCAGAACAGAACAGGCTCTCAGAACAATGGTGGAGTCACCATTCCTGGAGGGATTTTAAAGCTATGTAGCTGTGGCACTTTGGGGCATGGTTTAGTTTGGCAGTATTGGAGTAACAATTGGACTTGATGATCTGAAAAGTCTTTTCCAGCCTAAATGTTTTTATGACTCAATGATGGCCTGTGTTACGTGGCAGAACGCATCTAACAGGAGGCTTTAATGAAACTGAAGTGTCACAAATAACATTTGCAGGGTGATGGAGTTTCCAAACCAAAGGGAAATACTGATATTAGATAGAAGATACTGGGAGCTCTGGTTTCAAAATCTCTTGTGTAAGCTTAAGAGTCCTGCTTGGTCAGGTGGATGGGATGTCTTGCCCAGTGTGCTGCCACTGACAGCATTTGAGAAGATCATGGAATCATAGAACTGTAGAATGGTTTGGGTTGGAAGGGACCTTACAGCTCATCTTGTTCCAAGTCTTGTCCAACCTGGCCTTGAATTCTTCCAGGGATGGGGCAGATACCGCTTCAGTGGGCAGCCTTTTCCACTGCCTCACCCTTCTTACAGGGAAGAATTTATTTATAATATATAGTATATAGTATTCATGCCCTCTGTTCGTTTAAAGCCCTTTTCCTGTCACTCCATGCCCTTCTAAGCAGTTCCTCTCCAGATTTCTTGTAGTCCCCTTTAAGTACTAAAAGGCCACAACAAGGTAATCCCAGAACCTTCTCTTCTTCATGCTGAATAATCCAAATTCTCTCAGCCTTTTCTCATAGGAGAGGTTCTTCATCCCATCAGTGTCTTGCTGATGACTTTACTGAGGTGTTGTGTAATTGTCTTCACCTGGGATGGCTGCCAGATGCCAGTGTTCACCTGATCCCCTCAGCAGGGCTTCTGAGTGTTAGGCTCTTGGATTGATCTGTCTAAAGACACTAGGAATTCATCAGCACATCTAAGGAATTAGTGACTTGTGGTTTCCTTGGCATAGCCTTTAGTTTGGGGAATTCTTTCAGTTAGTCTCTGTTGTTCAATAAATTTCTTCTTACAGGCTGGCTGAGGGCAGGATTCTGCCTGGCAGTATGAAGGATAATTTCTGGGAAATGGGAGACACAGGGCCCTGTGGTCCTTGCAGCGAGATCCACTATGACCGGATTGGGGATAGAGATGCTTCACACCTGGTCAATCAGGATGACCCCAATGTCCTGGAGATCTGGAACCTGGTGTTCATACAGTTCAATAGGTGAGCCAGACCTGCTTCCAGCTTCCAGGTGAGCCAGGTTGCTCCAGCTCAGTTTGGGAGGCTGCTTGGGCTGTGTGTTCTTTCAGCTGCCCATGGCTTGCTTGCCATTCCCAGTTACCCAGCAGCTGAGCACTTTGTGATGCTCTGTCCCCTTACCCACTGGTACAGAAGGGGCTGGTCATGCTGCTTTTGGGACAAACTGAGAATATTTTCTCTGTTTATGTGCCAGGAGTTCAGTAGGGAATAAGTTGTTGTCTGCTCTGGGTCTAAGTTGTTGCTGAGGGTCTTGTTAACTATATTTTATCAAAATTGTCCTTTGTGTGGCTTGTATGGGCCTGTGTCATAAATCTGATGGAAATAGATCTTACAGAGATGAAGAAAGAAATGAGATTCCCCCTGCAGAGCCTCCATCCATATCATCTCACCTTTCTTTGACAGGGAAGCTGATGGGACACTGAAACCCCTTCCTAAGAAAAGTATTGATACTGGGATGGGCCTGGAGAGACTGGTCTCTGTGCTGCAGAACAAGATGTCTAACTATGACACTGACCTTTTCCTTCCTTACTTTGAAGCCATCCAAAAGGTATGAACTGAAGCCTAGCTGCATCCATTCCCTGAATTCTCGGGGAGATGTGTGGGACTGGTTGGACAGGGTGGTCTCTGCTTTCCCAGCTGCTGTGAGCATTTGCATTTTACTGAGGGTGGGAACCCAGGCTGGCAGAGTTGCTGCCCCAGGACATGTTTCCAGGGGAAAACTGGACAGTGAGTGGTGCAGCTTTCCCAGCTTCTGTGAACTGTCCTGATTGATTGTCTCCCAGCGGGAGATACTCTGAAGTCCAACATGACCAAGTGCCATCTTTCTGCCACATGCTAGACATCATGTGGTACTGCTAACCCAGAATCAGTTTGTCCTTCAGTTTCACACCTGGAACATGCTGATCTGTAGAAAATTCCCTTAGCCAGGAGTGCTTTGCCATAAACCATGACAGTCACTAGCAGAACCTGTATGTTGCTGCTGCATTGTCCTGAGTGGGGACCATGTTACCCATGCTGAGAGTTCTATGTGCAGGTCCAAGCTTTTTTTTTCCTCCGTGGAGGAGGCAGAGCTTCCTGGCTGTAGATCATGCTGAATAAAATGCAGAGAGGAGAGCCTAGGCTCCTGCTACCTCTAAGGAGTGAGGTGCCAAGCTCCAGAGTTGGAATTGGAGAGCTGCCTTTTTTCAGCATTACATCCACTGGCTAGACACAGCCTCTGTGTCCTTGTCTGCCTTCCTGCCATTTGCTGGGAGCCTAGCTGGAGGAACTGTGTCCACGGTGGGAGGTTTGCACCATGTGCAAGTGTCTCGGTTTAAGAGACAGGTATTTGCCAAAGAGAGGGATGAGCCCCTTTCCCTGTAATCTGCTCCTTTTTAGGCACTATAATTTGAAATCAGACGCTTTCAGGCATAAAATATGGGGGTAGGAATAACAGTTCTTTACTAATATATCTAACAGGGTAAACAACAGAAACAACAACAGCTATATAAAAAAAACCTGACAACAAAACAGAACCGTATGGCTCAGTACCAGTCCCTTTGGATGCAAGCTTTCTCTGGGTTCAGTTCCCGGTGCTGTGGCAGAGCCGNCAGTGCATGGTTACAGCAGTATCTTTCCCTAGCGTATGGATAAAACCATCCTAAAAGAGAAAATCTGGGACCATCTCCTGTGGGACAAAATTTGAAAGGTTTCTTGGCTGGGCAGGTTGTGCCAGGTTGGAGTCCTTGAGCCAATGTGCAAAACAGATGATTTCCCCATACTCTCTCCCTCTTCCTCTCTTTTGGGCTCTTAATGATGGGATAAATTCGATTTTCTTCCTTCTGGTCCGGAGAGCTTTTGGCCATTGAAATGTGGGCCGTGGCAGAGGCCACAGCTCTGCTTTCTCTAGGTTCACTGAGTCGCCTCTTTCTAAGAGAAATATTCTCCTCTGTGGCTGTGGGGTGGGCTTGGTTTCTGAAGCCCTTCCTTGTAATTCTGCCATGGTGCCACTGTCAGTAATTGTACCCTCTGCCCACTGCCTTGTTCTCTGCACAGGGCACAGGTGCCAGGCCGTACCTGGGGCAGGTTGGGGCCGAGGACACTGATGGAATTGACATGGCCTACCGTGTGCTGGCTGACCACGCACGCACCATCACCCTGGCCCTCTCGGATGGGGGCAGGCCTGACAACACTGGCAGAGGGTAAGAAGGAGCTGCTGCATTGTCACCATGCCATTCTGTTCCACATGGCTTCCCTCAAGGCTCTGGGATCTCCTATGTCTCTGGGATCTCTTTGGATTCATCATTCAAGCAGTGGGTAGCAGTGTTTCCTTGGCATATTTGATGCTTGAATTACTGTAGCAAGGTTCACCCAAAAGGCCATGATGCACAAGTCTGAAGGTTCTTGTGAGCACCACTGCTGCTGTGCCAGCCCCTGGATCAGATGACTGTGGGTAGAAAGGCACAAAGCCCAGCTTGTGCAGTGTTGCTGTTGAAAAAGTAAGAAATTTTGGGCTGGGGGGCTGTGCTGCAGGTGCCAGTGGACTCCATAAAGCACACAGTGAATGTGGATCATGGAGCTGGGGCCTAGCACCACACTTGTGAGCTTGAGGGAAAATGAGAGGAGAAAACTCTGTGCTCTTGGTCCTGGGAGAGGGTGCTGGTAGGTGGATACTGGTGGAGCCCCTGAGAGCAACTCAGATGTGTAACATTTGCATGAGGGGCTCTGCTATTCCCTAGGTATGTGCTGAGGCGGATTCTCCGACGGGCTGTGCGCTATTCCCATGAGAAGCTCAGTGCCCCCAAGGGTTTCTTTGCTACTCTGGTTGATGTGGTGGTGCAGTCACTGGTAAGTTCTCCTCTTCCTCTGTATCTGCTGAAGACTTCTTGTGCAGAGGTGTGCAGATCTCCATGTTGAAGGGCTCCTCCTTCTCTTGGGTCTGCAGGGAGATGCCTTTCCTGAGCTGAAGAAGGACCCAGATATGGTAAAGGACATTATCAATGAAGAAGAGGATCAGTTCCTGAAAACACTGAGCAGAGGCCGTCGCATCCTGGACAGGAAGATCCAGAGCCTTGGGGACAGTAAAGTGATTCCCGGTAAGGCTGCGACTTCTGTCTGGATACAGAAAAAGGCATTTATTATCCAGTATCACATAAGGGAAGCTGGGGGAGGGGAAAGGGTGGGACAGTTAGAGGTGATGGGGGGCAAAGTTGGTGTCAGAAATCATCTTTTAGAGCTGAAGCACCCATCTGTCCTCCGGCCTGTGTTGACTTGCTCAGGGTCTTAAGCTGCCCAGACACACATCTCTGCTGTCAGGGAGGAGCCTTTTGGATCTTCATGTTCTCCAGGCCTGTTTGCTGTCCTGCCATAGCTCAGAGCCAGTGGGGGAGCAGAGAAGGGAGCAGTGTCTCATGGAACATGAGAGGTGACTGCTTTGCCCTTTCTTTGCAGGTGACACTGCCTGGCTGCTCTATGACACCTATGGATTCCCTGCGGATCTCACGGGGCTGATTGCAGAGGAGAAGGGCCTTGTTGTAGACATGGAGGGCTTTGAAGAAGAGCGGAAAAATGCTCAGGTGGGTAACAGCTCCAGGGGAAGATAGTTTCTGAGTGCGTAGGTAGAATTCCCTTCCTCGCAGTTTGCAGTCATGAGTTGCTTTCTCACTGAGTCTGCTCACACCCTGTATGCCCCATGGTTTGTTCCGTGGGAAAAACCAGGACAACTACAGTTGCTGTGGGACATGTCTTCTGTACAGCTGGGGTTGGTTTTGCTCACTAGCAAAGCCTGGAACCTTAAGCTCAGCCTTCAGAGATAGTGGAGTGCTGGGAGCACCTCTGCTGTCCTGTTCTGGTTAGGGAAGTGTTTGCCTGTCCAAGGATCAGTATCCAGGCAGGCCTGCACCTTGAATGCATTTCCCAGAATGTTTGCTGCAGCAGCAAGGAGTGACATTGACCAGCTGGATACTTGCCTTATCCTGCAAGGTCTGCATGCTGGAACTGGCTCCTCTGAAGCCAGAAAAATTGGCACACTCCAGGTGCTGGTGCATGGCTTCCCAGGGCAGAGCTCCAAATCAGGGAGTGCTGGGGGATGTGAGTGAGATGTGTGACCAGGCTGGCATGCATTGGTTTTTCTTAAACCTTGGTATTTGGCAGGTAGTTTCTTAAACCTTGTTCATTGGCAGCTCAAATCCCAGGGCAAGGGTGCTGGAGGGGAGGATCTCCTCATGCTGGACATCTATGCCATTGAAGAGCTAAGAGCCCAAGGGCTGGAGGCGACAGATGACTCACCAAAGTACAACTATGCTTCAGATCTGAGTGGTACCTATGGTATGAAAAAACCTTCTCACAATCATGTTCTGATACTAAACCTTCCCTGGCATATACCTCTGGGCTCCCCTTTCCTGGGACATGGAGTTGGAAGCAGAAGGCAGGTGAATAGCCTGCTTGTTACTTTTTGAGTAGAGAAAGAGGACAGACTTTTCAGGGGCTACTGTACTGCTGTTGCCAAATTAAGGGAATTCCTGTTCCTGCAGCTTTATGTCTCCATTCTCCTATGTTGGTGTTTCTCAGCTGCTCCTTTGCCAGTGCTGCAGGAGACTGCAGTTTTTGCTTGGCCTGTGGGAGGGTCTTTGGCTTGCTCACTCTGGCTCTTCCTGCTAGTTATTTGATTTGAGGGAGATTCAGGAGGCTGCAGGCTCATAGCCATGTGTGCTGCTGACTTTTGCTGCATAGGTGTGAAAGGCAGTGACAGTCCCTACCTTGGAGGGCACTAAATAAAATTTCCAACTAACTGTTGCCTTACTCTTCTCTCCTTATCCCCTGCAAATGTGTTAGCTGCCATGAGCTCCTGCAATAACTGGGACGTGACATTCTGCTCCCATGTGATGTCTACAAGGTTTTCCTGTTTTACTGACACTGCCTGTCATCCTGATGGCAGATTTCGGGAGCCTTGTGGCCACAGTGAAAGCCATCCACAGGGAGAAGAAGTTTGTGGAGGAGGTGTCCACTGGCCACGAATGTGGGATAGTGCTGGACCGGACCTGCTTCTACGCCGAGCAGGGTGGGCAGATCTATGACCAGGGCTACATGGTCAAGGATGACGACAGCAGGGAGGATGTGAGTTGACCTGAGAGCCTTTTGCTAGAGTCAGTCTGACTTGGGGCCTGGGCAGAGGGGAGAAGGGGCCAAGCAAGTTCCAGCAATTTCCCATCCATGTTAGGTGTCACACATTGCACAGGGTTTCTTTCTGGGAGGGGGGGGTGGGGCTGCACTATGGAATGGATGTGTTGGAGTTTTGTTACCCTTGCTCCTTGAGGAGCTCAGTTCTGTTCTGCTGTCACCAGAATATGGGTGCCTGTGGTGGTGGTGCTGGGATTGCCAAGCCCAAGGGCAGTGCTCTCAAGCCAAGATGGGGAGCTGAGGTGGGGAGCTCTTTCTGTGCCCCATAACTGTGCCCCACCTTCATTCACTTCTCTGCTTTGCTGTGTGCTGTGCCTGGGGATACTCAGCTTTCTTCAGCATACACACCATTCTGGCTCTCAGCTGGGACCCTTCCAGTTGCAGCTCTGACCTCTAGCTGGATGATGTCTCCTCTTGGCCTCTCACCCTGCTCACATAGGGCATTTCCCTCTTTGTACAGAAAACAGAATTCACTGTGAAGAATGTTCAGGTCCGAGGAGGCTACGTGCTCCACATAGGAACTCTTTATGGGAGCTTGAAAGTAGGAGATCAGGTCCACCTGACTATTGATGAGGTGAGTTAAAACATGGTATAACACATGGGCTTGTCTCTTTTCTCTGGATTTTGTCTTGTTTCTTTTCATCAGTGCCACTCTGGGGGCCTGATGTTTGGGTCCTGCTCTCTCTGTAGCACACGATCAAGCAGTGTGTGGCTGACTCCAAGTCTCTCCTGCTTCACACCTGTCTTTCTCCTACCATGAGGTAGATAATGCCTAGCTAACTCAGAGCCCCTCTTGCAGGATTTGCTGATCACAGGCAGAAACACATTTTGGGTCATGACTTGCAGGGAGAACATGTCTGGGGCTCCACTCTGTGGGGACAACAGCAGAAAGCCTGGGCTGTCTGCCCCACATTTCAAACATTGCTTGTGTGGGTTCAGCTTGCTGAGTGAGTGCTGGGTTGAGCACAGTGAACCTGATGCATTTCCCTTCCCTATAGAGGCAGCACTTTTAGAGGAAGAGGGAAGGCTTCCATCTTGGAGTACTTTTCCGTGCTGAGGAACAGAGATTAGTTATCTGTGTCCTAGTCTGTCCTTGGCCTCTCTCCACACAGGACCAACAAAGAAACTGCCAGGAAAAAAAACGTGCACAGATTTGTGGGAACCACCTGTTCCTGTAGCTGAAGCTCCAAGGCAACAAGTGTGATCAGTTGTTTCTGGTGTCCTGAGCTTGTTCAGGATTCTGTTGGAGCAGGGCATTAACCTCCCCTTCAGCTGCTGAGGTGGTCATGGCTCTGGGGTGTGGGACCCCATCTAACAGTGGCTTCCTCCCTCAGGCCAGGCGGAGGCCAGTCATGAGCAACCACACAACCACCCACATCCTCAACTTCGCCCTGCGCTCCGTGCTGGGGGAGGCTGACCAGAGGGGGTCCCTGGTGGCACCGGACAGGCTGCGCTTTGACTTCACGGCCAAGGGAGCCCTGTCCACCCAGGAAATCAAGAAAGTTGAAGGGATTGCCAACCAGATGATTGAAGAGTCAAAGGTGGGTATGGCTGACAAGTTATATACCTTGAGTTCAGGTTTTGGATGGTCTGGGATGCTGGGAGTTTGGCATGCACAGGAAGATTCTGAGCTGCTGGTGCCGAACTGTGCACAGATTGCCATCAGTCTTGAGTGGGAAAACCACATATGGGTTGTTCTGTTCATTGCTTTCAAGCCCTCTCTAGGGTTGGAGTGTTCCCATGCCTGCAGTAGTGTCACATCAACTACAAGAGCCAGGAAGTTTGGCAGAATAGTTTTGCAGGCTTGGCTGGGTTTACAGCGTACACCCAGACAGCCAGTGATGAGTCCCAAATGGCAGGAGTGTTGCTCTGTCTGGTGCCAAGTGTCAGAGCCAACCCTGGAGGACCCTGGAATCTGCTTGGAACCTTTTGCATGTGCAGTAGCACACAGGGAGTCTGAGCAGGTGGTATTGGGACTTGAAGATGAGAGGTCTTTTAATAACGTTGTGATTCTTGTAGCTCAACAAACCCCAGCTTGGTTAAGGCACAAAACTTCACTTTTAGGATGTTTCAGAGGAAGAAATTTCCTGTGAAGGTGGGCCCTCAGTCACAGCTGACAGGACTGGCTCTTACCTTCATCCGTTTGCTGTCCTCTGCAGACTGTGTATGCCAAGGACTGCCCTCTCGCAGCAGCCAAAGCTATCCAAGGACTTCGGGCAGTTTTTGATGAGACCTACCCCGATCCTGTCCGTGTGGTTTCCATTGGCATCCCTGTGGAGGAGCTGCTGGCTGACCCCTCTGGCCCTGGGGGCTCCATCACCTCTATTGAGTTCTGCGGAGGGACGTGAGTACCTGGAGAGGCCGGGGAAGCTGGCAGTGGCTGAAAAGGAGTTCCTGTGGAGCTTGAGCTCCTGGGAGTGCCACGAGCATACACTGGGCAGAGCCAGGGTAGAGATGGAGGTGGTGGTGATGATGTGCCTTTGCATTCCCAGTCCTGAGTCAATCAGTCTTTAAAATTACCTTATGCAGGCAGGCAACTGCCTTGTATTGTCCTTGTCCTCACGCAGCGTCTCTGGCAGTGCTGGGAGCACAAGTCTTTCCTCACTCATTTGCTTTTAGCACAGGTTGTTTTTTCTGCCTGTCTGCACACTGCTGCATTTCCCTGGCAGGAGGTTGTCTTATTTCTGTGTTGATTCTTGCTGAGATGAGAGGTGGACTTCTAATTCTTTCTTGTGGTCTTGTTTGGGTTCTTTCCAAAGGCACTTGCAGAACTCCAGCCATGCTGGCCCCTTTGTGATTGTTTCAGAAGAAGCAATTGCTAAAGGCATTCGGAGGATAGTTGCAGTCACTGGGGCTGAAGCTCGGAAGGTAAGGGTAGGCAGGAGAGATCCTCTGTGAAATTCCACCTATTAACCATGTGCCAAAGTTCCTTTTGTTCAAATTTGCACAATATCCTCTGAGGGACTCATGGAAAAGGGTGCTGCTCTTGGCAAAGACTGTGCTGGAGACCTTGACTGTACTACAGTCAGAGCAGGGAAGAGAGGGAGAAGTCTCAGCTGTAGGTGTTGTGGCAGAGAAACCTTGGTGGGTGTGTGGGATGGCTCCAGGGTTAGCTCAGGTTGCTTTTCAGAGTGACTGATGATGTAGAGCTCTCACCAGCTGGCAAGGCCGGCAGGAGAGTGATGAAGTCTGAGAACCCAGTGCTCTGCTACAGGAGGCAATGACTTTGGATGTGGGCTGGTGTTCCCTAAAGTGGGAGAAAGAAGTTTCATGGGGGAGATGATTTCTCTTTTGTGGGGATCTTGGCAATCCTGGCAAGAAAAAGAGACCTGGTGTCCATGTGCCAGCATCACACCGTATTCTGGTCAGGTGCTGCCTGCTTTGGCCCTTTGGCTTCCTAAGACTTACTAAGCTCCATCGTGGGGCATTCCAGCATTCCTCACCTCTTCACACTCTGGGGTGACCAAAAGCCCAGCCTGCTCAGTCTTCCATCTTGATTTAACTCCGATTGTATTCTCCTAGGCCCTCAGGAAAGTTGACAGTCTCAGGAAACTGCTGTCAGCCCTGGAGGCCAAGGTGAAGGTCCAGACAGCTCCCAACAAGGATGTGCAGAAGGAGATCACGGATCTCAGTGAGGTGAGGATGCTTCCCAAAAGTGAGTGGGACCTTGATTGCCAGAACTGGATGGTATTAATGAGGCCTGAGTTCACCTTTTTGCTCCTGTCCAACAACCCTGCACCCCATGGGTGCTGCAACCAGCACGTGTTGCCTCAGGTTATTGGCACTGGGGGAGGAGTGGAGGTTATTTGGCTCTGCCAGTTGAGGCAGAGTTCATGAGGTGCTGCATCTCCTGCCATGATTGCTGGCACCTTTAACCTTCTCTTACCTGCTCCTCTTCTGCAGACACTGGCCACTGCTGTTATCCCACAGTGGCAGAAAGATGAACTGAGAGAGGCTGTTAAAGCACTGAAGAAAGTCATGGATGACCTGGACCGAGCAAGCAAAGCTGACATCCAGAAAAGAGTGAGCCCTGGGCGGGAATAAAAGACAGTGTGGGAGGGCTGTGGCTGCTCCTTTGAGAGCTCTGTTAGTGTCCAGGATGGAAGAGAATTGATGTGTGGTAGTACCCCTCACACTGTTCAGCCTTCCAGCTTCTCCTGCTGCCTCGTGAAGCAGAATGACTTCTGTGCCTGTTCCCTGGGTTGAAACATGGCAGCCTGTTCCTGCCCTGACAATGCCCCTGGGTGCGGGCTTCCTTCTGGATCCCACTGGACTTTTCTGGAGGAGGAATCATGCACAACATGCTGTCTTGCAGGCCACATACCTGCTTGTCAGAATATATTCCTCCTGGCTTCACAGTGTGATGCTGCTCCAGGCTGGGCTGTGGGTGTATTTGGGCAGCTTGGGGGCCTTTGTCCCTGCTCTACCCAGGTGGTTCTTGTGTCCGTAAACAGTTTGGATGGTCTACCACTCTTGTCCTCAGGTACTGGAGAAGACAAAGCAAGTTATTGAGAGTCACCCTAACCAGCCGTGGGTCATCATGGAAATGGAAAATGGAGCCTCAGCAAAGGTATGGGAAAGTCTGATCTCTCCTCAACAGCCCTCCTTCTGCCTGAGGAGCAGCTGGGTGGTCTCATTACTTGGGGAGGGCAGTTCAGGGCTACAGAGCTGTCCCTCTTGCCACCTGCTCTCCCTGAGAAGGGGGAGTGACCACTGGGATATTCTCTTGTGTCCCACCCCCTAGACTAGCACATGGGCTTGTAGGTTTGGTGGGGTTTTGACCACTTGCTGAGTTTCCAGACACAGTGGTGTTTGGGGAGCCCAGCAGAAATCCCATTGTGTCCCAGGTAGGACTTACCCTGCAGCAGACATGACACTGAAATGCACTTAAGAGACTGAGAACAGCAGCTCTGCTGAGCTATGAAAGTCATGATGCTTGTGGCTCCTGCAGATCAGCTCAGGGAGTGGTGTCCTGGGCTGAGTGTGTAGACAGGGCCAGGCAGAGAGCTGCTCCCAGCACTATCTCAAGAACTTGAACCTCAGCTGGGTTCAAGTTCTTCCCTGGCCAGGGCTGAATCTCCTCCTTCCCTCCTCCACACACAAGTTTTTTCCCAAGTTCTTTTTGTTGGAATGAATGCTCTGTTGTGTGCATTGTGTCACAGTGCTGAGCCCAGTAAGTGCCAGGCAGTGTGGGCTACTTGTGCCTGGGCTTAACACCCTGTTAAAATTTCCTCTCTGAGAGTCCTGGAGCTGATCCTGCTCACTCTCTGTGGCCACCAGCATCATCATGATGTCCATGCTTCTCCCAGTGGGTGCTGTTGCAGCATATTTCCTGGTAGAAGGGTGCATCCCATGGGATGGCAGTGCTGGCAGCCCAGAGAGCTGCATGTTCCCAGTCTGCCCACTGCAGGACTCACTCCTGGGGCTCTGTGCTGCATCATGCTGTCTGTGTGAGTGAGGGATGATAGTCTCCTTGGGAATAATGGAACACGTGGCAGTCTCCCTGGTTCTTCCCTGCATGCTGTGTCTGATAACCCTTGCAGGCTCTTTATGCTGCATTTGAGTCCTCCTGATTCCCTTTGGAGCAGCTGTTCCCTTCTGCTGAGAGGAGCTTTTTCCCCTCCAGCCAGTACATTCAGGCAAAGGTTTATTCTGGGGCTGATTTTACCAGTTCCTGTATACCCCAAGGTGGGGAAATAAAAGCATCTTCACTCTTCTGCCTTGGGGTACACAGGCAGCGTTTATGTCCCCTGCCAAGGCTTCTACACTGCCAGAAATGTGAAGATGGCTCATGTTTGGGAGGAGGAGCGTTGCAGAGTGCTGCTGGCTGGTTTAATCCAATTCCTGATCCCTGAGGTCTCTGTGGGTGCTGTTTGGGCTGGAGCTGGGCTGGGTGCAAGCACAGGGAGGCAGTCATGCAATGATGTTGTTCTCTTCCAGGCCCTGAATGAATCTCTGAAGCTCTTCAAGACTAATTCCCCCCAGACTGCTGCTATGCTCTTTGCTGTGGATAACGAAGCTGGCAGGATCACCTGCCTGTGTCAAGTACCCCAGGTACTGCCAAGACTGCGTGTCTGCCTCTCCCTGAGCCTCTGTGGAGGAGCTGCAGCCTCCAGGCAGGAACTATCTAACATTTCACAGCCAGAATTGATTGGGATTTGGCAGGAGCCACAGCCTTTGTGCTTGGGCTTATTGTTAGGCTGCAGAAGTGAGGAAAGAGGGATTATGCTCTGCAAACAGGGGAGGGGAAGAGTCAGGACTTAATGGGGTGGTAGGCATGGGGCAGGGTGATTGCTGTTCAGTGCTGACCTCTGGGTTTCTTCTCCTGCTCAGGAGACTGCAAATAAGGGCCTGAAGGCCAGCCAGTGGGTGCAGGAAGTGTCTGGCTTGATGGACGGTAAAGGCGGTGGAAAGGACATCTCTGCACAGGCAACAGGCAAGAACGTGGGCTGCCTGCAGGAAGCCCTGAAACTGGCCACGGACTTTGCCAGGCTCCGCCTGGGGGAGCTGAAGAACTGACTGCGGGGGGGAGCCCGGGCCCCATTGTCTCCCTGTCTGTCCCCTGCGCGGCTTTCCTGTCAATAAAGGCTCCCTGCCCCGCGCTCTGGAGGCGGGGCGCGATCCCGCTGCCGTCACAGCCTGTGCCCGCCTCCTTCCAAGTCCGCCCTGCGCCGCGCGCTCTTGGCATCCTGCCGACCATGCCGGTGGATCACCGCCGCCTACGTGGCCCGGAGGAGTCGCAGTCGCCGGCGCTGTGGGCAGCGACCGCGGCCGAGGATGACGAGGAGAGCGCGGGGGCAGCGCCGCGGGACCCCTGTGCCCTGCGGCCGCTGTTCGCGCGGGCCGGGCTGCTGAGCCAGGCGCAGGGCTCGGCCTACGTGGAGCTGGGCAGCGGCACCAAGGTGCTCTGCGCCGCCTGGGGCCCGCGGGAGTCGGCCGAGCCCGNGCCCTGGCGCTGGCGGACGCGGGAGTGGAGATGTACGACCTGGCCGTGGGCTGCGCGCTGAGCCGGCCGTCCGCGCCCGCCGCCTCATGGATGCTGCAGCCCGCCGAGCCCGAGGAGCGCCGCGCCGCCGCCCGCCTCACGCTGGCCCTGCTGCCCGCCCTCAACCAGGTGTCGGCCGTGCTGGGCGGCGGCCGGGGCGGCCCGCCCGAGGACTGGGCGCAAGCCCTGCGGCTCGGCCTCGATGGCTGCCACCGGCAGTACCCGGTGCTGCGGCAGAGCCTGCTGCGGGCCGCCCAGCGCCGCGATGCCGCCGCCGCCGCTGCCACTGCCGCCGCCACCAGTGCCTGAGTGCCCGTGGGAGCTGCGTTCG
Organism: Toxostoma redivivum; assembly: GCA_013397375.1. Classification (NCBI taxonomy): domain Eukaryota; kingdom Metazoa; phylum Chordata; class Aves; order Passeriformes; family Mimidae; genus Toxostoma; species Toxostoma redivivum. The sequence goes on from VXBI01009005.1 coordinate 31,255, forward strand.
CCAGTCTGGGGATGGGGCATCTCCTAGAACTCGCCCAAGCTGTTTTCAATGCTGCCAGAGACCCCTGGAGCCTGCCTGATCCACACATCGCTTTTGGGGATTAAAATAAGTTTACTTTTAGAATCGTAGAAATTTATTAAGTTGAAGCTTAATTGTAATTGCTGGTGAACCCCTAGACCCAGCCTGATCCATGCCTCATGCTGCTGGAGAATGGATGAGCCAACCTTTGCATTGCTGGAGACCCCCTCGTGCTGCCCACACAGCTGAAGGCCCAAGAACTGTGCTTAAGGAATCTGCACCTCCCACACACTGCCCAAACACCCCGGAGTGCACCTGAAAAGCCCTTGTGTTGCTGGACACCATTCCCGACTGGCACTGTGAGACCCAAACAGTCTTGCATTCTGCTGAAGCCCCTGAAGAACAACTTCCATACTGCCTCTCAGCCAGATCCTGTCTGAGACCTCCCTCCAAGCAATTGCTGGCACTCTAGGACCCCCCATCTCAACCCAGGATGGTCACAGCACCAGGCTGAAATCCTCACTCCAAGCTCCCCACCAGATCCATCTGTGCAGGCAGCATCTAGGCAGTACCAGGCAGGAACTACATCATGGCATGGACTGCACATCCCTTGGACTTTATGTTCAGGCAGTGCTTCAGGGTGGCAGAGTTGTATTTTGTTAGTTTTTTTGTAATAATAAATTTTTTTTGGTGAGTCTTCTGCCTGTGTGGCCCTCCTGGGGCCTCTGCCAGCTATGGGCAGAGGTGGAAGGATGCTTTTATAATTGGGGTCACCCTCTCTGCTCTCACTCTCCTTGAGGAGTTCAGGGGGAGCTGATTGCTTCCTTGGAATCTGATTATTCCTGGGGATAGAGTGGAGCAGGTGGTCCTGTCTGCCAAGCTACATCGTGGTGGGCTGGTAGGGAATATTCTGGGTATTTTCCATTGGGATACAGGGCAGAGCTGCACTCGTGCCTCTGGGTTGAGCTGTAGGAAAGGCAACATCTAAGAAGGCCCTCAGAGCTGGGGGCTGTGTCTGGCAGTACATAAAATGGGGTACAAAACTGTGCACTTCAGATGGTTAGAAACTGCATTGGAGTTTAACAACCAGAGAAAAGAAATACAAATAATTTTTCTTTCCAACACAATACACTCTTTTACCAGAGCAAATTAGAAATACAGAACAAGTTCCTACCAGTCGGAGAAGGACAACTGAGAAATGAGGGACACGGAACTGAAACTCAACACTGGGGAGCACAGGGGAGACCAGAAATCTTTGGGTGCAGGCCAGGGGCTCTCATAAAGCTCTTACTGGAGTCCTGCTGGCTGCAGGTGCAATGCCTAGCTGAGAATAGCCTGTGGAAAATCAGTAAGGAAAACACATTTGGAAGCTGTGGCAAATGGGAGTGACTGGGTTGGCATTGCCCCACTGCTGGTCCTGCAGGTCACATCAGAGCTAGGCTTGGCACAATTCCAAAATCCCACAAAAGCCTCCTAAAGCTAGCTGAGTGTGGTTCCTTCTTCCTATGGTGGGATGCTGAGCAGCTCTGAAACCATCCTGAGCTGTACCTGTGTCTGCTGCACCAGTTCCCAGGGTCTGAAGGTTGGGATGCAACTTGTGCCCTGGGCTGTATTCTCTCTCCACAGCATCCTGTGGGTGAGGTGATACTGGCAGCAAGGTAGATGGGATTTGGGGTGCTACTTTGGGATATGGTCCTTTCTATTTTTTTATTGCTCCCTTTCCTCCCCAGGCCACCTCTGCTTATCCATAGGTCTGAAAACAGGAGGAAAAAGAAAACAAGTGCATTAGAACACAAAAACTTCTCTCGCCAGAGCTGGCTGGCAATTTCCAGGGTGGAACACAAGGCTGCCAGCGGCAGGGGATGGCCATGCCAAGGGTGGGCACCTCATGACATGTGTGGCACTACCTGGAAGCCTCAAAAGAAATAAGGAATGCAAGCTGGGGAGAACTGAACTCACAGGAAGGCTACAGCATCCCAGTCCGGCTACTGGCTCTCCTTGGGGTCTGACGTGTGGGTTTTCACCTGTGAGGAGAAACACACAGCATGGCCATCCTGTAATGCACTCCAGAGTTGGATCAAACTCGGCATCCTGCCCAGCACAGGGCACCTGGGATCACACACCCACCTTGGGGATGCAGATGTGGGAACAGCACCTTTGGAAAACGTATTTCTACTCTGAGGGTTTTTTTGTAGCCTTAGTGCTGCAGTGATGCACACCCAGGGGGTTGCTGCAGGGTACTTGGGGATGTTCTGGTTGTGCCAAAGGTTTTAGCCCTGGCACACAGCTGGAATGGTTTGGGGAAACCCCAGTGGAGCGTTTCATTTACTCCAGGCATCCCTCATCAGCAAGCAGGGGTGGATTTTAGAGAAACAAAGAGCATAGCATAGAATCTGGCCCTCCTCTTACCGTCTCCTCTGTGTCTGTGCTCTCCTCTGCACTGTCGATGTTGCGCAGGTTGCTGTTCCCATCAGTCCCTGTTCCCTCCTTCCCCCGTGAGTCTCGTGACCCCCCTCCCACTGAGGATGGTGACTCTGTCCCTGGCTCTGCCCTCTTCTTCTTGCTGTCCTTGGACCCTGAAAAGGCAGAGATAAGAAATTTGGGGTACCTGTGCAAAAACCAGTTCTGTCTTCACCCATTTCCCTTGTGCCAAAAGGTTGGGCTCTTCCCTGCCAGCCCAGACAAGGGAAAGGATGTGGGAAATCTGCCCAGCCAGCTCTGGATGTCCTGGGCATACAGGGAGGTTCCCCTTAAACCCAGCTCAGGGCTCAGGCTTATGTGTGTGGCACAGACACACAAGTGTTGGAGGGTCTGTGGGTGGTCCTCTCACCCATGAGACGCTCTCTCCGCTGGCCCATGCGGTCCAGGCTCTCCAGCAGACTGTCCACCTGTGCCTTGATCTGGCTCAGCTCCCCCTTGATGGAGTGCAGCTCTTCAGCTTGCACTGTTGGAAGAGGAGTCATGAGGATCCCACCCAAAGCCAGGAAGACATGCCATCCTGGGCAGCCAGCTCCGGAGCATCCTCCTCTCCAGAGCATTCCCATTCTCTGGAGCATTCTCCTCCACAAAACCTTGCCCTCTATGAAACATCCTCCCCTCTGGGTATCTTTGGGGAACAGGAATGGATCCAGGGAACAGCCAGCACACCAGTGCAGCCCAGGCTGTGTCTGCTAGAGTTGGGGACTCACAGCAACATGGTCAGCATCAAGTGGGACCTCTGGGCTGCAGTGCTGCTCTAATGCACCAAGACACAAGAGCTCAACTTTCTCTTCCTCCCAGCCCTGTTGCACTTACACTTTGTCCGTCCTGTTGTGGAGCTGGTGCTGCTCCTTGTCCCAGGCTGAGGACTCAGGCTGCTCTTGCTTCCTGCTCCCAAGTAAGTCCGTCTGGTCTTGACTGGGATGTGGTTAATGAGGGGGGGGATCTGCTGGTACTCATATACCCTGCAAGGATACAAGAGCACGGTGGTGTGAGTACAGCCTCAGAGGTGCAGCAGCAGCCCCTGCCAGCCAAGAGAGCATCTCCTGGGGTCCCTGTGCAGTAAAGGACCCTCAGCCTGGGCACTGCCCTGCCCACATGCTGTCCCTGCCCCATGGATCCCTCCCCAAGGCCCCCAGCCTGGGGAAGATGCAGCTCCTCCAAGTGGGGAAACACCACTGAGCTTTTGTCAAAGGCAAGGGGATGGATGCCCAGGGACATCCCGTTTTTTGCATGATCAGAGACAGTCGCATGCCAAACCCACACATGATCAGCCCATCTTGCTCCTGAGACGCTGCGCTCACCGGTACGGGAAGTCATCCCTGTAGAGATCATAGTCCGTGTCACAGTTGCTGCTGCAGGAGGGGGAGAGAACAGAGAATGTAACACACAGACACTGTGGAACAGTCACCACTGGGCACAAACCCACCCAGCTTTCATCCCTGGGGAGTGGGAGGCATCCTGGAGGATCCCACACAAGCTGCAGCATGGTCCAGGAGGTAGCTCTGCCCTGGAAATTATCTTTCTCAGAGGCAAACAAAGGTGTGAAGGGGGATGGTGAGAGTCCCTAGGGCAGCATCAGCAGGGTCTGCCCTCAGGAACCTGCATTTAGAGTGCTCTGATGTTAAATTTCATGGTCGTGGCTCCACGCACAGGCTGCTGGCTCACTTGGCACCAAATTAAGAAGAGATCTGTCAGCAGATCCCTTCCACTGCAAGCAGCAACATTCCAGTAATAAATCATGCACTCTGGACCAGAAGTAGGGAAAGGAGAAGGAAGAAGAGGAGGAGGAAGAGGAAAGATTCTGAGGCTCATTTTGCTGCTTCAGCTCTTGCAGAGTGAGGGAGTGTAGGATTAAGCCTAACCTGAGGGGAGACAATGCCTTGATCTGAGCATCATTTGGAGCAGGGAGCCTTCATGCTGCCAGGAACGGGGGGACAAAGACAAGGTTCCCCAGGGGTCCAGATTTGGCTGCAGATGAACTTGTCACCACAGGAACAATGCAGGAGCTCAGGGGGGGCTGAAGGTTTGCTGTGGGGCTCGCAGGCAAGCTGGTCTGCCCTGCCTGGGGAACCAAGCCTAGGCCAGGCTTGGAGCCCATCATGGGGCAGAAGCATCCCCTGTCCCAGTACAACCCTGCTTTCTTCAAGAATCATCTGCACAGGACACCTTCTGGTAAGGGTGAGCTGGCAGCCCTGAGGAACCAGGACCCACCTACTCCTGTGCTTCACACCTGGGGTATAATTATTGGAGTGTATTTTGGGAGCTTTTGGTCCAAGCTTGCTGCTTTCCCAGTGATGGGGACAGCAAATCCTTGACATCCCCAACTCCTGCCAGACAGGGAGGAAGGTCACAACTTGCCCTGGGGAAGAGGGGAATGGGCAGAGGGAAAGGTGTTCTAACCCACACACGGCACAGGGGTGGTGCCCCCTGCAATGGCTGCTGATGCCGCATGGAGCCCATGCCAAAAGGGATGGGGATGCCACCCTGTGCTGTGAGAGAACTGGTGGCACTGCAGCACAGCTAGTCTTGGGGTCTAGCACCCAGCTGGGGACACAGCATGGGGTTTCCTGGCTCAGAGCTTTGCTCAGAACATCCCCTGGGAAGAGCAAAAGCAGTGGCTGCCATGCTCCAGCGCCCAAGGGGGCGGGCAGTCCCGGTCCTCCAGTGCTGCATGCCTTCAGCTCCATGGCAACAGGCAGAGCAATTAGTTCAGTCAGGACGTTTTCAAAAAAGCTTTAACAAGACAGGACACCAGCTCCATTCCCCTCCTCACCACACATCCACTGAGATGTGAAGCCAAAAATGCGCAAGGATGGGGACAGGCTCTTCATCTACCACTGGTGCCATCATCACCATCACCTACTGACCTCCTCAGGGCTGTCACCACCCCTGTGTGCCTCTGCAGAGCTGTCTGTCCTTGAGGAACAACACTTAAAGGCCACAATTGCAACTGACATTGACATAGAATCATAGAATCCTGGAATGGATTCAGTTGGAAGAGTTCTTAAAGCTCATCTCATTTCAAATCCCCTGCCATTGGCAACACCTTCCCCTATACCAGGCTGTTCCAAGCTCCATCCAACCTGATCTTGAACACCTCCTGGAATGGGACATCCACAGCTTCTCTGGGCAACCTCTGCCGGTGCCTCACCACCCTCACAGGGAAGAATTTATTCCTTATATCCAACCTAAACTTGACCCCTGACAGTGTGAAGCCATTACTGGGAGGCAACAGCCATAGCAGGTGTGAAGACTACAGGGCTCTGCTTGTTCTCCTGCTGCATTCAGATGGGAAAGGGGAATCCTCACATCCCATTAAAGACACACACGAGGAGGAGCCTGGCTGGGACTCCAAATAGCACCTGTGCCATTTGGCAGCAGGTGATGCTCCAAGAGATGAGGCAGCAATGTCCCTACCTATGCCTCCCATCTGGAATAGCCAGAGGTGAGAACAGGGGAGGAAGAGGAGCCAAGTGTGGGGCAGTCCCCAGCCCCCAGTGCAGCCCCCACCCTGCACACAGGCACTCACTGGTACAGGCTGCTGCTGTGCTGCCGCTTCTGGCCCAGCCTGGCCCAGCTCGGCTTGGACTCCCTGGCCATGTCCAGATCTGAGGGGAGAGGAGGGGAATGAGCAGTGGAAAGAAAAGGGGGTGCCAATATCCTACTCCACACATGTCTCCGGCAGCAGCTTCCCAGCCGCTCTTCTCTCCTGGGTGGAGATGTCCCAGTGAAGAACTTCTGCAGGACGAGCAGGGGGCTGGCAGATCTCTCTAGGTATAAGTTTTTGGGAAGGATGGGAGCAGCACAAGGTTGTTCCAGAAATGTAACAGCTCCAGCTATCCCTTCCCAGGGTTCCTCATCCCAAGGACCCAAAGATGGGCAGGCTCCAATTAGGGAGGCAGGAAGCATCTCTGAAGATGAAGGTAATTAACCTGCAGAGACATTTCCCACCATTGTGGTGAATCCACCTTTGCTATCAGTCCTGCTGGGTGGTTGGGTTGTTTATCGGGGATATCCAAGCCAGCAGGATGCCTGTGAGTGCAGCTGGGTGTCAGGGATGGAGGAAGCCCTATGTACAGCTGCTTCACCCTCCCAAAGGCTGCTGAGACACGTGTGATGATATGTGGGGTGGGGATGCCTCTCGACACAGAGCTCGGTGATGCCACATCACACCTCCCTGGCGATGCCCTTATCCCTTTTTTAGGACTTCACAGTCAACATCCATACAAAGGCCAGCTTGAATCTATTTTCTGCATAAATATTTGAGAGGCACTGATGCTGTAGTTTGTGAATATCTCCATATATTTAATTTTGTAATTCTGGGACACTCCAAAACCTCTGTGGTCACTGGGGTGAGGAGACAGCTGAGGGCTCCCCCTTGCACACACTCTCAGCCACAATAAGTGTAACCAGCTGTTCCATGGATGACATTGTGGGTGCTATTGCCCCAGGGAACCCCATGCTGAAACTTCTCAAGCCATAAGGGAACATACCCGCCCATCAGAGCAGTCTAGACCTCCCAGGAGCCTGGCCACAGACCACTCAAGCCCCACAGCTGTCAGAGCAAGGTCCTGCTACCCCGATGGAGAGGAGGGTTTCTGAGTAAGATCCCAGCAGAAGGAAACTGGCACTTGTTTGCTTTCCAGGCTGCCACCTTGTGTGGTGAAGTCTGTGGTCTGGTTCTGATCTCAGGGTGAGCTGGGGAAGGTGCTCGGTGTGCACCAGAGAATGCCGGCACCCATCTTCCATGAGTGCAGCAGCATCCTAGGGATGGCCATGCTCACCGCTCAGGGCCAGAGCTCGCTGTTGACATCCCTCTCTCCAGCCCATCACACCCATCCACTCTCCTCCCTGACAGCAGGACAGAGACCTCAGCATCCCAGCCAGGGACACCAGCCATAGCTAGATACCCTGTCATACGCCACCAGCTTCATGGGGACTGTCCTGCTGGGGCAGGGGACCATCACCCCAGGTCGATTGCTTGTGTCTGGGCTCCCTCCCCAGTAACAGAAGGGTACTGGTAGAATATTCCTGTCCTGATGGAGTAATGGTATGGGGGAATAATGCATGGGGGGACATCCCAATATGTGGGGATATTCCTATTCCGGGGGGATATTAGCAAGGGGGCATCCCAGTATTGAGAGGACATCCCTGACCTGGTGTTAATTGGCATGGGGACATCCCAGAACTAGAAGAAATCCCTGTCCTAGGGAGGGAATGGCACAGGGACATTCCAGTGCTGTGAGAATCCCTGTCCTAGGAGAGAATGGCATGGGGGCATTCCAGTAGCGAGGATATTCCTGTCCCGGGGCTAATGGTGTGGAAGGGTAGTGGCATGGAGACATCCCTGTACTGGGAGGACATCCTTGTCCCAGGGGCGATGGCATGGGGAGGACCAGGCATCCCGGGTGCTGGGAGGCCATCCAGCCCTAGGGAGGGACAGGTACTGCTGTGGTGGCACCCCGGAGGGTGCCGTGCCCGGGGTGGGGAGCCTTAGAGGCACCAGAAGGCTGCAGGGGGACACCCCCGCCTGGGTCAGAGCTGCCGGTGCCGGGCGAGCATCCCAGTGCCGGAGCATCCCCCGGGGAAGGGGTGCGAGAGGAGAGCTGATCCCGCGGGGGAAGGGGCACTCGGGGAGGGTGGAGGGCCGGATCCGGCCGGTACTCACATCTCCAGCCCGTGTCCCCGCTGCCGAAGAGCGTCATGGCCCCGCACCCCGCACCCCGCGCCCCGAGTCCCGCACCCGACCGAGCGCGCTGCCACCGGGCGCTACCACCGCCGGGCGGGGGGGCCGCGGGCCGCACCACCGCGGCACGGCAGGGAACACCGCGCCCCGCACGGGGGTCTGGGGCAGCCCCGCTGCCTGGCCCTGCCCGCATCACTGCCGGCACCGCGGACACCGGGCTCACCCTCCCCCGGGCATCGCCAGCCTCACCTTCATCATTTCTAGGCTCCTTCCAGCTCATCCTCCCGCCCCTTCCCACCTGCCGGAGCCCGCCCTCGGGATCTCCATGCTCACCCTCATCCTCCCTGGGTTCCTTTCCAGCTCCATCCTCCTGCCACCTCCCACCTGCTGGAGCCTGCCCTTCTGAGCAGGACCTTGCCTCAGTTTCACCCTGGGTTTGCCCAGTTTACCCGGGGCCCCAAGCCCAGCCCAGCAATGTGAATGGTGTCTTCCCTCGGCTGAGACAGTGCACAGCCAACAGGCCACGACTACCCTGGATGAAGACATTTTAATTCCTACTCCAGCCCAGCACTAGAGTGGGCTGTTATGAAAGTAAGAGGGTGGTGGCATGTTGCCTCCAAAAGCACCCACTGACACCCACCAGTGCTGGGGGCATGGGCTTGCACCCAGCACATGGGGTGCTGTGACCTGGGGCCATCTTGGGGCTGGAAGAAGCAGCTCTTGACTAACACCATCCCTCCAAGACAACCCCATGTGCTGAAGACAAGTTCAAGGCTGGCCTTGGTTCCTGGAGCCCCAGAACCCACTCCAGAGATGAAACTGGAGGTTCCACCCAGTGCAGGCAGGATGTTGGCTGTGGCTAGGGAGAATCTGGTGGGCTTAGGGGAGAAAAAAGACACAAACTGCTCTTCCCAAGGGAGAGAGGGTCTTTATTAATGACCAGGCAGATGATGAAGGACCAGGTGATGGTGAGAAACCCACCAGGCTGAGGCATTCTCACCCAGGTCAGGACAATGGCTCAGAGTTGAGCCCAGTCCTCACCCTGAGCTATGCCAAGGTCTGCACCCCCAAAGAGCCCCCTTGGCCCCATATCACGCTGAGACCACAGTCCAGACACAGCCCAGCTGCCAATTTTGGAGGAGGATGCTTTTGTACCTGGCTGTTGCAAGGGACATCTTCTGCCCAGGGTGTTGCAGAGTGATAGTGACAGAGGAAAGTGAGGGGCAGGAGATGCTGTTTCAGGGATGCTGATGTACAGCACACCCCTTATTGCCAGGTCCCAGTGCCATGGGTCTCCTCAGCTCCTCATTCCCTGCACAAGCGAGCTGTGCAGAGATCTTCCTGAGCCATGGTCCAGGCTTGGCACAGCACCAGGGTCCTCCTGAGCCACGGGTTCAGCACAGCAGCCAGCGCTGGCCGGTTCCCAGGGCTACCAGCTCAGGGGTCCCGCTGCCACAGGGCGATGTGTTCCTGGGCTGCAATGGCATGTGTAGAGTCAGTGCCTCCCACCCCAGGACAGATACAGAGGTCTGGACAGGGCTGGCAACAAGAGACAGACACAGCAGAGCTGGGGATTGGCACCTCCAGGGCCCAGCACACCCAGGAGAGCACAGGAGGGTTCCCAGATGCTCACTCACCAAACTGGCAGATGTAACGGTTTCGGGTCTTGCAGCGCTGGTCGTTCCAGTTGAAGGCGGCTGACGCTTGCATCTCCACACAGTTCCCAAACCTGTGTCCCACCAAGAAGGTGGTGAAGCCAGTCAGCAATGACACCATGCAGAGTTCAGTGTCCTCTAGATCCACTTACCCCTGGTTATCTGGCTGCCCAAAAGCGAAGCTGGTGAATGAGGATGGCTCACCCACATCCCAGCGGAAGGAAGCCTTGGATGTCTTGTAGGTGAGACCTGGGGAAGCAGGAGGTGGGTTGGCATGTCTGCCAGCACACTGGGCACCCTGTACCCCAGCTACTGCTGTCTCTCACCAATCCAGAAGTTTCCAGTCTCAAAATCGGTGTCTGTAACCCTGTTACCCATCTCCAAACGGCTGAGGTAGAAAGCCAGGATATCCTGAACCTTCTGGTTTCTTATCTGTGCCAGCATTGCTCCTTTCTCCTGTGAGGAAGGGAGTGAGTCTGCCCCACCTGCGTGGCCCAGCACCACTCCAGGCAGAGGAGAGATGCTCAGGGGGGCTGCAAGCAAGGATGCCACTTTTCAGCTGCGTAGAGATGTTCAGAGCACCCCAGGAGTTTACCTGGCATTTAATTTTGGCTCCATAGTAGGTGTCAGCTTCAGGGGACACCATGAAGCAGTTGCTGTCTATCTGCACATCACAGGCATGGAAGGGGAAATGGATCTTTGCTGGAGACACAGGCAGGAGCAGGTGGGTCCTTGTGCCAGCAGAGATGGGCCCACAGAGGACCCTTTGCCCCACTTTGGGGTCCCCTGCCTCTGGATCCCTGATGGCACCCCACAGCAGAGCAGACTCACTGCCACACTCGGCTCCACCGTAGCCCGCGTCGCAGAGGCAGGAGCATTCCTCCTTCCTGAACCTTCCATGGAGGCACTGCCCGCTGCACCTCACTGTGGGCACAGCACTGCATCAGCTCTCAGGGGGCACAGCAGTCCCTGCCCCCGGTGCTGGCTGTGCCCTGCACCGACCCTGTGCCTCCATGCCCTGCACAGCCTCTGAAGGGGGCACGGTGCCCTCTCACCTTGGCAGTACCTGCCCGTGTAGCCCCGGGGACAGGTGCACTGGCAGCTGCTCATGTCGAGGCGCCCACTGTTCCTGCAGCTCATGCGACAGGGGTTCCTGGGCACCTCTGGAAACACCAGAGTGACAGTGAGGACATCAGGGGTGGAGGCAGCATCACCAGGGTCATGCAGAGGCCATGGTGACAGGAGGGACTCACCGCAGAGCCCGCCGCTGTGGTCCCAGGACTTGAAGCAGCCAGAGAGGCCGGCAGTGCAGAGGGAGCACCAGGGTCCCTGCTTGTAGGGCAGGATGGGCATCCCGGCCACCTCCCAGTTGCCCCTGGCCCCACAGGCAGCTGGAGTAAGATGCCCCACCCACCCGGGCAAGCCACACCCCCTTCTGGGGCAAACCCACACCCACATTGCAAAGCCACACCCATTTCTAAATTACCGCCCTGCCTTCGTTCCCCAGCCCCACCCGCTTCCAGCACTATCTCCCGTCCACAGCACTCAGCCCAGCACTTCAACAAACAATCCCGCCCAGCACATCCAAACCCTCCATCTTCTAAGCCAGCCCTATTTGCATCTCCAGGCCCCACCCACATCAGTGCACAGTCCCACCCACCTCCAGGACAAACTCTCCACCCCCTCCCCTGCCACACATCCCATAGGTCAACCCATGTCCCCACCCACATGGCTAAGCCCTATTCGCACCAGGCTCCACCCCTCTCAGCCACACCCACCACGCCCAGCCCCACCCTGCAGCCACACCCACCACGCCCAGCCCCACCCTGCAGTCCCTTACCCCGGTGAGTAGGCGCAGGTGAAGGCCTCGCTGGGGCCGTGGGGGCCAGGGCAGTGGTGCCGGCCGCAGCCCAGTTGCCCTGCTGTGGCCCACACCAGCTGTAAGAGAGTGTTTGTCACCGGGGTCCCAAGCCCCAGCAGCCCCCCATGTCCCTCATGCCCACCTGGGTGTAATGGCGGCAGGTGACATTGCTGGCACAGTGCCCTGTTCTGTAGTCATAGCGCTGTCCCTCAGCAAACCAGAGCTCCAGCACGGCCCCGAAGCCTCCAGCACCAGCCGGCAGCAGGGCCTCGCTCCAGCCCAGTTGTGGGGCTGGCGGTGGAGCGGGGCCCTCCAGGCAGCTGGCTGCCCGTGCCCGCGCCAGCCGCTCCAGCTCCTCGCTCCACTCCTGCAGGGAAGAGCATGAGCCGTCCAGGGAACAGCCCCAGGGCCAAGATGGTCAGTCCAGGAGGTGACTGGGGGACATCAGAGCATCGACAATGGGCGATGCTGCAAGGGACCCCTAGGGACCAGCCCTGCCTTTGATGTGCTCAGGTGTGAGTGAGGTGGTTGGGGAATATCAAGGGCCATCACATGGAATGGGGACCCCACAAAGGACTCCAAAGATCTCTGTGTCCTTGATGTGTGCAAGAGGCATCAGAGAGGCATGGGGAACCCCAAAAGGCACCTCTTTTTGGTGTGCCCTGGATGTGGCAGTGGTGGTGGCATGCTCTTCCCCAGAGGCCCCACACTAGCCAGTTCTTCTGCTTCATTAGCATGTTAGCAAATTACTTCATATCAGCCATGGGGTGTCCACCTCCCTGGGCATGGGGTGAGAGGTGGATATGACATCGAAGGTGGGGGACACGGGACCTCTCGGAGGGCTCACCAGCTTCTGCATGTTGGCAGCAGGGGGTTGCACTTTGCTCCTCAACTTGTTGTGCAGTGAGAGCACCAGGAAGGTCTCCTTCGTGCTGAGAGCTGGGGGGGACAGCAGGGGATAGGGATGGGGGACCAAGGGGCCTGAGGGGTACAAGTGCCCACCCTGTATCCCTGGCTGTGGCTGGATCCTTCAGGGAGCCGTGGGAATTCCCCCTGAAGGGTCCGACTGCAGCCGGGGATACCGGGAAGGCACCCGGGTCTCCATGGAGACTTGAGGGAAGAGAAGAAAGAGCTTTTGGGCTAGGAGCACAAAAGGGGCAAGGGGCCGAGGGGGGGTGGGCAGCCTGCTGGGCCCTTGTCTCGCACGGGTGGGCTGAGACTGCCAGGAATGTCTCTGTACCCCTACCTCTGTCCTGCCAGGATCCAGACCCCGCTGGGCAAGACCCATCATTAGCCCCCATCACTAGCTGCAGGACCCCCAGCCCCATTCCATCACTAGCTCCATCCCATTATCAGCCCCAGAGCTCCCTGGTTCCATTGCAACATCAGCCCCAGAGCCCCCCTGCTCCATCCCATCACCAAGTCCATGCCCCTTCTCCCAGCCCCATTCCATCCTCAGCCCCATCACCCACCAAGCCCCCCATTGCCACCCCTGGGTGCCCATCACCCACCCAGTCCCCCACACAACTGGTCTGGCCCAAGGGGACGATGCTCAGGGTGCATTCACTCCCCGAACCCTCCCAGCCCTGCTGCCAGAGAGGCAGCCCCTCTACCAGTTACCTCCCGGAGCCAGCGGGGACAACTTTTCTGGAACATCCGACCTCGTCTCACCCACCCTCCACACCAGGAGGCTGCAAACCAGCAGGACCAGCTTCATGTAGGTCCTGGGATGGGGGGAACAGACCCCCAAGCTGCGGAGGGAGGACTGGGGAGAGCCGAGCCGCCTCGCAGCAGCCCTGGCTTTGGGGCGAGCTCGGCCGCGCGCTCCTGCGTGCGTGTGTGTGTGTCTGGTTGCAGGATTTGATCCTATTCAGGACTCCAGACAGGCACCGCTGGGCAGCGGGAACAAAAGCTTGACGGGTGAGTAATAGCTCTGTCAAAACAGTTGCTCGCTGGAGCGAACGTGGCAGACAACTCCCGGGGCCCCGGGCTGCAGCCCCGCCGGGATGTCCCGCAGCGGGGTCAGCCCTCCGTGCTCTGCCCCAGCCCCGCTGCCCAGCCGCGATCGGGATATAAAGGCAGCAGAGCAGGGGTGGCAAGCAGCACCCACTTTGGGACACTGGGAAACTGGAAGCCAAGGGGCTGGGGCAGCAAGGGGGCCCCTGCTGCCAGCCTTCCTCCTGCCCCATGAATTAAACATGCCGGGGAGGTAACACACACCGCTGCAGGCACGAAGCCAAATACCCGCTCCGGAGAGCTGGGCAGCGTGGTTACAGGGTGGGAGGATGTGAGAGCCGGGGGGCCAGCGGTGGGAGAGATGCTGGGCCCAAGGGGGCCATGTCTCAGCAGCCACCCGGGGTCCCAGAGCCCAGGCTGTTCAGGAGGCTCAACAGCACCCTGAGAGTTCTGCCGCCAGAACAGAGCACCCAGAACCCATGCCAGGTGCTCCCCTGGCGCAGGGCAGAGATGTGGGCTTCAGACAACCCTGCTCAGGGAAATGCCACAGGCAGGAGCTGTCAGGGCTGAACTGAGTGTCAGCATAAACCCAGCTCTAAATGCTTCACTTCCCTTAGCCTGTGTCTAAACCTGACACTGGCCTGAACTCTGGCACTAACGTTAATGCCAACCCCAACTGTCATGCGAGCACTCCTGCTAACATGAATCTGAACCCTTGGCACTGATCCTAACACTAACATCAACCCTAATAAAAAACCCTAACTTTAGCCATAACAATTACTTTAATGTTAATCAAAACATTAAACTTAAGGCAAACTCCAAACCTAACACTAATGTTAACCCTACTCTAATCCTAACCCCAACTCTAATCTTAGCCCTAATCTGAACCTCGTCCCTAGCCCTAATGCTGACTGTAACATTAACCCTGACCCTTATGTTAATGCAGACCATAACACCAACTGCACCCCAGCTCCAGGCTGCAGCAGCACCCTGGGGTTCCCCTCTGAACTCCAGCCAGGGCTGAGCTCACCCGAGCGAAGCTGTGCCAAGTCCAGTGAGTCCACATTCCTGGGCTACCCTTCCTAGTAGCACCATCCCCACTGGTGAGCAGAATCCCTGCACAAACCCCAAAGCCATCTTTTCTCCCAGGGGACTTTCCCAGGCTTAGCTAGCACATGGGATTAGCCTCATCCTGCATCACTGCGTGCCGGGGAGCCCCAGAGCCAGGACTGGCCATGTGGGGAGCCCGGCACCGCCGGTACCACCGTGAGTGCCGTGACAGCCGCTGCCTGGCCCCGATATCTGCTGGCCCTGGGACATGAAAGGCTCCAAAGCCTCTGATGTGCAGAGAGGGAAAGGAACGGAAGGGAAGGGAAGGGAGAGGCTAGAGCCAGTGCCAAGGGGAAACTTTCCTACAGCTCAGCCTCAGGCAGGGGAAAAACCAACAAACACATGGGCACAGGCTGTGGATAAATCCCAGTGAGTGCAGGAACGCAGCTGTGAGCAGAAGCGGACCATCAGCGTCTTGTCCCTGTAGCCAGCCCCGGCGTGATGCTCCTCATCCCACTGCCAGCCTGGCTGGCCCTGGGCATCCTGCATCTGCCTCTTGGCAGCTCCCAGGTAAGGACCTGCATTCCCTCCCCTCCAGCCCCATAGCAGATCTCCCTCTGTGGGCTGCTCATCACCCACATCTCACACCCCAGCACCCTGACACCAGCCCTGAGCAGGGGGTATGGCACAGCCACAGCATCTGTGGAGCTGCCAGGGCCAGGGGCATGGTCATGGGACTTTTCCCCTGCAGCAGTGAAATGATGTTAAATACACTCAGGGCATGCAGCTTCTCCACAGCATCCAAGGGCCAGAGCAGGACCAGGAGGTGTGGGGCTAAGGCTGGAGCAGACACAGAGCCAGGGTCAGACACGAGTCCAGATGGGAAGGGGCTCTGTCCAGGGCAGGACAACACCAAAATGAACCCCAAAGATGCTGCCTGCTTGGAAGGGTCCTCCAGGCTGTGGCAGGGTGGCAGGGGAAGGCAGCAGGTGATTGGGGTGTCCCCATGATCCCCCAGGAATGCCTGAACCGGCAGCAGGCGCTCAGCGTGGTGCGGCAGATGCAGAAGCTGCTGGTGACACAGGAGGCTGCTCACCTGCAGGGCACGCGTGGGCTCCGGCACCAGCTTTCCATCCTCCAGAACCACCTCCAGAGACCAGCCACCAAACGCAACGGTAATCCTGCCTGGTCACCACCATGGGTGACATCCCCACGGGGCCAGCTCTGATCCCTGGACTCACACAAACAGCCTGGCTAAGGGACCCCCAGCTCCCCGTCAGGCTGGGGTTGGTTCCAGGCTGGCAATGTCCATCCCATGTCCATCCCCACCCATGTCTGTCTGTCCACAGAGATGTGTCCGCAGCTGGCAGTGCCCCTGAATGGACGGATGCTGGGCCGGAACCTGCGGGTCGGCCACGAGGTTCACTTCGTCTGCGACACTGGCTTCCAGCTGGTGGGCTCGGAGACACGCGCCTGCCGGCACAACCGCACGTGGAGCGGCACCCAGCCCTTCTGCAGAAGTGAAGTGGAGCAGGGTTGGGTGCCTTCATGGCTCCTCTGTCACCCTGAGCTGTGGGATTCCATTGCTCTGCCCAGAGGCTGCAGCAGTGGGCACTGGGGTTGGGCAAGGATGCGCTTCACCAGCTGATGCTCACGAGCTCCTTCTCTCTAGGTACTGATGACTGCTCCAGCAACCCATGTGCCAACAGTGGGACCTGTGTGGATGGCAACCAGAGCTACACATGCCTCTGCCCACCAGGATGGTCAGGCCCCAGCTGCCAGAGCCCCATTTACTCCTGTAGGTGCCTGGGTTTGGGCTGCAGAGGACGGGGATTCTCATAGGGACAGTACCTGGCCATGCTGTGCCTGTCTCCCCCTTCCCTGGCAGCCCCCTGGAACCTTGTCCCCCACCATCTCCCCATGCCCCAGTATGTGACACCTGCTGTCCCCTGCAGACTGGGTGACACTGAGCAACACCTCCTTCAGCCGCCAGCCCCGCTGTGCCGAGGGCCGCTCCGGATCCCGGCGCTGCAGCTGTGACACCGGCTTCCAGCTGCAACCTGGTGGTGTGTGCCAAGGTAAAAGGGGGGCGAAGATGATGGAGGGGGAAAAACAAGGCTTGGTGACAATGGGATCTCTGGCTATTCCCTACTTTGACCACCCTAGATGTGGATGAATGCCAGCTCTACCAGTCCAGTCCCCAGACACAGATTTGCCTTCATGACTGCCTCAACCTCCCTGGCTCCTATCGCTGCCTCTGCCCCCCTGGGTATCTGCTTCATGCTGACCGCAATGCCTGTGAGGGTAAGAACCCAGGGTGCAGGGCAGGGAGCCTCTCATGGGAAGAGAGGTGCAGTGGGGACAGCCCCACTCACCCCATGTCACCACCACAGATGTGAATGAGTGCGCTGGGAAGCAGCACAACTGCAGCCAGGGTGACCTCTGCATCAACACCTTCGGGGGCCACCGCTGCATGCGCCCCAAGTGCCCCCCGCCGCGCCACAACACCAGCTATGTCAAGACGTCTGCTTTGTGAGTACCATACTGTGCATGGCTTGGGCTGCGTCATGCCCCAGGGTGATGGGTTCTGGGAGCTGTATTGTGTCACCCAGGGGCAGCAGGGGGAGTGCCGGCCAGCACAAATTGCCACATGAGGTGCTCAGGGATGCTTGGCATGCTCTTTGATTGTATTGGGATGCTGGGGGTGCAGGTGGGAGCACCCCAATACATGGTGGCTTTATCCAGGATCCTGACCCTCTCAGAGCATCAGCCCAGGGGAATGATGCTGATCTTCCTCTGCTGCACATCCATGTGGTGCCATCAGCTGTCTTCCAGTAGTCCCAGCCATCCCATTCTTGAGATTAAACTGCTTTGTGCCACCCAAATAGAGGGGCATCCCTGATCCTGACAGGTTCCTCTTCAGGAGGCACACAGGGCTGCATCTCTGGCCTTCAGCTGTGACTGTGGCACCCATGCAGTCCCAGCCTCAAAGTGTCACACAGACCTGTGTCCCTGTAAGCCATGACATTTGCCTGGCAGAAAGGGGGATGAGGAAGAGATCTGATGATGTGGATCCAATTGGATGTGGCTACTTGGGTTGCTCTGCCACAGGATCAACAGCAGGGCTGGAGATGCTGCCTATGGCACAGGCTGGGCGTGTGTACAAGGATGAGGGCAGCTCCCTGAGAGCCACATCTTGGCACTGAGGGTGGCACCCTTCTCTCCTGGCAGCCAGTGTGAGAGGAACCCCTGCCCCATGGACAGCCGAGCCTGCCACCTGGCTGCCAGCTCCATCTCCTTCCACTACCTGCCGCTCCAGGCCAACCGCACTGTGCCCCGTGTCCTCTTCAAGATGTCCACCACCCGCTTCGTGGGTGACAGCCTGCGCTTCGCCATCACGGGCGGACGGGGCCAGGGCGTCTTCGCTGTGCGGCGCTCAGACCGGCAGACGGGAGAGCTGCTGGTCACCAGCCCCGTGGCGGGGCCAGCCACGCTGGAGGTGGAGCTGGAGATGAGCGAGTTCTCCCACAAAGTCCTCCTGGGCAAGCACATCTTCAAGGTCACAGTCTTTGTGTCCCCATATGTGTTTTGACTCCCTTTGGAGGCAGGTGTGAGGCCAGGCAAGGGCCTTTCCCGGGGAGCAATGGAGCAGGTTCAGCTCAGTGGTCCCAGTTTTTGTTCCACTAGAGATATCCTTCTCCCATAGTATTTTCTCATAACCATCTCAGCAAAAACTGTGTCCCTATAGGAAAAACGCCATGGTCAATGGAAGGACCAGCCTGGGTGTGCCTGCCTCTGCCAGCCCCTTTCCTCTCTGCCCACATGGCACACAGAGAGGAAAGAGAGTGAGCCAACAGCACTTGGCATGCAGATTCAGCTTCTTGTATCTTGTAATCTCTAATAAAAGTGGCTGTAGGAAGGGTGTCCTCTTTGCTTTGTGTTTTGCCCTCCAGGGGCAAGGCTCCTGAGGATAGCTGGTGGCTGTGCTAATGGCAGGGTAGAGCTTGGGGTGCCAATAGAGCTACCAAACCCATGCAGGGTCATGAAGTGTCCATGTCCCTTCCAGCACCGCTGTTCCTGGGGCCACACTGAAGAGTCCCCCAGCACAAAAATGGGAGATGGGATAAACAGAGAATCACAGAATGATTTGGGTTGGAAGGGATCATCTTGTGCCAACTCCACTGCCAAGGGCAGGCACAACCTCCAACACACTGCCCTGAACACCCTGCACAGCCAAGACTGTCCTCAGCTGCCTTGGCAGTGCCTGGAAAGCACAGCAGGGCTCTCTGGCACTGGTGAGCAGGGGATGGTGACAGGGGCTGCTCTTCCTTGCGTCCAGGAGACTTCCCTCTGCAACAGCTCTGACAGGAGCCGAGCACATGGCTGGTCAAAACTGCAGCTCCCACTCGCCAAGCACTCGAGCTGTCCCCCACACCCATCCCGAGGAGGAAGGGCAGTGAGAAGAAGTGGGGTGCAGCCCCCCACACTCCTTGGGCACCCCCTGTCACCTCCAGCATGGCCAGACCCCGGCGCAGGGAGAGCAGCTGGAGGTTGAAAAGGTGACGGGGGCTTTTGGGGACAGCGAGCGGAGGACACGCCGCCTCCGGGACACCCTTCCCTCGGCACACAGAACCCTTTTTAAGTGAGTGTCCGGCCAGAGCCCCTCGCACAAAGCAGCGCTGTGCACCGCCCATAAAGAGCTCCTTGTGTCCCGCCGCCGGCACGGCCACCGGGACCGGCTCCGCACGGCTGCTCCGCTGGACCAGGCGAAAAAACTCCCCGGGGACAGCAGAGCTGCGGGCTGGGCTGGGGGGGCGGCAGGGCTGCGTCACCAACATCCCCAGCTGGCCCGGGCTGGAATGCAAACTAGGGAATTGCGGGGTAAATATTTATCCCTGCGCATGAGGCGTCCCAGCCAAAACGGACACTACAAAATGGGTTTTGTGCAAAGTTTTGTGCCTTTGAAACCTTTCAGGTACAACTGGACTGGTCGCTAACGCCCACGTCACTGGCTAATGACAAAAGTCTGCAAAGTTCACTACAAGAAGGACATAGAGGTATTGTAGCGAGTCCGGAGAAGGGCAGTGGAGCTGGGGAAGGTCTGAAGCACAAGTCTGGTGCGGAGCTAACGAGGGAGCTGGGAGGGCTCAGCCTGGAGAAAAGGAGGCTCAGGGGGGAATCTTATCACTCAACAACTCCTTCACAGAAGGGTGCAGCCAAGGGGGGGTCAGGCTCTTCTCCCAGGTAACAAAAGATAGGACAAGAGGAAATGGCTTCAAGTTGTGCCGGTAGAGGTTTAAACTGGATAATACAGAAAATTTCTTAATGGAAAATGGCCAGGTGCTGATACAGGTTGTCCAGGCAGTGGTGAAATCATCATGCCTGGAAGTGTTCATAAGGTGAGGTACCTGAGGGCATAGTTTAGTGGTGGACAGGGCAGTGCTGGGTTAGAAGTTGGACTCGATGACCTTAGAGGTCTTTTCCAAACTTACTACTTCTATGATTCTATTTTCCTCAGTGCTCTTGCTGCTTGTCTGGCGATGCATTGAAATGAAATGGTTGCAGCACCAAACCTGCCAGACTTCAGGAAGCATTTGGAAAATGCTCTCAGACACATGGTGTGATTTTGGGGGTAGTCCTGTGCAGGGTCAGGATTTGGACTCGATGTTCCTTGTGAATTCTTTCCAACTTAGGATAATTTATGATTCCAAGATCCAGGCATCCCTGGAATCTGTCTTGCTGGAATTACCGATGCCAGATGATGCTAGAAGGGTTTCAAATCTATCAAATGCTATGTTACTGTGGTTGCCCAGGAATATCTTTTATCCTTCACTGATAAAGCAGCCCTTAGTTCCGCGTCCTTTATTTTGTTTTATGTAAGCACAAACCACTGCAAAGCCTCCAGTAAAATTCCAAACTCTCCAGTCAAATTCTGTGACCTTATTACATCACAGTGTAAATCTGGAAAAAAAAATATATATATATATATATATTTTTAAAAATACTACATTTTCATGCCATAAAGGCTGGTCGATATAATAGGGAATGGAATTTTCAAGGAGTGGGATGGCTTTAGCTCACAACCAGCCTCCACCTCTGGCTCACTGGGTATCTCCAGCCCCATCTGTACTGAATGTCGCCCCTTGAAAGGCTGGGGAGTGTCGTAGGCAGGATTTTCCCGGGTGTGAAAGGACCCCACACCGGGGCTGATGTAGGACGAAGCCTCACTCCAACCTCCCGTACCCCCGCGGAACGATCGCACTCGGCTCGTTTTGCCCCCTGCGCGCCGCCGTAGCCGTTGCCATGGCGACGAGCCCAGCGGCCCGAGGCCCGCGGAGGCGCCGGGAGCTGCCGTGGAGGCCTCAGCCGGGGGCCCCCCGCCCTGCCCGGGCATGAGGCGGGGCCGGGGCCGCTGTCAACCGCTTCTGCGGGGAGAAGGTGAGGGGTGGGAGGTGGTGGAGTGCGGGAGGGGTCTACGCGGCTGTCAACAGAGTGGCTGCTCGGGAAACCGCCCACCCGGCCCGGCCCCTGGCGCTTGCCCTTGCGTCCCGGTGCTTCTCTGTCTACCCTGATAGTGACTTCATGCTTTGTTTTTTATATTCAGTGTTTTCTGGAGCTGGGTATAAAGGCGTGCCGGGCATACCCACTGCGGGTTTTTTAACAGGTAGCTCCAAGTGATGCACGAGCAAGTTTTCAACAGCCTAATGAGAAAAGGATTAACATGCTTGGTTATGATTTCTCATTAGTGATGAGCTAGTTGCCATGTAGCAACTTAAATTATGAATGCAGGCAGATATTGCTAATTACTTCAAAGGGCAAAGTTAGGAGTTTTTTATTCCAGCCTACTTGTTGATAAGACTGTGCCGATGAACATAAATTATGTTCTTTATTCTTACCCACTCCTCTACCAGTTGATCCAAAAAAGACATTTCCAGCCCTTTGCCAGGGATTGAGGGGTTGTTGGCATACCAAGGTTGGAATTGTCCTGCTCACTCTTTCAGCATGTTGCTGTGCTTGCTCTCTTCCAGCCCTGTGGAATTGTTCTAGCACTGGAACCATTATCAAAAATACCACAAGTGAGCCAGAGACCTCCTCCTTTCATCGCTCTCCCGTGCATGTTAATCAGACTAATTGAAGTTGTTTGTCGTGTTAGACATTAATTCCACATCCTCTTTATTTACTAAGGAAGGGTGAGAGTGGTGCAGAGGTACCTCGAGTCAGCTCAGGTCCAGCAGAGCTCCTTTGTGCTGGTTTTGTGATGCTGCCCCTAATCTACTGCTTGGTTTGCTCTCCCTGCTACCTCGAGTTTTCTGTCAAGCAGAGCAGCCCAACTCTCTGTTGTTAGAAACTCTCCTGGCCCTGTGGCAGGTGAAAAGCAGCATCTAATAATCCACCACAAACTGAAAAAAGGAGAAATTGCTTCTGAGCTCAGAGCTGTTTCTCTTCACATGTGTCATCATTTTAGTCTCTTTGTTCAGCTTGGAGCATCTCTCCAGCACCAGGGCTCAGTCACAGTACTTTTGTACCACATTTTTTGTTTTTCATTTTTGATTTCTGTAGATGAATATTTGCAATAAACCTCATAATAAGATAGCTCCAGAGGATTTGGGTGAAGCTGGCCCTGAGCTGAAGGTCCAACGTGCTCGAAGAAATGGCTGGAGCTGGCCCCTGCACCTGTTCCAGATCATTGCCTGGCTGCTGTTCCTCTTCTTTGCGCTGGTTGGCTTTGGAATCCTGGTTCCTCTTCTGCCCCGCCACTGGCTGCCCGCTGGTTATATCGTATCCTTGGATCCAGAGGAGAACATGGGCTGGTACAAACTACCATTGGGGGGCTTTAACAGCACTTGTTAGGTAGAACAGAGAGCATAGGAGAAAATGCCAGAAGCCAGAGCATTTCTCTGAACTGTAACCGTCATCTTGATCATCTCCTGACTATAAAGAGCAGTTGCTTTGGGATCCTCACTTTAGGTCACTGATGTTCTGCTTGTCTCCATCACTCTGCATTAAGGTTACTACCTTTGCCCCTGATGCTCTTCTGCTGCCTGCTTCTGCCTGTGTATCTGCTTTGCTTTATATTATTCTTCTACATGTGTGCTGCAGAGTTTGAGGGAAGTCATATGACAAAAGCCCCTCCTGAAACATCCTTGTTGTGAAGGCAGCCCCACCTCTCTGTGCTGACTGGGTGAGTCATGAAAGGCAGCTTGATGTGCTCGAGATTGTATGGTGGGTTGCTTGTAATGCCTCACAGTGGATGTTCTCTCTGGGTGCTTTCCTGTGTTCAGTAAAAAATCTGGGAGTGACAGACAAAGTGGTGTGATGTGGACCTCAGAGGAGAGGTCTCTTATGGGACAGTCTTGAGCAGCAGTTTAGTACACATCTAACAAAGACAGTGAAGAGTCTGGAGGAGAAGCAGCTGAGGACACTTGGCTTGTTCAGCCTGGAGCAGCTGGGGAGTGATCCCAGTGCTCCCAGTGCTCCCGTTGCCACCTGTACTATCACCTGTGCCCAGGGAAGGAACTTCCTCAAGACTAGACCTTGTTCTGAAGAGATGGGGCATGCATTTACATGATTTATACATCTGACACAGATGCCTGCAAGTCTTTGATATGTTTGGGATGATTTTGCTTATGATTGTTACGGTTTTTACACCTGCGTTAATGTAATTAGCTCAGTGATCTTACATATACTTAGCTTGCTCAAATCTGTGATATCACAGTTCAAACCTTGTGAATTTGTCTACCAAATATCTTAATAATGCAATGTAAAGTTACTCTTAATTTAACAGATTAACATTTCCTCAAGTTTTACTTCCAGTTAATAAAGTACTAATGTCTATTCTGTGTCAAAGGCAAATCCCTTCCTGATCTGCTCCACCAGCCATCAAAGCTCCAGTGAGCTGGACCTCTCAGAGGCCTCCTTTTTTAACTTACTACACTGATCTATTTTCCATAGGTCTTACTGTGATCAATGATGTGCACATCTGGGTGTATAGAAACAATGACAAATCCTGGATCCTTTGTGGGAACCTGCTTTAAAGGTGCTTTCCTTGGGATTCTAAGGAAAAGGAAAGCAAGGTAATCAATATTGCTTTCTTGATGTGACCTATTTTTTCTTGAAAGTCTGGTCCAGTGAAAGGGCATGTGCACAGCCCTAACTACGCTCCTTTCCAAGGAGTCTGTATGGACTAAGAAACTTGGACCTGTGTCAGCAGTCTGTACTTGGGGTCAGATTCTGGTAAGTACAGGTAACTTTTAAAGACATTCTGTGCTAGGAAGGACACTTCTGCAGGGCAAAGTAGTACCTAATAAGAAGGGATGTTCCTGTATCTTTTACCAGAGGATATTTACTACAAGGCAAATGTCTCTATCAATAAAGCTCAGATTGATGGGCTGCAATCAGTTATATAGCAATTTCTAATTCTATGCCATAAATTTCTCATCTGTGTGGAATTTGTGTATTAAGGATTAAAAGACATGTGTTAAATCCTTAACTGTGTACTTCAGTGTCCAGGAGTGTGTTTTATCTACCATTTAGTTGTCCATCTTACTGCAGTTTCTATTGATCCTGCGGATGCAAATGTGCGAGAAAAAAATTACCTGGGGCCTCTGGCCACCTTCAACCGTAACCAACATGCACATGTCATTGAGAACCATCACTGCCATGTCTGTGATGTAGATGTGTAAGTATCTTTTCTTTCTACTGCTCTGTCTTCTTCACTACTGCATTTCACCATTAGTCCTTAATGTCAGACTAAGATTTGAAATTGAGCCCCTGAACTGCTAGAGTGCAAGTTAAGCTTCATCCTGTGGCAGGATTCAGGTAGTTGGGTAGGGGCCTGCTGTCAAATGTGCACAGGGTTCTGTGTTTTATTTCATTGCTCATGTTGTGTGAAGAAGGCTATAGTATGTCATGTTCCCTGGGTGTTGGTGTTTTACCTAACAGTGTGTGTGTGTGTGTGTGTGCTTGTCTCTGGCTGGATGCTGGACAGTTGCAGGAAATTCTTGGAGGACAGGCATTAAGATCAAATTCTGTAGTACTTCTGAAGGGGTTCAAATAAGAATTCAGCAATCTCCAAATTAAAAATCACGCAGGGCAATGAAAGGTGGATTTTGTAGTGTTTGGGATTGTGATCCAACAGTGACAGAGAAGTTTGGGAGATCAAGTACTCCCACTGCAGGAAGTTTACTCACTATTTCAAGAATGTCTGCTGCTGTATCCCCCTGTGTTTGAGTCACTGAAAAATCATAGTAATGAGCTGGTGTTGCCATGCTGATGCTACCTTTTCTTTGGCAGGAGTGCCAAGTCAAAGCACTGTGGAACTTGCAACAAGTGTGTGTGTGGCTTTGATCATCACTGCAAATGGCTCAACAACTGTGTGGGAGAGAGGAATTACTGGTAAGAGCTTGGCATTGTGGCAGAAGCACAACACTGCATCAGTAATGTGGCGTCTTCTCTTTCCAAAGTTCTCCTGTATCTCAGTCCAGTCTGTACTTAACCATACAGAACCACTTTTCTTTCATCCCCTGGCTGAATACAATCAGTCTTGAGAAAACTAGGTGGAAAATACAAGCATAATCATGACATTCAAATAACCAGAGATAAAATTCCTAAACTTAGAATGTTGTAGCTGAACATCTGTAAGTAAAAACAGAGAACATAGAGTTATTATTTGGTATTAGGAAAAGATTACAGGATGTTAATTGAGTGTCCTTAGTGCTTCTGAAAGGTGGAGTAGGAACGGAACATTATGGTGCTGTTCCAATTTGAAACAACCTGCATCCATATCATGTACTTTCCCTACAAGATTTGCCAGTTGGCAGGAGTCACAGCAGCATATATAGGGACCTCTAATCCATGCCAGGTTTGAGATAAGAATATGAAGACTATCAGTGATGCTTCTCAATTTACTTTCCTGCACTTAAACCCCATGGAAAGCAAAGTGGTGGTGTCGCTGGGTGCTGTGTTACACTGCCTTCAGATTTTGTGCAGGGGGCTCTTTGTCTGTCCTAGATATACTTGACTGTTTTGTAACCATGGTTGCACTAAAGGTTCACAGTTTAGTCCCTCAGAGTAACAAATAATAAGTAAAGCTGTTCATCAGTATCTCTCATAAGTGTAAGAAAGCATGACAGTAATTTGAGATAGCTGTCTCTATCTCTATCTTTATTAGAGGCTGGGATGTTGAATTGTATGTGTGATGTTATTGAAGCACTGAGACTTCTCCCTTTTCTGGCAGGCTCTTTTTGAACAGTGTGCTGTCTGCCATTCTGGGCCTGGGGCTTCTGCTGCTCATCGCTTTCTACGTCTTTGTGGAGTTCTTTGTCGACCCCACGGTGCTTCGCTCTGACCAGCACTTTGATGGTACAGCAGTGCTTCACATGAGCATCCTGGGAATCAGCCAGCATAGTTTGATGAGGGTTTGGATTCTGTGAGCTCTGCCACTGAGGAGGAACTCCATTCCTTACTGCATCAATTTTGTATTTGTATTAGAGTATCTCTGCTCAGCTGGATGGAATGTCTTTCCTTACAGAACTAATTGCTCTTCCTAAAAGCTCTGCAGACACCGGATTTCTTAGGCCTCCGGTGCGCAATGGGTCTGCAGCTACTTTTGAGTTAACAGGATTTCCAGCTGTAAAGTTTATTTAAAGATAATTCATACCTGGACAATCCACTTACCTCCATCTCTCTGTGTTTTGCAGCTTTGAGGAACCACATGGACCGCTGGTTTGTGTTTCTTCCTGCATCTCCAGTTGAGACTCGGGCACCTGCCATTTTGGTGACAGCTGGGATTTTTATTCTTCTGAGCCTAGTGACCATGATCCTGCTAGGCCACCTCTTGTCCTTTCACATCTATCTCTGTAGGTGTTTTATTACTGTTATCTATACCTCCATTTCATTTTTGCTTATCTTCTATTCATCCTGCATTTGTTGTGTGTTCACTCATGTCACTAATATACACCCATTGTGCAAGATTGCCATTGAAAACACACAAAATTGGGATTTAACATTATATTTCTGAGTTACCCCTTTACCAGGTAGGCTTATCAGTGCATGTGTAATATGAGGCTTGTGTTGGGCATCTGCAGCCTTGTTTAAGCTATGTTATCCTGAAACTGAAAGCACATGGGAGGGTATTGGAAATTCCAAGTGGGATGAACTGGTCAATCCCAGCTTGGTGCTGGTGATGGCAGATTCAGGATTCAGATTGACTCTATATGTGGCCTTTGTGAGTCTTCTCACAGTGCTCCCCAGTACTTCTGTTGTGTGAGAGAACCTTTTTTTTCCCCCTTACCCCAGAGAAATGTGGATGTACAGAGCTAAATTTCTGACTGGAGCACTGCCATCCAGGTTAATATCCCTTTATGGAAATTGTACCATATTGATCCAAGAAGATTTGTGGAATTCAGAAGAAGAGGCTTTCAGAAAGGCTTCTCTTTAGATCTACTGCCTGTTGCTCTATCAAGAAAGGATATTTATGTTTATGTAGAGATGGGCATCAAGAACTTTTTTTCAGCCATCGTCTAAAATTAAGCCAATGCTTTTTGGCTGCTGATGAAAGTCATGATAGGGAAAGATCTTACATTTGCAGTAGTTGGTGGTGCCAGAAGTAGGAAAGAAGGGATATGGTGGAAGAGAAGTGAGGACAGCGGTTACAGAGAATCTTTGGATGGATTTTCAGGTTCTCAGTTAACAGACCTGCAGATGCCAACACAAACTAGGTCAGCACAAACCAGCACAGCTCCAGAAGCAAAACAGTTGCACTGCTGAAGTGTAGTGTTTGATAGATGAGTGTTCCCCAGCTGGCATGAGCAGTGCCCTCAGTGAGGACCCTGACCATCATTTTCTTCTAGAGCCTCTTTGAGCTTGACTGAAATTTGGGCATGCTGCAATTTTTCTTCCTTGACAGAATTGACAGTTGGTTTTACTGAGTTAATGGCACTGCCTGGAGATTTGAAAGGCTGATCTAGAACATTTTGAAGACAAAAAGCATAGCAAAGCTCCAGGAAGGTTTCTTCTGAATGAAAAAGGATTATTCTCTTTAGTCCTGAGTGGTATTTATCCTGTCCTTGTGTGCAGTTTCCACAAGAGGGTGCTCCCTGCCTGAGATAATGACCTGCTTTATCTGTCAGGCAGAAACCTCTGTGTGCTACTAATTGTGCTCTGGGCTTGGGGGAAATTTTGCTGCTGTTGTCTTGGGGTGATTCTTTTTCCTCTTTTAGAATAAATTTCAAGCCAAAGTAACTTCTGCTTTTGGCCCAATTTTAAATCTTTATCTTCCATCTTACATGGAAACAGAATTATTGGTAATGTTTTTAACATTTTACTACATTATAATCTGCTGCCCTAATGAAACTGTTCCCAGATGTGCAGAATGTAGTGTGTGAGCCCTTGCTTTGAAGGCGGGGTGTCACCACACTGTAGCCTTTATTGTGTGCTGCCTATGAGTATGCATTGCACTTATCACTGCATTTGCATTTACTACTGGCTTTCAGGGAGACAAAGTATATCTGAATTTAACTCCTCTTATTTCATACCTGTAATTGTCAGTAGTCTCCTCTGAGTGTTTTAAGGTAGACAGTGTTGTAGTGAACTGTCTTTCCTCTTTTGGGACTCAAAATACACTTTACCAATTCAAATGTAATTACTGTTGGTCAGTATGTTTTTCAATAATTAAATTACAGAAATTAAATAGCACCCATGTAAGTGGTACTGCCCTTAGACTTCCCGTTAAAAAATTGCTTAAGTCAGGTATGACTATAAAAATTTAGTATCTGATTTTGTTACAAATGCAGTGAAAATTTCAGAGTTGCTCTCCAGATTTTAATTACTCACTATGATCACTCAAAAAAAGTAGGCCATTCTCAAAGTAGTAGGTCCATGTATTCAGAATTACTAGACTTGATTCAGACTCGGTTCTGGAGGCATTTGGTGAAGCATGGCACTTCAAAAGCTTGGAGGGAGGATATTTTTTTTTTCTTCAATACCAAGAAGCTGATAGCAGAATAAAAAGAAAAAAATTGTAGGGAATATAGGAAAGCATATAGAGTTATTCATATACTGATTATATTTTGCATGTTATGTGCTGCAGTGTTATCTGGCCAAAAAATGCAGTATTTTTACTAAATAGTTCTAATAAAACATTTTAAAAATTACACTGTAAGTATACAGAAACCAACAAAATCCAAATTAAAAATAGTTAATAGGCCTTTGATTATGAAGCAACATTCTGTTTTTCAAAGAAAGTGATGGGTGCCATTCTATGAGCACTTGCCAGCACCCTGCACTGTCCCTGTTAAGTAATCACTTGGCTGCAGACTGACATTCATCTCTATGTTCTCTCTTCTTGGCCAAATGGATCCTGAATTTTTATTTCTTCATAAGGTGATTGCTGTAGCAGAGGGGCACCTCTCCTCTGCTCTCCCTCAATTCTCTGTGAAGTGGTCCTGTGCTCAGGGCATAGTTTTGAGAGGTAAGGTATCAGTGATATAAATGTCTTCAGACAGTGGGAGGATTTTAGTCCAGATGATTCTAGGCATCTGCTTTAACTGCTGTGCTTCTGTAAAAAGGAGGAATAACTACCAGGCTGTGCACTAAAGCCCTTCTGCATTTATTTCTGGGGTTTATTCTCTAAAAATACTTAAAACCATTATGGGAAGAATGTCTCCGTTTTGGACTCTTTTGGGTGTCATGAAGAAACCAAGTTGCTCAGAAATGTCAAATGGTTTTGGTCATTCATGAAAGCAGATGTGTTTGCATGGGGACCTGGAGAGCTCATGAAGACAGGGACGTGAACTCTGGGTACATGTGTTTGGCACGAGGCAAGCTGTGCATTTGATGCTCACTGGTTTGCACATTGTCTCAATCACTACAGGACACACTAACCTGCTCAATTTCTTCTCTCCATTTAGCACCACATACCTTCTGATTGCTCACTGAGCTTTTTGTACAGTACAAATCTTAAGCCTGTTGGGCATGAATAATGGATTTGCTCTGAAATGAACTGAACAAATTACTCCAGTATAGAAGGCTGTACCATTCTAGGATACTTCAGAATAGCAGGACTGTAAGAAAGTTGTGATGGTGACAATAAGGGATATAGTAGGATGTACAGTGCACAGGTACTTTTGGCTTAGATTATCAGTTTCTTCATGTTTATAGTTACTATTTGATTGTATAGTTATCCAGCCTGTTTGTATAAGTGCAGTCAGGGTGGGGCCTTTCCTGTGCTGACAGGTCTCTTTCTTTCCTTTCAGTGTGGCACAAGCTGACTACGTATGAGTACATCCTGCAGCAGCGTCCCCAGCAACAGCCAGACAAGGCAGACAAGAAACAGGAGTCTTGTTCCTCCCAAGTGAGACCCAGTCAGGTACTCTTTCTACTTTCAGTCCATTTCCCAAAAACAGCCTTGCTTGTTTGCTGTGTAAACTTTGCTTCACTTTCTTGAGCTCCATATTTTAAAGGCAGTTGCTACAGATAAGACTTCAGAGGTACTTTGATGGAGTTGAGTAGGATGTGAAAGAGTGCAAGGCCTCTTGCATGAGGCCTTGTAATTGGTAATTCCATGAACACTTAGGTGTAAGCAAGTACTGCTTTCAAAGGAATCAATCCCACTCACTGTCTTCCTCCACCACTTGTTTTGGGCCCTGCACTATCTTGTCTCTTCTGCCAGCACAGCTGTTCATTAGGACAGGGTGGGGGAACTCATCTGAGTAACAATAAACTTTATTAAAAAAATAGTTGAGCTGGCCCAGCTCCCTCTCATTCGGTTCACCAAGCAGTCACATAAAATGCTTGGCTCAGCACAAATGAGAGTGACTGAAGAGTGGGAAGAATCCTTCCCCTGAAAAGGACAGGACCATCTCTTTGGGTGGCACTGCACATCTTGGGGCTTGTGTCATGACTTCACACGGGACAGGTTCTAGGGCTGGAGAAGCTGGAGCTAATCACTGAGCAGCTATAATACCAGTAATTTAACCATCTTCAAAGTGTAAAGGACACCAGTTTTTCAGAAATGACCCAGATATCTGCTTTTCTTTGAAATAGCTGTACAATGATAAGGGTCCTTGTTATTACCATGATGTTGATCTATATCTCTGTAAAAAGAGTTCTGCGAGCTCTTAAATGCTGCTAGACTCTGCAGAGGCAGATATATCAGGCTTTGAATTGAGATGTTCAGTGTAATTTATTTTGCTACAAGGCAAAGTAAATTATTGGATTAACTCAAATTTTGACACATTCTGTACTGACTTTAGCAGGGGCTTGAACTAGAAATTTCCTAGTCTAAATTATTCTGTGATTCTCAGTCATGTGTAACTTTTCATTTTATGCAAGTAAGTTATCTACTGTACAAACAGTTTTATATTTAATAAGAAGTTAATCAAATACAAGCTTCATTCCAGTTATTCTCTGTAGATATACTGGGATGTCTCTGGATTCATCCATAGTTATTCCTTATCAAAGCAAAGGAGAAAGTGAACTCATTCAGTTTTGTATAATATGAAGTCCCTAGCTTTTCATATATATTTTTTACTGTTTTGGAAAAGTTGAACTTTCAGTTTAAACAGAGGTTTCCATAACAACAAAAATATTTGGCACTTTGTTTCACAGAGCTTTGCTTACTATGAAAATTAAAACAGTAATAAAGCATTAGCTCTAATCCTCTAGATACTGAGTTTAATTGATACTGAAAAGGTATTTGAACAGGGGTGGACTTCCTGTGTTTGTGCACATTTGGGATGTTGGCATTCAGTGATGTTCTCCTGTCTGCACTGGTTCTTACCTAGCTATGTGTGAATGTGGTTAATTTGGAGCAGCAAGGTGAAAAGGAGTTTGGTGTTTCAGGACTGCAGTTAGGACCTTGGGGAACAAGAAAGACTGGATGATGCCCAGTGACATTGTTAAGAAAAATGTTAACCCACCAGATTTTCCTTGTTTCTTACATAGCAACCAGAGATAAACACAAACAAATAGATTGGAGTAGGAGGACACCAAGTGACTTGCCTTTTGTAAGCTGTGTTGAATACAGCCTTCTTTAGCTTGAACACTGCAACCCTTTGTAATTGATCCAACATGTTGTAAGCATAAAATGGAAATCATCCTCTTCCCACTTTTGTCTGAACTGTTCATTCATTTAGGGACCAAGAAGAAACATGGATTTCCCCTTAAATGCTTGTTTTTGAACCTTATTCAAGCTTGGGTGTTGATTTTGGCTTCAATTTTCCATGTTGGTCTGTGGTTAAGTCTTCGGCTGTGTTCAGGTTAAAGGATTCTTGTTCAGGATAAAGGATCCTTATGTACTTGTAGGATCCACAAAGTAAGTGCCCTAATTTTGCACAATTAAGTGGTCCAGATGTCGCAAAAAATGCAAAACAGTTGGACACATTGGGCCTTTGCTTCTGCTACCATACCTAAAGCAGGATGTGCAAGTAACCATTTTTTCTGTAGTCATTTGCAGTCCAAAGAAATATAAACTAAACCAAACCCTATGCTTTAATGCATAGTTGCATTCATGCCAGGGAGCTGGCTTTCATATGAGGCCAGCTGGGTTGTGATTCTTCTCACATTCCTAAAGCTTTGAACTTGCTTTGGAAACTGATTCAGGTTGGTGGGGTTTGATTTTAAATACTAAACACAGATTTTACTCAGCTTCCCTTACATTTTCAGTATTGAAAATTCAGTATTTCTTTCTTCCAGTGTTGGTGTAAGACGAGCTTAGTCTTCACTCTCAGCCTCAACACTTGCAGGAGACCCACTTTCCTTGAGAAAAGAACTTTTTTTTCCTCTGCAATTATGTTTCCCCTCCAGGCAGACAGCACTTCAGGGCAGTTACTGACACTGAAGTGACTGATAAGGGCAGCTGCAGTGGGCAGCCAGAACTTGATGAACATGGCCAGGATTTGCACAGGAGCAGAACTTGGGCAGTCTGTCAGTCCAGCAGTCGGCTTTCAGCAGGAGCAGCAGCTGGATCCTGACAACCCAGCTGCAAAGGGTGGCTTGTCTTGATGCTGCAGTGGAAGGATTCTGACTCTCCTGCTAAGTGCCTGGGAGCAGAGGGAGGTTTGGACTCTGTGCTGTGGCTGTTGCTTCTGTCACACTGTGAGAGAACATTGTATTTTCTACTGATTGAGTCTCATTTGTTTTTGTAGTCGGCTCTAATACTTTACTTTCATTTATGTGGCTGCTTTGGTTCTACATTATTTATAGAAGGCTGAAATGAACAAAATGGATTAAAAAAGGCTCTTTCATTCCCTGCTTGGAAAGAAATTGTCCATGTTATTCTCAAGATGAATCATTTATTAAGCTCCCTTGAAATGCCAGTTCTGCAGTCCTGTTTGTGTGCTGTGGACATTGAGTCCTGATTGTTTTCAGTTATTCTGTGCAGTGGGATATCTTCTGCTGCAGCTCATTTCAGCCATGACCTGCTTCCCTCTGAAAAGACCTGCATCTCCTGCCGGTACACTCACAGTGACACGAGACTGTGTCTCGTCTCCTTCCCTCATGACTCAGGTGCATGAGGCCTGAATGTAAATACTGATTGTAAATGTCCCAAGGAGCTTTGAGGAGACATTTGTGCACACTTTGTTTTCAGTTGGTGATGAGTGATGATCTGATTTGAATTACAAGTTCCAATTGAAATATATATGGTAAATTTCTGCAGATTATTAATCTTGCACTTGGATAAATTTTTAAATCAGAAAGTCATGTTTTTGATTGCTAAACCAATTACCTTCAGATGTTATGTTACCATCTATAAAACAGCTAAAATCATTATTTTTTTCTCTTTTTATTTGCCTTTTCTTTTTATTCCTAACATCTGAAATGATTTCTTGGCTGCCACTGAATGTGCAGCTCAATGAATTGTTTTCTAGTTCAGAGACTGTTGCTTTGTTTATAAAGTTTACACTGCTTTTCCCACATGCTCCACTTTCCATCTTTGCTTCTAGCAATATTGATTTTTTGTGCCATTTTACCAGCCTGTAATTTAATATTGCAAAGATCTTCCGCAGCTCTTTGCGGCTGGCTTTCATTTTTAATGCCTTACATCAGGGAGTGTCATCACCAGGCTTCTCACTGCTCTGCTCTTTTGTCAATTGTTTATGAGTTCGTTGATCAGTAGAGGCCCTGGATCTCTCAGGAACCCATTTGTGGTGTGTCCAACTTTGACTTCATTTTCTCAAATTTGCTGATCAGGCTGTTCAGAAAAATTGGTCTTCGTGACCTTGTTTTAGCTATTTTTGAAGCTAATGCCTACCACATTTTAAATCCTTCCATCTTAACCTAAGAGTTACTTTAAAATATCTTTATAGTCACTGAACAGTGAAATACTTATGGAGAAGTTCTCTTGATGATTATTCAAGTTTAAGAGCAGCTGATAAGTGGTGTCAACGTTCTACTGAGCATGGTTTATCCTTTTTTGATAACAGGCCTTCATACTCTTCATCCCTTGGTACTCTGACCATCTTAACTGGTACTTTTGAGGGAGAACTGGGTCCTTTCCTGTAATGCAGCACTTGGATTTAGGAGGCTTATTCTTATAATATTTCTGAACATATGCAATTTTCAAGATCAGCTGTCATTACTCTGAACTCATCCATACCTGAGGCAAATAAGCAATATATCACACTCATTTTAAAAATCAGCAGGTCTTAGCCCTACAGGGTCACACAAGAAATAGAAAACACTTTATGTTTTTCCTGTATATTTCATGTTTCCATCTTCCTCACCTCCATTCTGCATTTAAAAGACATTTTTTGCATTCACTGCAGAGCTCCTCAGATTGAACTCTGTAACTAATGGAAGCTTTAAGTGGGATTTTGAATGTGGTCCCAAGAAATGACTAAGCTGATCTCTCTAAGTGTGATTTGGTTTTGAGTCACATGAAATACTGACTGGACTAAATTAATTAATCAAGGACTTCTAATTGTCCCAATCTTGATTTTCCACCTTCTTAAGCAGCTGTGCTACCTGTAAGGACAAAAGATGTCTGACATGAGGAGAATGAGTACATCCCTAATGAAAATCCCTCTTCTCCCGTCTGTTCATATTAGTCTGAAAATGTTTGTTTGGCTTTTTTTTTTTTCAGGAAGCAGACTTATTGTCAGGAAATCCTGGCTATACAGACCCTGGAATTCAAGTAGAGGAATTCTCAACAGTAACTTCAGGAAAAAGGTGAGAAAAGTCAAGATAAGATTCTCCCAGCAGCATGTGTGGTGAATGGGGAATTGCTGTCAAGGTCACTGATGGGCCCTAAGACAAAAGTACTTAGAAGGATAGGGAGCACCAGTGTTTTGAGCAAGAATGGTGAAATCTTTGAATTTCAGGAGAGTAGATACCTGCAGGAATACTTGCTTTCCTTTCCTGGGAAAATAGCATTCCTAGGGATACTCTCTTTAGACTGTTTTGTATTAAATATTTTATATGAAACTGGTTTCTATTAATTGTTTTATATAAAAATTCCTTTAAGGCTGGCTGATTTGCCCTGTAACTCCTCTATTGAGCCCATTATAGTTACATGATTTCAGGTTATGGAGAAATGCATCACAACAGTTACAAGTTTCTAAGACAGGCAAACACTCATGGGAAAACAGGATCCTTGTCTCTTAATTAGTCATTTCCTGTTAATTTGTGTCCCTGGGGATTTCCTTCTTATTTTGCACAATTGTGCAGGAAAAGTTCCCCTGCAGTTTTGCTGGGAGTGCTGTGTAAGGCAGGGGAGGCTGTGATTTGTACATGCAAGCAAAGAGGGCATCAGACTTAAGTTCTTTCTTAGGGAATCACTTTGTGTGTCTGCTGTGTTTTTAGCTTTCCAAAGCTCTATGTCCATAACCAAGAAGGTGACCCCAAGCAGAGCTCATCCTCTGAGTCCCCATCTCTGCACTCTGTGGCCCCTTCTCAGGTAAGGAGGATTTGCCCCGCACCCAAGCTGCTGCTGACAACCCACCCAGGTGCTCGGGCATGTTCACTCTAGAGCAGGCTGTGCTTGCCCCCTGTTCACACAGTCTCTGCTTCCCCTCAGTGTGTGTCTGCAGCTGTGGCTGTGCCCTGCAGTCACCAAATCCAGGTGATGTTCTCCTGTCTCTGCTCACAGGCATGATCAGAGCTATCCTACAGTCCCTTCATAAGCTCACAGCTGTAACACAGCTGCAATCCAATGCCTTGCTGCTCCAGTGCAGCTCAGTGACTCTGACTATACTGCTTTGTTGGTGTAAGAAGCTCTGCATGTTTCTGCAGAGCAAAATCCAAAAGTCTAAATGTTCAAATAAAGCACCTGCCCCAGGGAAAGATGGTATGTGTGGATATAGGGCTTGAGTGTATGGAACATCTCTCCAAAGTCTTGGACTGGGCTCCTATATTCATGTACCTGTATCCAGATGCTCTTTCCTCTTGCTCAAATGGCAGGTGGTGGTGCTTTTCCTCTTTCCTCTGAACTTGTGAATCAGTCTTGCCATCTAGATGGTAAGAAAAATTAGTTTTCATCTATACTGTATTTGGGACAAGGACTGTCCCTTTCTTGGGACATCCTGTGCTGTAATGTGAGTTTGTGTCCCCTCTTCTAGTTTGGATTTACAAATGCAAGTGACCAGTATCTCATACAACCCTCCAGCTCTATGAGACAACAGCTTAAGGGTACCTACACAGAGAGTCACTATATGCAGATAATGTGGGTGTATGTTTATTAAATGCCTGCTCTCTATTACTGCTTTGTAGTAGCTCAGTCTTAAACAGTAAAATATTCTTGGACTTTGCTTAAACCTAGTGCTCATTATCCAAAGTAGGAAGAATTTAGAAGAGGTAACAAAAAAAATTGTCTCCTTACTTTGGGCTGGTGAAGTGACTTCCCTTCTCGTGGGTCACTTGCTTTCACAGCAACAGAAGAAAAGAAGAAAGAAAATGCAGAAAGCTTCCTCAGCAATGGACAGCGGATCTAAAGCACATGCTACACCCCGGCCCTCATTCTCAGATCCCCCTTCAGGTGAGAGTGCATCAGTCAGCTTCTCAGCTGAATCTTGCATAAATATATGTTTGATTTGCTTTAATACTAGTGGATCAGCCCTAGATGAGTTCCTGGGCTTGTTGATGTCTTTGTGAAGCTGAGAGATCCCTCTCTCCTTAAGGTTTCTTCTCCCTTTATTTCCGTCTGCAGAGTTCCCAGCCACAGCTGCTGCCACCTCACCTTCCCACAGCCTTCACCTCTTAGTGCCAGCTTTTCCTCTGAGAGCTGCTGTGTCCCACAGCAGCATGGGCCTCATCCAGGCAGCAGGACCCCCAGCTGACTATCACTCAGAGTCTGTTGAGTCCATGGATGAGATTCCTGGGGCTCAGACTTGCCTTGGGAGCCCAGTCCTTCAAGGGTTTCCTAAGAATAACTCAAGCAACTCTCAACATTATCCCTTGTCCACAGACAATCCCAGAGGAATCAGGAAGAAGAATTTTTATTCTGAGCACAAGGTCAAAAGGAGAAGCTGCCAGCAGGATAGACATGTGGAACGAGACCTGGAACTTTTTTCTAAGATTCCTGCTGTGTTTGTAAGTAAGAGCAGTGGAGAACCTCTTGTCCCTCAGCCCCAGCCCAGTGAGAGCACGTCCGAGCCTGACCACAGAAAATGCACCAGCAAGCAGCATGTGAGCACACTTGATCCATGCCCAAAGGACATAAGGACAAGCACCACAGCGGCCTAGGGATCCTCCTTCCAAAGCCATGGCCTCTGGAACAGCCTTAGTGCTGCCTGGAGGCCTACAGGACTCACCCCTCACTGTGCACGTGCTGTCAGGCTGCAGTGGGACATTGCTCATCCTCAACCAAAGGCAAGAAGCAGTAAGATGGCAAACCTGAGGTAGACTTGTTGCTCAAGAGGCTCAAGTGCTTTCCGTGGGAAAGGGACAATCCCTCTTGGCCCTCTGCACACTGGTACTGCAGTAACTTCCCAGCAGAGTGTATGGGGAAGAACAAGGCTGCACCTCTGCTGTTCCCTGCACCCTAAAGCTGTATTTCCATCTGCCTACACCCTGTCAGTCTTAGGATCATGCTCAGGGGCTTCAGAAGGTGGTCAGGGAGTAACCTCAGGATTGCCCCATCCTTATACCGCTTTCCACTGTGCACCCTCAAGCCAAGTCTGCCACCAGCATGTTCTCTGTCAGGCAGCAGGGACCTGCTTCCCTTCCAGCAGTCTGGGGTGCCCCATGCTGCAGCATTCTCATCAGAAGTTTTGGGATACAGCAGGCCCTGAAACCTTTCCATTCTAGGGCTGCCAGATCTGTATTAGTCCACAGCCAAGCTGGGGGTATGTGCAGTGCAGAAAGATCCCACAGCAGACAGTGGGGCACATGGCCAGCGCCTCGAGCCACAGCACTCTGTGCTGGGGGTGAGCTGCAGACAGCTGTCTGGGCTGCCATCCTACAGCACCTATGCTCTCCCTGCCTTCGTGGCTTCCCCAGGCAGCATGCCCCATTCCAGATTCCTGGCTGAGTGCTGAGGCTGGGCTTCCAGGAAGCCCAGATCTGCCTGGCAGCCAGCTAATCTCAGAGCCCAGACAGCAGCTACACACACACATCTTCATGGGCTTTGCCACCAGCATGGCCACATCTGACAGGATTTGACACAGCCCTGAGCAGCAGCACTGGCATGTCTGGATGCACATTTCCAGACACATCCCTGGCAAAGCACACTTCTGGTGCTGTGAGCAAATAGGTGCACCAACAAAGAAGGAAGCCAGGGGAGTCTTCATCACCCTTCCAAATGTTTTGACGCATGGAAGGCACAACTGACCTTTCTCCAGGCTATGGTGGGTGCAGGTTAGGGAAGGACAGGACAAAGCAGGATGCTGTGAGAGTCAAGCTAAGCTGTTCTCCCCTTGTCTAGCTCAGTCTGCAAGCATTCCTTGGAACTGGGTCAGAGCAGGACAGGGGATCTGGGAACAAAGGCTCTTTTGGCACAGTCAACATGGGACAGCAGGCTGGACTCCCAGTCTTGATGGGAAAGACTAGCCTGGGAGAAAGACCTGGAGGTGTTTTAAAGGGCTGCCTTACCACTCTTCTCTTGTGTGATTTTTGTCTCCTGAAAGAACTGGGATGAGGAGCTTTGACTTTTCATCAAATTACACAATCTGTTGATCAGAAAAAGCAAAGTCCCGTGTAGCTGTTGAAGTAATTTTGTGTCAGTTTGCAGGAAGGGCTGGCCTGTGGTCACACTTCTTGCAGCTTCCCTGCCTGCTATGGCCAGTGGTGCCCACTGGCAGTGTGATCCTTGGGAAAAGCAGATGAGTGTGGACCAGCAGACATGGCACTGGTCTATAGAGACCAGGGCATTGCTCTCCAATGAGTCCCTGTTATACAAAGTCTTTCCTGTTGTTTCTCCTCATGTCCACTCTCATCCAAGGAAACTATGCCCTGCAGTGATGCTGGGCTCATGGTTTCCCAAGGCCAGCTGTCCCTCCACCAGAAAGCATTGGTAATTCCTCTTCAGCAGGTGCCCCTGAGCAGACCTTATGTGTTTTCTTATTCTGTCCATGCAGAATCAGTCCCAAAATCATGTATGGAGCTCTTCAGTAGCTCTGGCCACAATAAAATTTTCTATATTCTTTGCTAAATAGTTTCCTTCTTTCTTCTGCAGCAATTCCTGGCTTTGCCCCGTTGATGATCACCAGGCTGTTTGGTTCACTTCTCCCTGAGCTTCTGGAGTCCCAGTAGGGCTCAGCACTGTAATTGATGTGGAGGTGACAGCAGTCCTCTCTCCACAGGGCCTTTTCTGTGTTAGATGGCAGTGTCTTCCCTGAGGGGTAGGGATCAGACCCTCTTCTCCCTGTGTAACCCAGCCTGGTTTTTGTGCTGGAGCAGGGTAAGCACCAGAGGGGGAGGCCCAGCCAGCTCTGCATTGTGCTGCAGAAAGGCTGCTGTGCTCTTTGGGCTGAGGAGAACTGGGTTTCCTGGGCTATCAGATGTCCAGGGACATCATTCTGCTGCCTGCCTTCAGCTGTAACATTTGCTCCACTCTGCTGAATAACTCAAGGCTGCCAAACATGCAAGGCTGTCTGTGCATTGGAGCAGCTGGGTGCTGAGCCAAGAGCCAGGCTCCAGCAGGATGGGCTCCAAGCACTGCCAGTTTTGGACTCTGATCTTCTGAACCTCAAGGGCAGCAGAAGGATTGTGCATGCCATGTGGTGATTGAAATTGGCTGAGGTTTATGTATTTACCACAACCACATCCAAGGAGCACCGTTGCACAGGTAGAACCCAAGACTGCAAATGGTGAGGCTGAGATGTTTTTAGCTCCTGGACTCTTCTTCCCAACCTTGCTTTTGTCCTCTTGGGCCTTTAATTGACCTGCAGATTCAAGTGCCAATGACATTTCTGCTGCTCTGCATGAGGAATGTCCATAGCAGACCGGTGACGGTAAGGAAAAGGAGCTAGTCTTATTAGGGTGCTACTGGGGCACCCAGAGCAGTCCTGGGCTCAGCACCAGAGGGTTGCAATGACCACAAGCTGCAGCCCAAGACCATGAGAGCTGGGTTGAGGTCCTGACAACAAAAGTCCTGATGCCTTCAGCTCCCCATCGCTGCAGACACATTTGAGGTCTGACATCCTCAAGTATCTTCTCCAGCACTAAATAATAGGTTTTTGACAGGGTGTGAACTCTCCCATCAGCTGGAGGCAGTGCCCTGGACCAGCTGTTTCCACCACAAGAACTGTGGCTTTCAATGATTTGCAGGATCACAACTTTCCACAATCCTCTGAAATCATGTCATGGTCCCTGGCCACTGTCTGGCAGCTGTGCCAGGCCCCGCAGTGCCTCCGCCTTGGCATGGGATGCACGTCGTGCTTACTTTCATCTTTGAGCCTGGCTCAAGTTTCTTTGTTTCCTCTTTGAAGTCAAGGGGACCTTCCTTTGAGAAACAATTTTGTAGGAGTCTGTTCCTGCGCTGCTTTTGACATGTCCTGAGAGCATCTCAATGAGCTGCCTTGAGTTGTGGGGTGGGGGAAAGAAGTTCCTGCCAGAGGATGGAGTTTTCTCCCCCCTCCTGTGCCCGGTGCCGGGCATGGCACGACGGCAGCTCGTGCTCGGTGGCACCCCCGGCACGGCACCGCACGCCCCGGTCCCCGCTCGGCAGCCGCAGCTAAGCCCCGCTAATGCCTTGTGGACGCGCTGTTGCTGGGGTGACCGTGTACATATTGCACAACCTCCGAAACACTTCCCTCTGTTTTGTAGCAACTCGCGCTAGAGAAGCGGCGTTCCTGCATAACCTCATCCCACCCCAGGCACGGCCGAGCCAGAGACTCATTCCTGAAGCGGGATGAGTCCCGGGAGGCTGCGGTGCCCAGCCTCGGGGGAAGCGAGGGGCAAGGAGGATGAGGGTGAGCACAGCGGGTGCTCAGATGTTGTGCTTGTGCCCTCGTGCAAGCTCTGAGCTGCACCCTGAGCAGTCACCCGAACACACTTCGAGCTCTGTGTGAGGAGAGGGACACAATCCTAGCAGGAATCAGCTCAGCAGCCGAAGCTGCACCTCGGGGATGCAGCTGTGTGTGAGCCTCGGTGTGTCTGGGATGAGCGCTGGAGTATTCGGCTCATTACGTCCCTGGGGCAGGAGACAGCCTGGGAACATCCTGACCTTGATTAGAGGGGAAAGGCCCCCGTGAGCACTGAGCCATGTTCATGCTCTTCCACCACATCACAGGACCTGTGCAACCTCTCTCTCAATTCCTGCCCGTCCCGTGGGCTGCTGACCAAGTCACAGCCTCCTCCCGGGCTTCCTTTTCCGGGCTGCATGAGGAACAGCAGGAGCCGGCCAAGGACCGTGCTCCATCCCAACAGGGCTATCATGGTGACAACAAACGCACAACAAACCGCAGCCCTTAGGAACCGAAACCTGACCTG
The DNA here is from genome assembly GCA_013397375.1 of Toxostoma redivivum. NCBI lineage: Eukaryota > Metazoa > Chordata > Aves > Passeriformes > Mimidae > Toxostoma > Toxostoma redivivum. The sequence continues at coordinate 72,830 of VXBI01009005.1, forward strand.
CTCAACCCCACAGCTCACCAGCCGTGGCTCAGCGCCCCCTTTACCCGGCTCTCCCCCTGTGCCATTGCTTGGCTCCTTGGCTCTGCAGCCCCTGGATCAGCTGGAGCTCCTACAGAGGAGCTGCAGACATGTCCAACTCCTCCTCCACCTGCTGCAGACTCGGAGGATCCAGGCTCCCACGCTGCCTACCGCTGCCGAGTCCTGCTGGATGCTCCAGCCGACATTACCTGGCTCCTGTCCAGAGCTGTCAGCTGGAAGCAGAGCCAGACACCTGCTTTGGTGGAGACCTGCAGGGCAAGATAAGGATAAGGCTGTACCTTCATCAAGAACTTAATTATCCTCCTCTGTGTGGCAATAGTTATTCCCCTGTCCTTAAACCGGTGAGTACCGCTCATCCCCACCTTCTGCAGGTGGGATGGCACCCCGGGATCCTTGCTGGACTGGACACAGGCTGATTTAAATTTCCACTTCAGAGCCAGGCACTGTCACCTCTGACCCTCTGCACTTTGGAACCTGCTTTCATATTGTATGAGGAGCAGGAATAATGTGTGATCAGGAGAGTTCTGTTGGTGCCACTTTCTCCATGTAGCTCCCAGTCTCTCTGGCCATGTCTGAGCTCTACCAGGACAAACTGGAGAGAGGAAAAACACTTCTTGGAGAGATCTGCCTGGACTCTGGCATCAGATGATCGTCCACACTTGCCCTTCCCACTCTGGACTGTCCCCTCCAGGATGTCCTTGCTACCCTGCCTCTGGCTGGGCTGTAAAAGAGCAGCTCTTGTGGAGTCCCCAGTGGAGGGTCCCCAGGGTTTGTTGGGGGGCATAATAAAGTGGGGTCCTTCATGTGTATGACCAGCTGGGCCTACCGAAAGGGGCCGAGTGCTGGGACTCACCTGAGCCCTCTGGCACCAGCCCTGGCACTCACCCCTGGAGTGAGAGGTAAAGTTAGTGATCCCAAACTCTCAGAGCTGGCTGGTGGTTTCCTCTGGAGATCTCCAGACCCTAATCCAAGAGAGAATCAGTGTGAGTCAGTTGCTCATGGCTTTGTCCAGTCAAGAACTGGCAACTGTCCCAGGAGAGAACAGATACTCCTTAGACAAGAGCAGGAGGTTGTCACTGGGGCTGTGCCCCACAGCAAAATGCTCTGGGTGCAAAAGCAGAACTGATGCCCTGGGACAGCTCAGACATGGGGACACCAGTGTCTGTCCTTAACCTGTGGCTTCTCTGCCCAAGGACCAAGACAGACAGACCACAGGGTGCCAAAGACTGTTGTTTGAGCCACTTCCTGGTTCCCCAAGCTGCTGATTTGTCCCTCAAAGGCAGCAGCAAATCATACACTGTGTGTCCTGGCTGTGCACAGCTCCTGCTGGTGCTGCAGCTGATCATCCACATGTCCCCACCAGAGTGATGCCAGCAGAGCAACAGGATCAAAGCAGGCTGTGGGCAAACAGCTGAGGTGGGGCAGTGAGTAAGAGATGTGGGTTGTGCTGGGGCTCCATGACAACCACAATATTTGGGTACAGCCTCAGCTCGCAGCACCCACTGGGAGCTCTGCCTGTGGTCATGCTCTGGGCTGCCAGAGTGGGCAGTGCTGGCATGTGGCTGTTCCAAGGGTGTCTCACTGGGCCACAGGTGCTAACCACAGTCCTCGACACACCAGAATGGTTGGCATCGTCTCCTCAGCCTGGGCAGTGGCCTTGGTCCATGGTGTCACCCACTACGAGGACAGTTCCTTTACAGGGGGCATGGTGACTGTGTAGGGCAGGGGAAAGGGCTGTAGGGTGAAGCACAGCAGGGGTGCCGGGGGGAGCCTGTGCTGAGGAGGGGGTGGAGAGACCTTGTGGGTTTATGGTGGGGCCTCGGGGGGTGCTAAAGAGATCTTGTGGGACAACGCTGGGGCTTTGTAGAGTGATGGAGAGACCTTGTGGGCTGTAGGAAAGACCGGGTCAGGTGTCGGTAGGGTTTCATGGGGAAGCAGAGAGGCTTCATGGGGTGGTGGAGGATCCCAGAGGTGGTCTGGTTCCGCTGGCTGGGCTCGGTCTCCCCGCCCCGAGGGCGCTCCCGCCGTGCGGCGGCCCGGGGGAGGCGGGCG